>OZ020308.1:52979991-53321595 GCA_963971305.1 Arcuatula senhousia | reverse complement strand
GTGAGTTGGTGTTTTACGCCCGTGCAACGCTATATAGGTTATTTACAGGCGATGAACATGAAAAGGATGATAAAATGAACATGAAATGATGATGATAAATGAAATATGGGGATGGGGTGGGACACAAAGGACCGGTAAACTTTGAAGAACCACAGGAAAAGGGGAGAGGTGGGTAGGGGCGGAAAATTTAGCCTATGTGGTGCACTACTTGGCGGTCCACAAAGGGGTCTTTTACGTGCATGAAGCGTGGCACTCTTCACACACGTTGGCCCACTATGGTCGGCGGTCAGGGTTTCCGCATTATAGACCTGACAACCCCCGCGGACGAGGGCTACCCTATTCAGCCACCTAGGGTACACACTTGGTCGCTCTGTGGGCTGAGCACTGACCCGACGTCAGAATCCCAAGACCCTTAGTCGCCTTTTACGACAAGCTAGGCTCTGCTGAGGGCCTCGCACGGGACAACGCTAATAAAGGATTCAGACCTTTGTTCCACAGAGAAGTTAAGCCGATGGATGTGTAACAATATGACCGTGGAATAGATATTCCAAAAATAGCTGTTATGTGGACAAGAGACGGTAACCTAGATAAAAGATTTTGCAGTGTGCATGAGTCAAACCACTTTGTTCTCTTGGTACCAATGTTACTAGAAGATGAGACTAGAGCACCTGTACGAAATGAATTTCGGTCAAAATCTGAAACAGCCGGTAAGACAAATAGATTTTCAGTGTGGCCGCCTTTAAATTCTACATTTTTTTATACGTAACAATGCTTTTAAAATGGTCAAAATAGCAAATGCTGGCAAACTGAAGTCATTTCAAAAATTTAGTCGGTGTATGATTTTTTGAAAAAGAGGACATTGATCGACATTAGGAGAAACCTAGGTTTAGACTTATGCCTACTATTTCAAGCATTTGTTTTTTTTTTTGGTTAAATGTCAGGCAGATCTAATTTTGGACTTTCTTCAGTCTGCCAGTGTAAACTATAGCTTGTACAACATCGTGTAAGATTACCGTGTAATACCGGCTATGCGGATAGACGTTCATAATTGGAATAAAGTAAAAAAAAAACTAAATCTACTGTGTATGATTTTGACAAATAAAACGGAAGTGGGAGAAAATCATTGACAACAGTCTAATACAATACACTGTAAACTGTATAATATTTTTGTCCTGCTGTCTTTTTTCTTGAAATCATACACCGTACATGTTTTGGACTGTCTTAAGATGTTAGTCGATGTTAACCATTGCCGATAATACCCTATGGATAAAGGATTATCTTTGTTCAAAATTCGTCAGCATTCTCTATTTGTTAAATTTCGGGTCACAATTTTAATATATGATATTAAATGAGCCTCAGCAATATTTTGTATTAAGGAGATGAATTTTAAACAAAAGACAATCCTTTATTAAGACCATGAAAATGCCAGTCTTCATGATAAGACATACAAAACGGGACAATTTCATTGATCGAGAGCACTTTACTATGGCTTAAAATTTGTTATTTTATTTTTAAAAGTTTTGTCGTCATAGTCAGTTTCAATAACCCAAACACTCCGATACATGTACAATAAGTGAGTGAGTGAGTTGGTGTTTTACGCCCGTGCAACGCTATATAGGTTATTTACAGGCGATGAACATGAAAAGGATGATAGAATGAACATGAAATGATGATGATAAATGAAAAATGGGAAATGGGGCGGGAAACAAAGGAACGGCAAATTTTGAAGAACCACAGGAAAGGGGGGGAGAGGTGGGTAGGGTCGGAAAATTTGGCCTATGTGGTGCACTACTTGGCGGTCCACAAAGGGGTCTTTTACGTGCATGAAGCGTGGCACTCTCCACACACGTTGGCCCACTATGGTCGGCGGTCAGGGTTTCCGTATTATAGACCTGACAACCCCCGCGGACGAGGGCCACCCTATTCAGCCACCTAGGGTACACACTTGGTCGCTCTGTGGGCTGAGCACTGACCCGACGTCAGAATCCCAAGACCCTTAGTCGCCTTTTACGACAAGCTAGGCTCTGCTGCGGGCCTATTCGCCACCCGGGCCCCGCACGGAAGTCATAAACTTGTGCAATATATTTATTTCTATTTAGTTATCATTAAATATATATTAAATTCTTTCCATCTTATATTTCAAATCAGAGAAGCATGGTTTGGCACTCTAATGAAAGTCTCAAAGAGGACGTATCAGCGCGCGGAAGCAAGAGCAGGAAGAGGAGTGCTATGCATGGCAAATGTCGATAAAAAAGAGGTCATGATCAAAGAGGTAATAACAAAACTTATCTGTCTGAAATATCTTTTTAGAAATGCTGGTGTCCGTCCGTCCATTCATCACACTGTTGTAAGCACTCTCATGCCTTCATTTCTCAATGGATTTTCATCAAACTTATACATAATGTTTATATCAATATTACCTTGGACAAGTTCGAAAATCAATGTTGGTCGACAATTTTTGTGGAAGTCATGCCCCTTTGACTGTTAAAATAAGGCCAAATTCACATATTGACAGCTTATAAGCACTCTCACGTCTACAATTCTAAACAGATTTTCATGAAACTTATACATAGTGTTTATACCAATATTACCTTGGACATGTTCAAATTTCAATGCTGCTCAACAAATTTTGCGAAAGTTATTCTGCTTTAACTGTTAAAATGAAGGCAAAATTCACACATTTGCAATTTGTAAACACTCTTACACCTACAATTCTCAAAGGATTTTCATTGAACTTATACATAATGTTTGTACCAATAATACCTTGAACAAGTTCAAAATGCAGTGCTTGTCAACAGTTTTGTGAAAGTTATGCCCCTTTAACTATTAAAATTAAGGTGAAGTTGCTTACATATTGGTCCTCAACATATGTCTTCCATATGGAAGAATACATATGTAAACACATCATGCATTTTTTCCTGTGTAATACCATCTCTGACCTACATATTGCATTTCATTAAATACCTCTGTTTTACAGATCCTGCATAAAGCCATCCTGTTATAGAAAAAAGATAAATGGTACAAGATGTGATAAATGTGGCATTGTTTATTCACCAGACACCATAATAAAAAGCTACGCCGAACGCAGCATGATACGACCGCAAAAAGTTTAACCCTGTACGTTAGAGGCCCAATATGGATAGTCCATTGCTTTGGTCACATGAAGCCCATGGTGGACTTACAAAGCTTTTTGACACATGCATCCTGTGGTGGACTTAAAAATGCATTTTTGACACATATAAATTTACATCAAAATCTGATACATAAAGCCTTATACATGTATTAATTTACAATTTTGGCCCTTTTACCCCTAATATCTCAAAAACAACAAGAGGCTCCCAGGAGCCTGAATCGCTCACCTGGTTTTGATGTCAACCCTATGAAGACTTTTGTATAGCTAAATGAGCTGAATGTTTATAAGCATGAAAAATCTTTTCTCTATTTGCAATTGCTTTCATTCTAAATAATCAAAAAACACTAAGGGGCTGTAACCCCTATAAGGGGTTATCAGACAACTTCAACCCTATGGAGACTTTTGTAGAGCTAGATGAGCTGAACATTTAAGCAAGCAACAGCTTTTCTCTATCTGCAATAGTTTTCATTCTTTAAGCCAAAAACACTATTTTTGCCTTTAAGGGGCTGTAACCCCTATAAGGGGTCATCTGACAACTTTGACCCTATGAAGACTTTTGTAGAGCTTAATGAGCTGAACATTTTAGCAAGCAACAGCTTTTTTCTATCTGCAATAATTTCATCCTATAGGCCAAAAACACTATTTTTCGCCTTTAAGGGGCTGTAACCCCTATAAGGGGTCATCTGACAACTTTGACCTTATTGAGACTTTTGTAGAGCTAAATGAGCAGAACATTTAAGCAAGCAACAGCTTTTCTCTATCTACAATAGTTTTCATTCTATAGACCAAAAACATGCAAAAACGCTATTTTTCACCTTTAAGGGGCTTTAACCACTATTAGGGGTCATCTGACAACTTCGACCCTATGATGACTTTTGTAGAGCTAAATGAGCTGAACATTTAAGCAAGCAACAGCTTTTCTCTATTTACAATAGTTTTCATTCTATAGACCAAAAAGATGCAAAAACGCTATTTTTCACCTTTAAGGGGCTGTAACCCCTATTAGGGATCATCTGACAACTTTGACCTTATGGAGACTTTTGTAGAGCTAAATGAGTTGAACATTTAAGCAAGCAACAGCTTTTCTCTATTTGCAATAGTTTTCATTCTATAGGCCAAAAACACTATTTTTTGCCTTTAAGGGGCTGTAACCCCTATAACGGGTCATCTGACAACTTCGACCCTATGGAGACTTTAGTAGAGCTAAATGAGGTGAACATTTAAGCAAGCAACAGCTTTTCTCTATTTACAATAGTTTTCATTCTATAGGCCAAAAACATGCAAAAATGCTATTTTTCACCTTTAAGGAGCTGTAACTCCTATAAGGGATCATCTGACAACTTCGACCAAATGGAGACTTTTGTAGAACTTTTGATGCTGAAGCAGCAGCGTGGCATCAGATTTCATCTATCTCTTATACTTTTTGATTTACAAGCCAAAAACAGTAGTCTGACCCCCCTGGTCTATTTTTAGTAACGGTGGCCATGTTTTTTAACGGATCAAAAATTGAAACACAAGTTTGGTGCAGGACACCCTAAGGATCATTCATACCAAGTTTCATTAAATTCTGTTCAGTAGTTTCAGAGGAGAAGATTTTTGAAAAATTGTTAACAGACGACGACGACAGACGACGACTACGGACGCCAAGTGATGGTAATAGCTCACATGGACCTTCGGTCCAGGTGAGCTAATAAAAGATATTGCACATCCCGTTTAATAATAAGGCAGGGATTTTCACAAGGAATCTAATGAAAAAAAGATTTTGAAAATCGGACCAAAAACAAAAAAGTTGATTTTAAGGGCGTGACCTGTCTTTAGCCCCCTGTAGCAATGTAATGGTGAAATACATATCAAAATCATTGACACATTTAGTAGACAGAATTTTTTGAGCACTTCAACAATTTTTTTTTTTCAAAATTGAATAAATAATAAACATTCTACAACAGTTTTGTCAATACACCTGTTTTAGCCCCTTTGGCCCTTTTTTTCTAAAACAATAGGGACCACAAACCCCAAATACAAAACCAACATTCCTTATGTGGATATAATCATCATATTTAAACTTCATAACAATTGGCTGGCCCACTACAACTTAATATTGGTAAAAAACTATTTGCCTGGACAAACTTTTATAAATGGCGTTTTTGGCCCCTTTGACCCCTAATTTCTAAAAAACGGTATGAGATATTGCAAATCTGATTGAAAAACCCAGGCAGGGATTTTTACAAGGATTCCAATGAAAAAAAGATTTTGAAAATCGGACCACAAATAAAAAAGTCGATTTTTTTTGGTTTGGCCCCTTTTTGACCCCTTATAGCAATGTAACGGTACAAGATACATCAAAGGTGTTGTTAAATTTTGTTGAAAGAATTTATTGAGGAATACAATAAAAAAAGAATGATCAAAATCGGATGAAAATTAAACATTCTACAGACGTTTTGTCAATACACCAATTTTAGACCCTTTTGGCCCTTTTTTTCTAAAACGGTGGGGGCCAGAAACCCCAAATGCAATACCAACCTTCCTTTTGTGGTTATAAACATCATATCAAAATTTTATGACAATTGGTTAACTACAACTAAAGTTATCGCACGGAAACCAAAGTGTCTACAGACGACGACAACGACGACGACAACGACATCGCCATAACATAATACGATCGCAAAAAATTTGCGGTCGTATAAAAACTAGCATCACTGGATCTGTCCTTCTTGACAATGGGATAAAAAATTCCTTGTGCAAATTTCTGCCTTATTTTTAATCGGATTTGCAATATCTTTGACCGATTTTGAGAAATTAGGGGTCAAAGGACCAAAATTGTAAATTAATACATGTTTATAAATAAGGTTTTTTGTATTAGATGTTGATGTAAAGATATATGTCACATAATGTGTCAAAAATGCATTTTTAAGGCCACCACATGATGCATATTGGGCCTCCAACGTACATATTTAACGGGAGACGGATTATTTATATAAGGCTTCAAGTCTTGTTTCTGAATTTGTTGTATTATTGTCTCATTGTCTCTTGTTCAATATTTGAAAGAAAATGTATTCACAAATTAATTAATAAATATGTTTACACTAAAAGAAAAGTTTTTTTATCAGTCTTGAAAACCCAATTTTAAATGTAGAAAATAAAAAAAAAAAACTTATGTATCCCGAGCCTTGTGCGGGATATATATATTATGCGTGAAATTGAATGTTCGGAATTTATACAGCCTACCCAAGCTCTGTGCAAGCTACGCGTTATTTTGTTTGTGAACACGTACATACCAGTATGAAGAAAGATAACGTAAATGTTGTGCTGCTTTTATTTTATGCAAATTTCATGTAACTACACGTATGACAGAACGTATGTTGACTTTATAATCTCATTCGACTTTGATTTTTTTTCCCAAAGTAAAGGACTACTATTAAAGGCATATTGTCTACGAAAAATTATTTTTTTGTAAAACCAAAAAATTGTCGTCAGACTATTCGTTTTGTTTATTTAGAAACATACAAACGTTCAAAATACCAGTAGGGTACCTAATTACTTCAAAAATTAAAAAAAATATATAATATTTGTAAAGCTTTACAAAAATTCATATTCATGAGATGTAGATGAGCTGAAAGCATGCGCACTATACTTTCTTTGATTGAAAACTTCCATAGTTCTTGGACGTGGTGCATAATCTGTTTCTCGAAGTTTTAGCTCGGAAGAAAATTAAAACGTCAACCGAATATTAGAGCAACTTAATGAAAAAAAACTGATAATTATTGCCTGTATTAAGTTTTGAATGTGATTTAAAAGGTAAACACGAAAAATATTGGTATTTTTTCAACATATTAATGTATTCGGGGGACAAAAACCGAGATTCCGATTAGGGTCCGCGTTAAAACTACTCAGTCTTAATCTGTGTCAATGTGACGTAATGCAGGTAAATAAAATATCAATCAATATTGTCGAGCTATTTTGATCAAAATAAACTACTTTTGAGGCAAATTTTGTAGCAAATTTGTTTTTCAATATTCATTTTATTGAATTTCGGTCTAATTGACACCAAAATATTGGTTGGTAAAAAAAATGAGTTTGCCGTAGACAATATGCCTTGAAATAACAAAGAAAAAATATTAAAAATAAAAAAAAATAATGAAAAAAAAAACAACCAAAAAACATAAGAATGATAAAAAATATGACTTTGTACATAATTGCCATGAATGCCTGTTTAAATATTATCTTTTTTTTCAGGGCGGGGTACGCTGCTGGCTAGGTCCACGTCCTGTACCCTAGGATGACCTTTAAAAGGTCATACTGAAAGCTAGCAAAATATTCGTGTGCAAGTTTAGGAGAAGATACTTTATTTCCAAATTAAAGGGCCACTTATGAAGCATAATATACTAGTACATACAAACATATATGATTAGAAACAGACATACTATCACAACATTTATTAAATTGTCTATAGTTCAAGTTGATGCACATGTGTAATGAATCTATGATCTATCGTATCACAGTTTAACACTTTTTTATCAGTTGAATGACTTTTTTAATGACAAGCTTTATGCATTATTATAAAATATAATTTTAGATGTTTTTTCTTCATCTGCAATGATTCACCCCATACACTTATGCCACGTCACATTATCTTCCGTTAGTCAAGTTACAATTATGAGTGAAAAAATATATACTAACCACTGCTTTATTTTGGGTTGAGTTTCTGTCGCTTAGGTGGTGGAGTCGGTGAACGAGGAGGCATGGTGATGTGAGTGAACTTGGCGGTGTGGATGATCTTGGTGGTGTGGACGTTGTTGGTGGCGCGGGGATCTTGAAGAAGAAATGGATGATCTTGGAGTATAGGTAGACCTGGGGGTTGGAGTGGTGATGGTGACGGCGAAAGACCTATGGATCTTCGGTCTAGTTTCTCTTTCATCTCACTTTCTGTGCCGGCGGCAAGAATAACTGCTGTAGAGACCTGAGTTTGTCTTCCCCATTGTGCCTCATATAAACCTGATATCTTGACCTGTCAATAAAATAAATTTAGAATACACTAAAGCATAGACCTGTTAATTAATATATGATTAAATAAACATTCTAGATTCAGAATGTACAGAAATGACGATTATGTTTATTTCACTTTAAATGTTCCTTAAGCGAATAAAAAATTGTTTTGTATAATTTTTTTATAACTAAAAAAATATTGTGCATGATTTTTTCTCATCCAAATTTTCTTCTTAATCGAGAAACCGTGCATGACGGATTCGGAAAATTTTCATTTCATTTCTAACCTAGATGTTTTTTATTAGTTTCACTTTCAAGCTTCCGGAAATAGATTCCCTTGATTTATTGCAAGAATCTTAATGCATTTTATTTATGATTAGGCTTGGTTGTCGTGTTTTTTTTTAATTTTTTTTTCAATATCACCCACGTCAGCGATTATCTTTAAACGCATTTGTCGAAAAGTCGAGATATAGGACAATATCAGTCTCAGGTGACCTTTTTCTCCGCCTTTGTTATGACTTCATCAGCAACTGCATTTCCATAGCACTTATGTTTTTTAGAATAAAAAATAGATAATTTTATTGAAGCATATTTAACTTATGATACTCCTGGAGTTACAGAAATGATGAGTGAGTGAGTGAGTTGGTGTTTTACGCCCGTGCAACGCTATATTGGTTATTTACAGGCGATGAACATGAAAAGGATGATAAAATGAACATGAAATGATGATGATAAATGAAATATGGGGATGGGGTGGGACACAAAGGACCGGTAAATTTTGAATTTAGCCTATGTGGTACACTTTTAGGCGGTCCACAAAGGGGTCTTTTACGTGCATGAAACGTGGCACTCTCCACACACGTTGGCCCACTATGGTCGGCGGTCAGGGTTTCCGTATTATAGACCTGACAACCCCCGCGGATGAGAGACACTATTCAGCCACCTAGGGTACACACTTGGTTGCTCTGTGGGCTGAGCACTGACCGACGTCAGAATCCCAAGACCCTAAGTAGCCTCTAACTAACGACAAGCTAGGCTCTGCTGCGGGCCTATTCGCCACCCGGGCCCCGCACGGGACTTGACTCAATGGAGAGTTTTGTAGAGCTTTTGATACTGAGGAAGGACGGTTCTTCGGATTTTCTCTATCCCTTATACTTTTTGAGCTATAAGATAAAAACTATGGTCTGACCCCCTTGTTCTGTTTATAGTAACGACAGCCATGTTTGTTGGTCGACGTTCACAAATTTCACAAACTTGGTAGTGGACATTGTACAGTTTCAAAGCAATCCCATCGGTGGTTTCAGAAAAGATGTTTGAAGAAAAGTTAACAGACGGATGGACAACGGACGCTCAACGGTGACCTTGGGTCAGGTGAGCTAAAAATTACTTGTTATAAACAAAACTTGTTTTAATACATGCATATTACCTTAAAATAAAGAGACTTCTATACCATGTATACCATGCATACTGGTTAGCGGTACATAATGTAATATTTGTAAGAATTTTAAAGTTATCAGACAAACAAATAACCTTTAGTTAAAATCTTAATTAACAGGTAAATATAACCACTTGTTTCAGAGAACAAGGAAGTAAAATTAACCTTCTACCTGTCCTTGATATCACTGATCTAAGCAGCTCTATTTCATGTTAAAGTTACAACTATAATATAAATTGTTTAAAATGTACATGTATGTATTTCCTCAATGTGTAATGTGTTAATTTAATCATGTTTTTAATTCTTACCACTACCAGCTTCCCCTTCCTAATTTTGCTATTGAACTATTCTAATAATGTACATGATGTATAACATTGTTCATGACATAAATGTAATTTTTGAAAAGAGTAAAATCAAAAATGGCTTAAGAGTCAGGAATCTAAACAGACTGCTGCAGTTTTTAAACATGCAGCATGTGTATATGAATTTTACGACAAAATTAATCATGCAGAAGCTTTTGTTGATTTATCATGCTGTAATGCAGTAACAAGTTATGCGTCTGACTTAAACTTATCACATGGTGCATGTAATTCTGTTGTTGCTGAATGCGTTGAAAATAATGAAATTATTGATGATAATATTGAAATGGTTGAAGTTGAACTGCAAAAATTACCATGTCCATGGAGTATTGAAGAATATATTTCACTTAACAAAGGTGGTTCCTTTTTGACATCTTTACCTGAAAACTTCTATCATTGTGAAAGGCTTTCTGACCATTTGCAGTTTTTATATTATAATGTTAATAAAATAGTATTGGCACCATTTGCCTCAAATAAATCCCAATTATGGAATGCTGCAAGTCTGAACAAGTTCCTATTAAGTGATGCCCAAATTAATGCCTGCAAACAATTATTTCATGTAAATATAATTTCAAAGTCACATAACAAGTTCTCAACAAAGTTGGTGCGGTGGCTTTTGAAAAAGCAAGTTGATAAAAAAGCCTCAGAAATAATTTACAGTCAAACTGAAAACATTGAAAGGACAGATAATACCAAAACATATTCATCAGCTGGGAAAGCAAAAATTAGGCATGTTGCAGGTGCTTCTGTTTGTAAAATAACTAAAAAACTGCAGGCTTCTGTCTTTAATATGGGCACAACTTCAAAAAAGGGTAAAATTAAACAAAAATTTGATTACAAAATGCAGACTATGTTACGAAATTCCAGGATAAAGGAGATTGAAGCACCACAAGATGACACCATGACCGAGATATTAAGTAAGCAAGGTCCATCACGAGGGTTGACTATAGTTAACGATGAAGTGTTTTCATTTTTATACGACCGCAAAAAATTTGCCGTATTATGGTATGATGCTGTCGTCGTCGTTGTCGTCGTTGTCGGTGTCTGTTAACTTTTTAGTGTTTCCACTTTAGTTCCAGTTATCCGATTGCTATGAAACTTTACAATGATGTTCCTTACCATAAAAGGATGAATGGGATTGATTTTGGGGGTCCCCCATTTTTCGTTTAGAAATTAGGGGCCAAAAATACTACTTTTTTGTTTGTTTCCACAATAACTTTAGTTCTAGTTATCCGATTGCTATAAAATTTGACAGTGATGTTCCTTACCATACAAGGATGAATGGGATTGATTTTGGGGGTCCCCCCTTTTTTTGTTTCGAAATTAGGGGCCCAAAAGGGGCAAAAAATTCAAATATTTTACTTGTTTCCACCATAACTTTGGTCCTAGTTGGCATATTGCTGTGAAATTTGTCAAGAATGTTTCTTACAATAAAAGAATGAACCTGATGAATTTTTGCGTGCCCTTTTTCTCCGTTGTGTAATTAGGGGCCAAAATAAAAACTTTTATATTTGTGGTCCGATTTTGAAATTTTTTTTTGCATGTTTGTTCTTGTCAAATAGCGGCTACAAAATTAAGAATTAAATTTTGCGACCCCCCTTTTTCCCCCTATTACGTAATTAGGGGCCAAATGGGGCCAAAATCGAAACTTTTTATTTGTGGTCCGATTTTTGAATTTTTTTTTTGCAAGTTTATTCTTGTCAGGTAGCGAATCCCAATTTGAGAATTAATTTTTGCGACCATCCCTTTTTTCACTTGTTTTGTAATTAGGGGCCAAAAGGGGCTGTAATCAAAATTATTTATTTTTGGTTTGTTTTTGAAAATTTTTTTTGCAAGTTTATTTTTGTCAAGTAGCGAATCCAAATTTGAGAATTTATTTTTGCGACCCCCACCCTTTTTTTACCTGTTGCGTAATAAGGGGCCAAAAGGGGCCGAAATCGAAACTTTTTAAATTCTTGTCCGATTTTGATAATTTTTTTTGCAAGTTTATTCTTGTCAAGTAGCAGATATATTTTGTGTCCCCTTTTTTTACTGTTACGTTATTAAGGACAAAAGGGGCCAAAATTGTAACTCTTTTATTTCTGGTCCGATTTTGAAAATTTTTTTTGCATGTTTGTTCTTGTCAAATAGCGGATACAAAATTAAGAATTAATTTTTTGCGACCCCCCTTTTTCCCCCTATTTCGTAATTAGGGGCAAAATTGGGCTTTTTTTATTTCTGCTCCGATTTTGAAAATTTTTTTGGGGCAAATTTATTCTTGTCAGGTAGGGATTCTAAATTTAAGAATAAATTTTTGGGGCTGTAATTATAATTTAAAAAAAATTCTGGTTCGATTTTTTATTTTTTCCCCAAACATTATTCTTTTAAAGAGTAGAGTACAACATTCAAAATTTATATTTTTACCCCCTGGGTCGAAAGTCCATCAGAGAAGCATGTGTCAAAAACCTTTGTCAGTCCACCATGGGCTGCATGTGTCCAGAGCAATAGACTATCCATATTAGGCCTAAAACATACAGGGTTCAACATGTTGCGGTCGTATCATGCTGCGCTCGGCGAAGCTTTTTATTCTTAAATTTGGTATACAGCATTAGCATGATGAATTGTATCGTGCCTCACCTTTCCAGGTCAGTCGCCCATCTACTTCCTGTTTTCTGAGTGGTCGAGTGGGGGTATCCTGAACACTGCTGTTCAAAAAAAGACAAGGTTTGACTATTTTCATTTGTATGGAAAAATGGCTTTTCATACATGTCGTAATGCAATTGATAATAATGATGAATTAATCAATCAGTGGATAAACTTATTTGGAAGTGTCAATGATGATAATATTGAGGATGAAATTTTTATTATCCTTATCATGGAATTATGGAAAGATGTTACTGAATATTTCATCAGAACAGCTTTTGGGGATGCATTGAACGCTTTCAAGGCTAGTGTCCGTCGTAAAAAAAACAAGCTTTGAGGGATAAAGTGAAAGCCATAGGTGAAAGGGGGGCGAAGGAACAAAAACTAGATACAGTTACTGCTGAAAAAACTGAGAGTTATATAATGTAATATTTGCAAACAAATTAGTGAGGATGAACCTACTGATGATCTGATGCAAAGCATTGCTTGTGATCAATGTAATTGTTGGTACCACTTTAAGTGTTCCAAATTAACAGGTACAGAATCCTTTATCACCAAGAAATCAAAAACCTGGTTGTGTATAAACTGCTTTAAAAAAGGAAAAGGTGTTGGAAAGAGGAAAGCGAAAGGGAAAAAAGGAAATTGAGATTTTAATACATGTAGTTGCTGATTTATGACTGTAATTTGATATGGTCTTTTTATTGATAATTCTATTTTGTAAGTGTATCAAGTGAATGCTTATACATGTATTTAATATGATCTCTATGATAAGAGATGGGCACCCCCATGTAGTAAGTAAGAAAGAGACTTGTCATTTATTTTATAAGGCTCTAGTTAGTTAGTTAGTTATTGCTTTACTCCCAAGCAGCACGATTTCGGCTATATCCGGGAGATGAACATGAAAGTGGTGATACAATGAACATGAAATGATGATGAAGTGGAGGAAATGGGGACACAAGGCCAATCGGGTAGGAGAGTTTTGACTGCCACTGGAAAAAGGAGTGATGGGTAGGGACGGGAAATTTAGCCTCCTGCATAGGGATCCTACGGGTCCTACTCTTACCAAGACCTGCAGCAGGGTTCTTTAACGTGCGAGGAACGTGACATTTTTCCCAACACGGTGCACCACTATGGTTTGCAGTCAGGTATTCCGCATTATCGCTTGACGACCCTGCATCTCTCGTTGACAATATAATAAGGGTTAGGGTTGGGTTAGTGTATAGACATACAATTAGTGTTAGGGTTAGCATGAAACATTTAATTAAGGTCGGGTTTAGTATAGACTATGTGATGTGTTTGGTTATTGTTTAAAACTATAATTATTAAAGATTAAAGATAATAAATAAGCATACTTACATAATTGTGTTTACTTAGTATTTGCCAAATACAGAAGTTTTGGAAGAAAAAATCTATATTTTATCTGATGTTATTTTAATTAATTCTTTTAAGGAATAAAATATATTGAAGAATTTATTTATGAATTTAAATTGGTTTGTGTGCAGAGGGCAATAAGAGACGATGGTCTAGGATATGCTTGATGTTTAAACATGTTTTTTTTAACTGTAAAAAAAAATGAAATAAACTTTTTGACGCTGATATGAACATTATAGCCAAACAACAGAACTAAGCCATTTATTGCAAATACTGTAGAATCAGGAATTTTATTTTTTGATGTTTCTATTTAAATACAGTCAAACCTTATAGAACCGGCCCCTTGATAAAGTGGAATTCGGTCTTAACCGATGAAAAAAAACGTCCCGAAATTTTTGTCTAACAATCTTAACAAAAAATACCCCATAATACCGGCCACTTGATCATTCCGAATTCCGGAGAAATCTGAAGGCCCCAATACACATTTGTAATCATTAACTACCTGATCAATAATCTTTCAATCTGTCGCAGCGTGTCAATGTATTACACAAAAGTATCCTAGGGGTAATAAAATTGGCATGTTAATTACTGACGTGAGAGTTAGTATGAACTGTTTTTACAACAATTAGGAATAAAATAAATATTGGTCAATAAATTGTATTTGCAAATAAGATTTTGATATTGTAAGCACGCCAAGAAAACGTCCATTGGAAAACGAGAAAGGAACACCTTCTCCAAAGCGAGCGCGAGTAGAACTTTCTTTAAGACAGAAATACGAAATGATTGTTGAGTCAGAAAAAATACCGAAACCTACTCAGAAGGACTTAAGTGTAAAATTCGGAGTGGGAAAAACCACCGTTTCTGATATTTTGAAGAGAAAATTGAAATACAAAAATCACTTTGAGAACAATGTTCGGAAACGGCACAATAGTGGGAGTAAACGACTAGGTGTTTCAATGGTTCAAACAAGTCCTTTCTAAAAACATTCCTTTGAGTGGACCTATCATCCAAGAGAAGGCTTGTTTGGAAAGATGATATTCAGGATGTAAAAGGAACCACATATGCACATATTTTGTTTGGCCTTACCTTTAATCATGTCGATAATAGCCTAGAAGAAAAATCAGTATTTTATAACGTTATCTTTGCAGATTGGTAGCGATTTTCCTCGTTTTATACATCTTTTTTTTTAACTAGCAGCTCAACACTCACAACAAGGTATAATTGAAACTGGATGCAGTTTCGAATGTCTCCCAAACGAACTCCCATTAATCACATGAGAAAAATTTGTGTAGGGTGTTTACCTACATGTATAAACACAAGTGTTACAGAAGTCCTGGGGTAAGCAAAATCCTGAAAATTCCTTTAAATGCATTTTTAGAACCTCATGGGAAAAATTTTGGCAGGGGTTCCCCTGTAAATCAAAGTATTACAGAAGTCCCACGAGTAAGCAAAATCCTGGAAATGCCTTTAAATGCATTTTTAGAACCTCATGAAAAAAATTTGGGCAGGGGTTCCCCTAATAACTCAAGTTATTAAGTATTCTATCATTTGAGGGGTGGGACATGACCCCCCTCAGACCCCCTATGGTACCAAATAATTCGTCTTATCATAAGGAGTAATAATATATATGGTTATAGGGTGGGGATCTCAATGGTTTTCAGAATATTTAGTATTTTGTCATTTGAGGGGGCGGGGCATGACCCCCCTTAAGACAATGAAGCGGAGGGTATTACATAATACCTCACCACTAAATGTGGCCAGGTATGAAAATTTAAATATCTGAGGTAACATAGTATTTCCAAGTTTAAGATCACACATTATCAAGTTATATCACTTTTCCCATAGAATTCTATAGTAAAATTTTGCAAAACCCCACCCCCTTTTGAGACCCCCAAAATATATGTTCCCTCCAACATATTGAAAATTTTTTTTCGGGAGGATCATCTAGGAATATTGGCCTATCAAGTCATATGATATCAAGCGATTCCGTCTTTTGGTTTCTGAGAAACGCCGCAGACAAGTGTTCGAAAAAACGCGCCCGGAAAGAAGAAAAATAATAATTATATATAAATATACAAATTAATGTGGTAAAAAACTTCTTTTGATAGTTTAGCCTTTATTATATGTTGCAGCAAAAAAATAAATACACCATTGGATTGAGACATGTTTTTTCTAGAATCAAGTGTAAGATAATTTTGATAGAAGTTGTAATAAAATTGCAATCGGCCTGTAAACTTTTGAAACGGACAGGTTTTAAATTAGGTCATGGAAGCCATTTTCTTCACCAGCAAGACAGAAATGTACAAGGGGATTTCCCAATTTTAATCAACCAATAATATCTGAGAAAGATCAATCAGAAAGCTTCACCCGGTGCAAGGTCAACAGCACCTGGTTTGACCCCTTGCAAGTTTACATCAATGTTATTTATAGATATTCACCTGGTGAAACGCACTCATTTAACCTTTCCCTTCAGTATACTTATATAGGACGTATCTAGAGGATATTCCGAAAGATAAACCCGGTGTGAGGTCAAGAGCACCCGGTTTGACCCCTTGGTATAAAAAGGCATTTGAAATTTCACGTGGTCACTTCTATGTAAACTGACCATTAAAGAATCGATGTATTCGGGATTTATTTATCTGCTTTTTTAGGTAAGTGTTTGTCATTTTGAAGAACATAATTATACGTTATTTTATTTGATATAATATATTTTAATTTTCAAACACGTCGATCTAGTTTTTATATATTTACAAAATGTATTTATTAAACTATATTTTATTAGGGACAGACCATTTAACTTGAAGGGGGGCTTGGTTTTTTGTTTTGGTCAGAAAAATTTTCCCCGCGGTAAAAAATATTTATTTTTCGAAGGTGTCTCAACAGAATACTTTTTTCCGTTATTATCATTATTTAATATGGCAGAAATCCTTCTTCAGAATATTTTTTTTCTTACCCTCTGCTGCCACAATTTTTTTTCATCAAAATAATTTTCAGAATATTTTTTAAGGAAAAAATCAAGCTCCCCCTTTCAAGTTAAATGTCGGAACCTTAATAAAATAGTTTGTACAATACTTGATGAGTCTTGAATAGACGAAACGCGCGCGCGTCAGGCGTAACAAAATTAATTGTCTGGAACTTTGTTGTTATTTTTATTTGTACAAAAACTTTTGACACTTATAACCTTTCAAGAAAAAAGGAAAATATTATCAATTACAATGTTTTTGTGTGGATTCAAAAAGTTTCATCGCTTTTTCTTCTGAATGTGCATATGCGGAATTGACAATATTTACACAATTTGAGGGAAACTTATCAAATATCAAAATTGATGTTATGTGTGCACATGAAGCAAAGTTGCAAATCGAATTATTGTTTAAGGGTCGACTTTTTTTCTCGAACGATTTGCTGTTTCGTTCAAAGCGGTTAAAAATTAGTTATATTTAACGGCAAAAATTTAGGCCTTGTTCAACTGAAAAATCCCGTCAATAAAATTATTAATTTCGGGCGTCCGGTGTGCCGGTCGGAAAAATATTTTCGTAATTATTTCCTCGACAACTACTAATCACAGTCTCTTGATATTTGATATATATGCAGCATTAACATTAGCTTTTATAACATTAGTTAAGAAAACGTACTCCTAACGTGCCCTCCGTTTGGGCTACGATTCCCATCCATTCCATTCAACGATGGATGTAGCAAAACTATTTTGCGGCGCTTGAGGAGTGCCGCGCTGGCGTCTGTAGAATTTGTTTAGAATTTGTTATTTTACACCATAATCAATTATCATATCAACTTTCGAAGTCTAACATTGTAATTAACGTTTTTTAACTTATGATATTCAATTTTATAAAGTTTAAGACTAGCGTAAAAACGAAAATATTCTACATTTAAGGGTTTATCTGGAGATTTTTCAACATATTAGATTGAAGTATCCTGAAACACATTGTTCTATGTGAAAGTATACAAAAAGATAAGTGAAAGTGTGTTTGAAAGAATTGTTTTTGCTCCTTTGAGGTCAACAGGCTGGAATGGTAACCCTCACAATAGAAAAAAGTGGGGAGGTTTACATGAACTTGGAATTTGATTTTAGGTGTGTTGATCATCTACTTCCTGTCATGTTTAACGAAATCTTATCATTTTTGTTGTTGATCCATTATTTAAACTTTGCTACCAAAATATTTGGCATCATGCAAAACATTGAGGAAAACAAACAAACCCGCCTCTGTTCAAATCCTAGGTAGTGATTTAAATCAAGATGCATAATTTTTCATGGAACTTTGTAAATACTTTTTATAGACATTTATAAAGTCTTTTGATCAATTTATAAGAAGTTAACCGGTTGAAATATTGCTTCTATATGTTTGGTTTTTAATTGCGGTAAAATAGAAAAAACAAATGTAACCGAAATGTTTTTATGTGACCTCATTTGACTATAGACTGAAGCATTTTATCCTTATATTAAAACATGTTTTCTTTTCAAAGGGATGTCGCAGATTTAAACAAAGGTCGAGTTTTAACAATACAAATAACCACATCATTCCATGTAAAACAATAATAGGTGTTGTACAATGGCTAGTTAAAATGTAAACAAAACAAAAGTTTAGAAGGTAACCACATTCCATGTAGCCGTTCAATTAGTAAAAGTTAAAACGTTGAGTCTATTATTATTTTTATTTATTTATTGTAGAAATGTACATAAAAGCACTGAGGACAAACAGTCAAGATTCGCGATACAAATAAAAGACAGTTTTAATGATCAGCTGATGGAAATATATGTAAAATTGGTCTTGTAGAAGTAAAAGAAGCACACATACTGACAGAAGAATTCGACCATGTCAGGAAACCATTGCAGGAATATTTTTTACTCAACTAGGCCGTCAGACCGATTATATAATAAAAAGATATAGACATATGACTGTGTGAAAAACTGGCAACTAAAACCTGATTGGGGAAGCTTACCATTACCTTGTTTATGCACGCATTAAAGAGAATGGACTCTATTCAACTTCAACAAACATAGATATTTCAATGACTTCGATCCATAGCATTTTTTTACTTTTGTCAGCTTTTTTACCTGGAAGGAGGACACGACAAATTTGTTTATCAAAGATAAATGTCATATGAATAAATAAAAACACTATATTAGGTGGAAGCTTTTATTTGTTTTTGCATCATTCTTTAAATATTTTTTTATGGATTTTTTTCTTGTTGTCTGTCTTCTGTATATTGTTCAACTATTCTAAGTCAATCTTTGAACTTGCTAGACTTCTTGGCTAGCCTGTGGGCAATGATGGTCTAATTTGTTTAACAAGTTATGGTACACCATTAATATTTGGTATGCAGTTGCATAAGTATCAGTACATAACAAAATCGAAAGCGTTTCATCTGTATGTTCCTAAAGCCACGATCGAATGACGAAAATAATCACTTATTCAACAATACAACAAGCGAAAAACATATACAACCGTCAAAACCGCTATCAGCAACATGAACTCATGAGGAAGCGAAAATGAAATGGACACCCAGGCAAAACTTTGTCATAACTGGGATAAAAAACAATATTTAACTGCATTTCAGGTTATCTGAAAGGGTAGCAAGTACCTGTTAATCATAAAACAGCGCATACATTTTAGTGGACAATACATAAATATTTAAAAGAAATCAAAAACCCCTTTGTATATTTATATACACGGTCACACTTGTAATAATAAGAATAATAAGAACTGAGCAAAAACAACATGTCTCCAAACTTCGTTTGGGAGACATAATAAGAGCTTTCATTACAACTACTACGGCCAAGATTTTCCGAGGAAGGATCAAACAGTAGACGTTATAAAAATTTCGTGTATTCAGCATGTCTGAAATATTTGAGAGCAGCTGCAAGTACGTTCCATTGTCTTACTTTGTTTGTAAATCCAAACAGCAAAAGTAAGAAGTAGCCAATTCCAAAATTTAAACACACAAGATATGCCAAAACCTATACATGCTACAAAAAGAATGAAAGGGTAAGAATTCATTAAATATTCAGCATAATGACACAAAGTATAATAAAAAGCTTCGTCAAGCGCAGCATGATATGAACGCAACATATGGAACCCTGTACGTTGTAGGTCCAATATGGAAAGTCAATAAGCAAATTGGAAACTTGAATATAATCAACAGGAATAAATTTCATTTCATAAGCTGATGGGAGACATTTTCTAGTGGACTTGCATTGTCAGAAATTGATTTTGACGAAAAACAAAGTTTCTTCATGATCATACTTCTCCAAAAGTTAAAGTAATTTGATTTGAAATTGTACTTGAGTGATTTATCTGAACTGTTGTTTTTTTCTCGAGTTTGTTTGTTTTCATCAGCTGGAATTTTGATAGCCCTTGAATCATTTTTTCTTTGTTTCCTTTCTTTTTTTTCTGCTGCCATTTTGTTTTCAAATCATTAATTTCTTGTATGTAAAATTTTACCGAATTTTAATAGTTGGTGTAAATTAAAATTGAAAGTAACCATAGGAGGCTATTAAATGTACAGAAAAAAGGCCCTTATATAGCTTTACAAATAAGGTGTTTTTTTTAATTTCGAGGTGTAGTTGATCCTTACCCTAATATGCCATATTTTAAAACCTTCGGTTTATTCAGTTCTACTTTGTTTGGTTATTTTGTTTATTTGGCCATTCATTATCTTTGGCGAACGCGTCTGACAGACAAGACTTCAAGAGTATATGCCACGTAACGTAGAAACATGTGTCGAGCATGACTGAATTCGTTTACCTTGATCATTAAGGACTTGTAATTATTTAAATGACTCATATTTAAGGGGCTGTAACAGCAATGTAAGTGGCCAAAAGCAAAATGTATTGGTTTTTTAGTGAAAATAGGACGCGGGTATGTTAATGAAGATCCGAGATTTTTTTCCAGGAAAAGATAACTCTTCGATCCTCATGAATATTTATTAGCTGTATGGGTTGCCCCTGACGACGCATTTTTTTCTTTCATCTTATTTCATTACACTCCTTAAAATGATTTAAAAGCTAAAATTATTTCCAAAAGGACCCCTTGTTTCATTTGAAATGAGCATATGTGTTAATCCTCAACCAGGATAAATTACGTCAAAAGCCGTGGGCGTGTTTCGATGACCATTTTTGGAAAATCAATATCGGAAAAGTGCTTGTACGATGTTATGACGTCGTCCATTTTGTCTTAGTGACGTTGGTGTATCAACAAGCACCTGTTTTTAACAAACCGTCATTTTTTTACATCTAAACGTTAAAGAAGATCTCATCATTGACAGAGCGCTGACCTGGGGAAGCAAGATTAACATTATTTTATCATGTTTATTGCCGATGTTGCCGTAAATTCGTTAAATCTTGCTGACCTCCGACCCAGTCATGCCAGTGTTCAACTGTTCAAGTCTGTTGACATAAAACAATACATGTGATGATCATTTGCCATGCAACTAAGGACCGCCAGAAATAACAGAAAAATACAAGCAGGTTAGTTTTGTGTAACACTGTTTTATTTTCACGAGAAATAATAATGTGTAAAGCTATAGGGGATTTGACAACTTAAAGAAGAAAAATCATGCCCATTTCTCAGATTTTATATCTTTGTGTTTTTTTTTTCTAAAATGCTTTTAGTTATTACATGAAAAATATAGACTCTTAGCCTCTTTGCTGGCCAATTTGCTGAAATTGAAACTCAACATAACTCTCAGTTAGTAAAACCTAAAGGACAAGTTTGATTTTAACAAAATATAACTTAATTATTCTAAGCATTTCTGTAAGAATAAGATCTTAGCCACATGTACAGTTTATAAAATGTCATTTCATGGTGTGAAATTCTTTGCTTCATGTGTAAGATAATAAAATTGTACACCTGATAATACAAATATTGCATGGGTTAAATATTATGATTTTTTTTACTTTATAGAATTGCAAAGGACATGTGAACTTGCAATAATTGGGATTGTTAATATAAAATACATTTTTTAAGCTGGATTTTTTTACTATATTGATCATTATTTATTTGCAATATATTTATTGAAATTGAAATGTGGATTTGAGTAAATTGTGTCTTACTTTGTATTTATGAATAAGTTAGTAATAAATATTTTGTTGGTTTTTTTTTCTTTCAGAAAAAGTGAGTGAGTTGGTGTTTTACGCCCGTGCAACGCTATATAGGTTATTTACAGGCGATGAACATGAAAAGGATGATAAAATGAACATGAAATGATGATGATAAATGAAATATGGGAATAGGGTGGGACACAAAGGACCGGTAAATTTTGAAGAACCACAGGAAAAGGGGAGAGGTGGGTAGGGGCGGAAAATTTAGCCTTTGTGGTGCAGTACTTGGCGGTCCACAAAGGGGTCTTTTACGTGCATGAAGCGTGGCACTCTTCACACACGTTGGCCCACTATGGTCGGCGGTCAGGGTTTCCGTATTATAGACCTGACAACCCCCGCGGACGAGGGCTACCCTATTCAGCCACCTAGGGTACACAGTTGGTCGCTCTGTGGGCTGAGCACTGACCCGACGTCAGAATCCCAAGACCCTTAGTCGCCTCTTACGACAAGCTAGGCTCTGCTGCGGGCCTATTCGCCACCCGGGTCCCGCACGGGACTTTTCAGAAAAGAGAAAAAGAGTGAGTGAGTTGGTGTTTTACGCCCGTGCAACGCTATATAGGTTATTTACAGGCGATGAACATGAAAAGGATGATAAAATGAACATAAAATGATGATGATAAATGAAATATGGAGATGGGGTGGGAAACAAAGGACCGGTAAATTTTGAAGAACCACAGGAAAAAGGGGAGAGGTGGGTAGGGGCGGAAAATTTAGCCTATGTGGTGCACTACTGGGCGGTCCACAAAAGTTGATACTTGTCATCACCATCTGTAATTTCAAGATATGGCTAAAAACTGACTGCATATAGGATCATATATTTTAATAATCACTGGAGGATGTGGAATACAAGTGCATATATCTAGCATAAAAATTGTGTTTTTCTACACACATCTGCATTCAATAAACTGAGGAGTCCAATAAGGGTATATATAGAAATTATGAGATTTTGTTTTGAACAGCTACAAATAATATTTATAATTATCCTAAGATGATGTGGAAAAGACTGAGTAAAAACATCAATTAAATCTTTTTATTTTGTGTGAAAGACTGTTGTGAATGAATATCAAGAGGAATATTAATAAAATGTAATATCTAAACATATTTTTGTTTGTTCTTGTATATATATGACATATATTCTATTGTTGGGTCCACACAACATTATATATAATTCATAAAGCTCAACTTGAAGGCAAATACAGAACAGAATAATTTATTAATGTAGAAAGCTCATATTGGGCATATGGCTAGACACACAAAGAGAAAGGAGTGAGTGAGTGAGTGAGTTGGTGTTTTACGCCCGTGCAACGCTATATAGGTTATTTACAGGCGATGAACATGAAAAGGATGATAAAATGAACATGAAATGATGATGATAAATGAAATATGGGGAAGGGTGGGACACAAAGGACCGGTAAATTTTGAAGAACCACAGAAAAAGGGGAGAGGTGGGTAGGGGCGGAAAATTTAGCCTATGTGGTGCACTACTTGGCGGTCCACAAAGGGGTCTTTTACGTGCATGAAGCGTGGCACTCTCCACACACGTTGGCCCACTATGGTCGGCGGTCAGGGTTTCCGTATTATAGACCTGACAACCCCCGCGGACGAGGGCTACCCTATTCAGCCACCTAGGGTACACACTTGGTTGCTCTGTGGGCTGAGCACTGACCCGACGTCAGAATCCCAAGACCCTTATTCGCCTTTTACGACAAGCTAGGTTCTGCTGCGGGCCTATTCACCACCCGGGCCCCGCACGGGTCCAAAGAGAAAGGAAACACATATAAGTGTCATGCAATGCCAAATACCAAATTATGAAAGAAATTAGTATAAAAATAATTTGCCAATGAACATGATGAAATTATGGAAAAAATTATAAAAAATATTGAAATTTCTCCAAGTCCTAAGTTTTTTTTAATTTCAAAATTCATAATAAGATGTTGTACAATGCATATTTACTCCATACATAGTATTTTATAAATCCTTAAATTCAATTCATCCTATTAGTACATGTATCTTATTATTCAGTTATCAATATTTCATAATGCCATACACTCAAATTTACATTCAACTTTGCATATTTTATTCAAGTTTGCAATTTTCATAATCAGATTTGAAATTGACACAGCATTTTCATTATTATCAGCATAACAACATTCATGTTGTGTTTTCTCTTAAGCTAAGTACAACCAGTCAACTTTGATAACTCTCCTTTACTTCAAAGGTATGTGGTGACTTTGTATGTGTTTAAATTTATATTGTTTCTTCTTCAAGAAAAAAATGTGGGCTTGTTAGGCCAAAATAACTTGAATTTTTTTTTATTTTCTTAACAAAGCAACCAATCATATAGCAAGGGATTGTTTTCCATGTTAGTAATAGCATGTACTAGTACATGTAATAAGTAAGATTAGAGCAACATTTTATAAACATACTTGGGGCAATTTCTTTGAAGTTGTGTACAGAATAAGCCCCCCCCCTTTTTTTTAAGGTGCTAGACACACGAATATTGCCGTAGTGCGGATAAAAACATGATATTAAACATATTGATATTAGAGTTTAAAGATTACTACGATCTTTTTAAAAGGACATCTAAAAAGGAGAGAGAAAATTGCAGGCAAACAATAATAGTTGGTTTCGGTTTCATTTAACGTTTTTGTGAAGCGTTATAGAAGGTTTGGCATTTTAATAGTACTTATTTTATTGACCCGCTCAATATTTATGTCACTTGGCACTTAAAAAAACCCCAGTACAATACAAGTTATCACCGGGGAAAGCGGACAACGTTCTTTATTTGTCTAAAAATGAAAATACCCTTGACTTAGGTTAACTCCCTTATGACGTCACCTGAGTGTTTGACGTAAACGACGGTGACAAATCACGGCGTTACATGCTATCTTTAGATGAAAATGACTACCTTTTAGGAATGGTCTTCCAAAATAAAACTTGCATAGTCGAACTCAGAAAATGGTGTAGTTTTCAAAAAGTGATGGCCCATTTATCAAATCCATACATTTAGAACAAAAAATAACATTCACAAACTAATGCCAATTTTCCATTTTCTGCCCCATAAATTTAATATTAAAAATATTTCAAACCAGAATTGAGCAATGGGCCAGAACTTTTCTTATACTAGGCGGTTTCCTACATCACTGTGCCAAATTTTGAAAGAAATCCAAGGTAGTCAAATGAGCTTTTAATGAAATTTCATTAAGTTACCCCTCTTGCCGGTCACGTGACACTTTGATGTTTCCGAAAATTGAAAAATAGCAGAAATGAAAGTGATACTAATGGACGCTTGAATATTTTTATTTAATGTTGTATATGACCATCATAATACTGAAAAAATAAGTTTCAAAGTATCCTTCAATTGAACATCGATTTTGTATAAATTCTTGCGGAACGTCATTAACGTACCTGCGGAGTCATAGATTCCTTAACCGAAAAACAACCTCAGCTAAACAATGATTTGATTTCCTGAAATAATCCCAATTACCCCCTCGGTGAGAACATGACAAAAACACTGTATTAATGTTCCCAATACAAGCTCTTATGGAAAATTTTACCAAGAAGAAAGAAACTATTTAAAGAATCAAAAGATGACATGACACGAAATGTAAAGATCTGGCATGACCATTCAGACATTTTAAATAGAAGCTACTTTCCCGTAATGGATACTGTACGATACTTCTATCTATTTAATCAATGAAGAATACAGAAAAAACAATCCCCAGAAAAAAAAACAATTTGATGTACAATCGATTGTCGAAAAACCCAAAATGGACATATCTGGACAATCAAAAAGTTCAGCTGTCATACAGCGAAACAAGAATAAAAGATCTTTTGCAACTTAAACCAACAACTACAAGTAATGGAAACACAATACATGATAAAATCAAGAGTTTTTATGGTGACAATCCTGCACGCCAGTTTGAGGCTGGTCACAAAAGAGGGGGCAATTAAACCTGTCTGTGTGGAGTTCTGGCACAAAACCATTCAATTCTTGAATGTGCGTTAAGACAAAAAACACCTTCAATTAAAGAAACAATAGATATAATACAGCGAGTCATTATGTGGAAAAAGTTTAATATTAATACTAACATCAATCCATTTCAAGGCCTTAAGAAGGAAGACATAAAAGATGAACTAGATGCAAGAAGAGGAGTCAATATTTTTAAACACAAGTTTACTAAAAAGGAGCTGGAGGAAAAACTAACAGAGGAACTACATGGGATACAGAGGCCACCAGCCCTATTATGTAGTTCAATGGATGCTGAATCATTAGCCTTATTAGAAAGCTATGAAATTTCCAACTGTGAGTCCGTCCATGATATCACCAATGCTGTACACAATCTACTTGTGGAATTACCCCACCATTTACCAAACAATGAAATGCAGAAAGCCTACCAATCTTTCACAGACACAACAATTGGTGACAAAAACCAAATCAAAGGTAGCGATGCAAGACTATATGCTATTAAACTCGCACATTTCACTCAAATCAACTATGAAAAGGGAAAGTAAACCATGATATTTTAACAATATGCACCAGCCTAGAGAGGTCCAAGGCAAGTCTTACGTTTATACAACCAATGCTTCCTATATGAATATTTGGTCAAATGTTACATTGGAATGCCCCCCAAAAAAAACTCACCCAAAGAAAATTCTATGGTGTTCATTTTCACAGTTTGGTAATACACTTTCCAGGGATGTATTTTGTCTTAGATCCCTCGTACCAGACACAGAAGAAAGAACCTTAGGCAAGTTGAGACAGATAGCCCTACGAACATCTAACAGACAGGCAAATATATATTGTAGACCACTGCATGCTGAGACTTAAAGAACGAGAAATATCGGCAGGACATATTACAACAGAACTATCAGGTCCAATGCAGAATGAAGTGTTGCCCGCCATGATATCTGATAAGATTTCAAAAATAGCTCAAGCAGATCCACTGATTATGGCTCTTGGTGAAAATTGGCTAAAAATGAACATTGGTAACAAGAGAGAAACGAAAGTATTATGCAAGTGCTTGAATGCGTCTTTGTGCTAGAGTTTTACAACAGCTTAGGAGGTCTTCAGAGATTTCTAATGCAAACGAGGATGAAAATGGAAATGTATCAGAGGACCAATATTTATGCAAAGAGAAATTAAGTCAGAAACCCCTGAGGGATTTTTTAAAACCTCAGCATTTCAGTGATGTGGTTGTTGCTGCTATCAAATTCTCATTTCCTAATGCTGATGACAATGAGGACTTGTCTTCTCCAGGCAATGCAATAAAACTAAAATATGACATAAACAGGCTAATATGCAGTAAATGGGGATTCATTGTACAAGAATATAGAAATGGCACTTCTCAAGACCCTGATGGCTAGACAGTGGAAAGAAAAGGTTACCACAACTGCTAGAAATGTGTTAAACCTCAGGAAGTTCCAAGAAAAGAAGGAATTGCCATCCCCTGAAGACATACAAAAACTAACAGACTATCTAGTGAAGGAATGAAAGGAAATTCCACTGACATCAAGTAACTACCATAGAATAGTTTCGGTTGTACAGACAAGATTGCTTCTTTTCAATAAAAGAAGAACAGGAGAACTTGGAGTCATCAAGTAAGTTTATTTATTAACAAGGTCATTCAAACTAAAAAGAAAATATATGTTTAAACTGTCTTTCAGGTTTTTAATTTTATACCTGTTATTGGTACTATGGATTTCTTGATTAAGAACTACAAGTTTAAGGTGGATGACACATTGTATGCACATGTCCAAAAAGTAGCTTAGTATATCTGCATCCCTAACCCATGTATCCTTTGACCATGAAATTTAGCCCATGGAAAATAACACTTATCATAATTTTGTCAGATGTCCCTTATATCAGTAATGGCCCTTGATAGGTCATGTTATTTTTTTTTTCATACAGAATCAAAACTATTACAGATAGAAAAAAGCTTTTGCTTGCTTTAATGTTCAGCTCATTTAGCTCTATAAATTTGTCAATCGGGTAAAGTTGTCAGACGGTCAAAACTGGTATTTTTTCACATAGAATAAAAACTATTTCTGATAGAGATAAGCTTTTCCTTGTTTATATGCTATGCTCATTAAGCTCAACAAAAGGCCCAATGGGTCATTAGGATCAAAGTTGTTAGATGACCCATTTTAAAACTTACGACTCTTTAACGGTAAAAAATGGTGTTTTTCATGTAGCGGCAGCGTCCACAATTTGTAAGAGTTTTTTCTCGTGTCTGTTTAACAACTTCTCCTTATGGTAGGCCAGTGATATTTGGTATGTGTCATCATCAGCATAATTGTAATTTTTTTGCCAACAATTGGCTAGTCTTTTATTTAGTGAAAATGAAGAAAAAGTTTTAAAAAAAGAGTTCCTGATGGTTATTTTATAAAAGAAGCTACTGGTTTCAGGCTATCTTTTTGGTGGGTATCACAATTCTAAGCAAAACCATTAGTTCCTATTTGCCTACCTGATGGAAGGCACTGTTTGTCATACTGGTCATACACAAGAAGCTCAATTAGATCTTCATGGCCAGAAGGATACCATTCATCTGTTGACCATAGCCTGGCTTTCACCGAGACATGGCCTGGTGAATCTACAGATAACCTACTACATAAACAATATCTCTATTTCAAATATTTCACAGTCAATCGGTGTGGAAAGTTTTGACTGTCACTGGAAATCGGCAGTGATGGGTAGGGGACAGGCAATTTTTCCTCCTGAGGGAGACATTCAGCAGTTTGTTTTTTTTATCATGTTGATAGTGATTTTAATACATAGTTTCACTAAAATGTTTTTGAAGCATTAAGATATGCAGGTCTTTTGTTTTCAGTGTGGTTTTCAGGGTATTAACTTAACCATTTCACCTTTGGTGGACTACAACAATTTGTACAATGAGATATTATACCCCACCAAGACTAGAGGGTTTGTTCAAGGAAGCAATGAGGAACCAAAGGGGGCATCCGAATATCATAACTCTGTAATTTCTAAGACAAAACCAGTGATGGGTAGGGGTATGTACATGTCACTATGTACTTACTAATTATATTGATATGCATATCTGTGACTTGAGACCACGGGGGTCACTTCAATTTTAAAGGTATACAAGGATGTGCCGCAAGAATGGGTCTGATTTTTCTGCCTCAAAATATGCGAATTGGTGTGAATTCACATGTGTAAATATATCAATGGATGGTTAATTTGAGATAATTGATATGTCTTTGGGTGATAAATTAATCCCTGACTTCCTACAACTTAAGTTCTTAACTTGATACAGAGCAGATTTTTAATTGCAATTAACTACTGTTTTCTGCAACTGTTTAGCCCTAGGTTGAATTTTCATGATGTGCTTGTTCATGACAGTTTTACCAAAGATTAAAATATTACATGCTGCTGGTGCTTTTATGATAAATATATGTATGGGTATTGATTTTACATCTAATATATGATTTCAAAATTTGGAAAATATATAAATGGGGGTACTTTTTGAGGGCCAGCTGCACATCTGTACCCATTCGTATATGAAGTGACCCCCCCCCCCTTTCCGTGCTTTAGACAGTGTTACAGGTTTTGAGTAAATGTTTATTATGCTGAATAGATATAATACCTCCTTCAAAATGATCTGAACATATTCTGTCATGTGTTGTAGGCTCCCAGTTACCCCTGTGTATGAGCTTCTTCCACTGTTCTAAGAGTTTCTTTTCGGAAGGAAACCTGTAATATGACCTTGTTTCTCCCTCCGATTTGTCTTTCCCCCTTTGGTTGGAACAGCCGGGAACAACACAAAAGTGGCCAATTGACTTTTTAGTCCGACCAAACATCCTCGGCGAAGATTGATTTACATGATCAGTCGTCGGAGAATCGACAGACTCCGAAGTTGTACATGTAGCTGAGTCATCCATTTTATCAACTAAACCGGAGTTTCCCCAACTCGCCACTACAACTGGTGTATTATGGGATACTCTACAGCTCTCTATATAGATATATGATATTTATGTTTATTGTCATAAAAAATATATTTTCAGCATTCTTGAGCATTGAAATTGTAACTACTTATTTGATTTTTCAGAAACAATTCAGCAGAAAGCATTACACGTAACTTGGGAAAATACTCAACTTGGCTGAAAACCAAATCCGAAAAGAGAAAAGGGAAAGTTTTATAACCAAGTGTTGGAAAAGTTTTATGAAAGTTTCTGACCTGTTTGTCCACAACCTGATAAGTTTAGAAAAGCATTTATTGCTGAACGCACAAGACAATGGGAACTGAAAAAGAATATCAAAGACTTGTCTGGCCAGTTAGAGTACTTTAAAAGTAAAAACCCAGCCATAGCTGGCCAATATTTAGAACCCAGGTCAAATGATGGTGCAAATATTGATAGACTACTTGTAATTTTGGTTGCAAAATTTACCACAACATTAAATTCAATTTCAACAAATGTGAAACTACAGGACGCCACATTATTTTGTTCAAATGGTCGAATGAAATCTGGACGTAAAGCACCCTTTGCATTTAATGAAACTGTAATTACAGAAATTGACAAATTATTAAAAGAAATACAGAATTAAAAGACATTCTAAAAAGCAAGGTCCAGGATTCTGCATATAAGAATTAAACAGAGTAACAGATCCGAAAAACAGAAAAAGAGGGAAAACAAATGGAAAATATCTAACCGGGCAAAAAAAAACACAGTCAGCCAGATGTCTTGAGATTTTCGAGGCTTTCGGGGGCGAGGGTTAGTTAGTTTGTTATTGCTTTACTCCCAAGCCAGCGCGATTTCGGCTATATCCGGGAGATGAACATGAAAGTGGTGAAAGTGGAGGAAATGGGGACACAAGGCCACTCGGGTAGAAAAGTTTTGACTGCCACTGGAAAAAGGAGTGATGGGTAGGGACGGGAAATTTTGCCTCCTGCATGGGGATCCTACGGTTCATACTCTTACCGAGACCTGCAGCAGGGTTCTTTAACGTGCGAGGAACGTGACATTTTTCCCAACACGGTGCACCACTATGGTTTGCGGTCAGGTTTTATCGCCTGACGACCCCGCATCTCTCGGATGTCAGGGCTGCCCCATTCAACCACCTGGGGCACACATCCCAGTCGCTTTGTGGGCAGAGCGGCCTGACCCCAATGTCAGGTTTCAGAGCGCTCTTTAGTGGACTTTTACCGACAAGCTTAGCGCTGCTGCGGGCCTATTCGCCTCACAGGCCCCGCACGGGACTGGGGGCTAGGGTAATGAAGAATCAATTTCCCCAGCTGTATCAGGTGTTAACCAGATAACAGAACTATCAACCGAGTTGTTTGAGGAAGTATTTCCTTCTGGACTTTCAATTCGGGATATTTCTTGTCTAAGGCACATGACTGAGATGGGGTGTTTTAGGGATGAGGCCTTAGATTTTGTATCTGAGAATATAAATAATAGCTGTTAATCATGTTAATTCTACTCTAGTCAAAACACAACTTTTAACTTTTACTTTTTATTTGATTGTTAACTATTTCCAGTTTTATTTACATGAAGTTTTAGTGAGTGAGTTGGTGTTTTACGCCCATGCAACGCTATATAGGTTATTTACAGGCGATGAACATAAAAGGGATGATAAAATGAACATGAAATGATGATGATAAATGAAATATAGGGGTGGGTGGGACACAAAGGACCGGTAAATTTTGAAGAACCACAGGAAAAGGGGAGAGGTGGGTAGGGGCGAAAAATTTAGCCTATGTGGTGCACTACTTGGCAGTCCACAAAGGGGTCTTTTACGTGCATGAAGCGTGGCACTCTCCACACACGTTGGCCCACTATGGTCGGCGGTCAGGGTTTCCGTATTATAGACCTGACAACCCCCGCGAACGAGGGACACCCTATTCAGCCACTTAGGGTACACACTTGGTCGCTCTGTCAGCATAATTGTAATTTTTTTGCCAACAATTGGCTAGTCTTTTATTTAGTGAAAATGAAGAAAAAGTTTTAAAAAAAGAGTTCCTGATGGTTATTTTATAAAAGAAGCTACTGGTTTCAGGCTATCTTTTTGGTGGGTATCACAATTCTAAGCAAAACCATTAGTTCCTATTTGCCTACCTGATGGAAGGCACTGTTTGTCATACTGGTCATACACAAGAAGCTCAATTAGATCTTCATGGCCAGAAGGATACCATTCATCTGTTGACCATAGCCTGGCTTTCACCGAGACATGGCCTGGTGAATCTACAGATAACCTACTACATAAACAATATCTCTATTTCAAATATTTCACAGTCAATCGGTGTGGAAAGTTTTGACTGTCACTGGAAATCGGCAGTGATGGGTAGGGGACAGGCAATTTTTCCTCCTGAGGGAGACATTCAGCAGTTTGTTTTTTTTATCATGTTGATAGTGATTTTAATACATAGTTTCACTAAAATGTTTTTGAAGCATTAAGATATGCAGGTCTTTTGTTTTCAGTGTGGTTTTCAGGGTATTAACTTAACCATTTCACCTTTGGTGGACTACAACAATTTGTACAATGAGATATTATACCCCACCAAGACTAGAGGGTTTGTTCAAGGAAGCAATGAGGAACCAAAGGGGGCATCCGAATATCATAACTCTGTAATTTCTAAGACAAAACCAGTGATGGGTAGGGGTATGTACATGTCACTATGTACTTACTAATTATATTGATATGCATATCTGTGACTTGAGACCACGGGGGTCACTTCAATTTTAAAGGTATACAAGGATGTGCCGCAAGAATGGGTCTGATTTTTCTGCCTCAAAATATGCGAATTGGTGTGAATTCACATGTGTAAATATATCAATGGATGGTTAATTTGAGATAATTGATATGTCTTTGGGTGATAAATTAATCCCTGACTTCCTACAACTTAAGTTCTTAACTTGATACAGAGCAGATTTTTAATTGCAATTAACTACTGTTTTCTGCAACTGTTTAGCCCTAGGTTGAATTTTCATGATGTGCTTGTTCATGACAGTTTTACCAAAGATTAAAATATTACATGCTGCTGGTGCTTTTATGATAAATATATGTATGGGTATTGATTTTACATCTAATATATGATTTCAAAATTTGGAAAATATATAAATGGGGGTACTTTTTGAGGGCCAGCTGCACATCTGTACCCATTCGTATATGAAGTGACCCCCCCCCTTTCCGTGCTTTAGACAGTGTTACAGGTTTTGAGTAAATGTTTATTATGCTGAATAGATATAATACCTCCTTCAAAATGATCTGAACATATTCTGTCATGTGTTGTAGGCTCCCAGTTACCCCTGTGTATGAGCTTCTTCCACTGTTCTAAGAGTTTCTTTTCGGAAGGAAACCTGTAATATGACCTTGTTTCTCCCTCCGATTTGTCTTTCCCCCTTTGGTTGGAACAGCCGGGAACAACACAAAAGTGGCCAATTGACTTTTTAGTCCGACCAAACATCCTCGGCGAAGATTGATTTACATGATCAGTCGTCGGAGAATCGACAGACTCCGAAGTTGTACATGTAGCTGAGTCATCCATTTTATCAACTAAACCGGAGTTTCCCCAACTCGCCACTACAACTGGTGTATTATGGGATACTCTACAGCTCTCTATATAGATATATGATATTTATGTTTATTGTCATAAAAAATATATTTTCAGCATTCTTGAGCATTGAAATTGTAACTACTTATTTGATTTTTCAGAAACAATTCAGCAGAAAGCATTACACGTAACTTGGGAAAATACTCAACTTGGCTGAATACCAAATCCGAAAAGAGAAAAGGGAAAGTTTTATAACCAAGTGTTGGAAAAGTTTTATGAAAGTTTCTGACCTGTTTGTCCACAACCTGATAAGTTTAGAAAAGCATTTATTGCTGAACGCACAAGACAATGGGAGCTGAAAAAGAATATCAAAGACTTGTCTGGCCAGTTAGAGTACTTTAAAAGTAAAAACCCAGCCATAGCTGGCCAATATTTAGAACCCAGGTCAAATGATGGTGCAAATATTGATAGACTACTTGTAATTTTGGTTGCAAAATTTACCACAACATTAAATTCAATTTCAACAAATGTGAAACTACAGGACGCCACATTATTTTGTTCAAATGGTCGAATGAAATCTGGACGTAAAGCACCCTTTGCATTTAATGAAACTGTAATTACAGAAATTGACAAATTATTAAAAGAAATACAGAATTAAAAGACATTCTAAAAAGCAAGGTCCAGGATTCTGCATATAAGAATTAAACAGAGTAACAGATCCGAAAAACAGAAAAAGAGGGAAAACAAATGGAAAATATCTAACCGGGCAAAAAAAAACACAGTCAGCCAGATGTCTTGAGATTTTCGAGGCTTTCGGGGGCGAGGGTTAGTTAGTTTGTTATTGCTTTACTCCCAAGCCAGCGCGATTTCGGCTATATCCGGGAGATGAACATGAAAGTGGTGAAAGTGGAGGAAATGGGGACACAAGGCCACTCGGGTAGAAAAGTTTTGACTGCCACTGGAAAAAGGAGTGATGGGTAGGGACGGGAAATTTTGCCTCCTGCATGGGGATCCTACGGTTCATACTCTTACCGAGACCTGCAGCAGGGTTCTTTAACGTGCGAGGAACGTGACATTTTTCCCAACACGGTGCACCACTATGGTTTGCGGTCAGGTTTTATCGCCTGACGACCCCGCATCTCTCGGATGTCAGGGCTGCCCCATTCAACCACCTGGGGCACACATCCCAGTCGCTTTGTGGGCAGAGCGGCCTGACCCCAATGTCAGGTTTCAGAGCGCTCTTTAGTGGACTTTTACCGACAAGCTTAGCGCTGCTGCGGGCCTATTCGCCTCACAGGCCCCGCACGGGACTGGGGGCTAGGGTAATGAAGAATCAATTTCCCCAGCTGTATCAGGTGTTAACCAGATAACAGAACTATCAACCGAGTTGTTTGAGGAAGTATTTCCTTCTGGACTTTCAATTCGGGATATTTCTTGTCTAAGGCACATGACTGAGATGGGGTGTTTTAGGGATGAGGCCTTAGATTTTGTATCTGAGAATATAAATAATAGCTGTTAATCATGTTAATTCTACTCTAGTCAAAACACAACTTTTAACTTTTACTTTTTATTTGATTGTTAACTATTTCCAGTTTTATTTACATGAAGTTTTAGTGAGTGAGTTGGTGTTTTACGCCCATGCAACGCTATATAGGTTATTTACAGGCGATGAACATAAAAGGGATGATAAAATGAACATGAAATGATGATGATAAATGAAATATAGGGGTGGGTGGGACACAAAGGACCGGTAAATTTTGAAGAACCACAGGAAAAGGGGAGAGGTGGGTAGGGGCGAAAAATTTAGCCTATGTGGTGCACTACTTGGCAGTCCACAAAGGGGTCTTTTACGTGCATGAAGCGTGGCACTCTCCACACACGTTGGCCCACTATGGTCGGCGGTCAGGGTTTCCGTATTATAGACCTGACAACCCCCGCGAACGAGGGACACCCTATTCAGCCACTTAGGGTACACACTTGGTCGCTCTGTGGGCTGAGCACTGACCAGACGTCAGAATCCCAAGACCCTTAGTCGCCTCTTACGACAAGCTAGGCTCTGCTGTGGGCCTATTCACCACCCGGGCCCCGCACGGGACACATGAAGTTTTATTTACTATTTATATTTTTATTTGATTGTTAACTATTTCCAGTTTTATTTACATGAAGTTTTGTTTTGTTTACTATCTCATACATGTGTAGTTTTATTGATGTAAATGTATTAAATGTTTATGTGAAGTTGACCACTGAATAGATCTTATGTTTACTCTTATTTTACCAACAATTTACAAATCAACAATCAACCAAAGTTTCAAACTACATAACAATTATAAACATACAAAGAAATCATATACATTTGTTCTACACCCCTACTGCTAGTTCTTTTAAATTGTACATGTAGGCCTAATACTAAAAATAATATCTACTGTTTATTTTGAGTTGATATACATGTACCTGTTTTCACATGTACAATACAAAAAAAAGTACCTGTCCCATGCTTAAAAACATTTGAAAAAAAAATATTTGTCCCATGGTCTTATGCGTACAAAAAGTACTGTCCCATGCCCGTTTGTACCGGTCCCACCCCGGTAGTAAATACATGTATTGCCTAGTCCCTAAACCAACTACAATAGTGCAAACGTCACATTTTTCGTCAACTGTTGTTTGTAACGAATTATCATGGGAAACACTCTGAATAACATTGAGATAATAAAAATTTGGTCGAAAGTCATAAGTAAATATTGTTGTAAAACAGATATTGGAATGTAAATGGAGGCAGGAACTGCTGACTCCTTAGCACCGAGTTCAAAGAAAACGGCTCGCCAGTGTTGGCAAATTTACAAAGGGGCTTGGGACAAAGTAGAAAAAACAGTGTTACCTGTATTCTCTAATCCCCCGCGAAATCTCGTCTGTCCATATGTTCCGCGTTGGCTAGTCCGAGATAGCTCTGACGTCCTCGGCATTTTTCCAGCAAGCTGGTGCCTAGCTACAATAATGTAGCTCCTTTGACATCTTTGATTAGGCGGAGAAAGAAATTCGATTTGCTCCATTACGAGGAATGGGACTGCATAGTAGCTCCGCCTAATCAAAGATGTCAAAGGAGCTACATTATTATAGCTAGCTGGTGCCGTGGGACGTCAGAGCTCCTTCCATATCAAAAACACGGGATTTTTGCACAACAGTTTTGTTGTGCACTTCCGAGATAAATTAAGCAACTTTATTATTAGTGTTGCATAAGCAGAGGCACCAAAGGGGCATTCTAGTGTCAAAAGTCCGAAAAGGCAACGACAAAACCGGTAAATATGAACAAGAACAGCACAAGGAAACACAAAACATAAAAACAACCGAACAGAAATCAACAACGCGAACTCAAGTCGTAACAAGAGTGAACTCGGGTGCTCCGGAAGAGTAAGCGGTTCCTGCCTGCTATAGCACACCCGCCGCGCTGCCAATTTCCAATTCAGTGTGTCAAATCCGGTAAAGGAAGACAAAACAAAACCCTATGACAAACCGACATCTGCACTCATCTGAGAGATAGAAATCCCATATTTATCTATGAGTACATGGTGTCTACCGTAAAATTTCTTGAGTGAAGACAGCAACCGAGGAGCAACATAACCCTGTGTTAGCAATTTCTGTGTCAAACGTGACGCTCTGCCAAGGAAATCGATGTAACTCCCACAAGCTCTGGAGTAACGAATCAATTGTGATACGTAAACTCCATAAGCTGGAGCGGACGGAATGTTGCTACACACGAAGGGAAAGTTGACGATTGGGAAGTTGAAGTCATCACGTTTGTCATAGAGCTTTGTTGATAGTTTTCCTTGAGATATATTTTTGTCTCAAATGAAACATTTGATTTTTTAGAATAAAAATACAACATACTCCAACGGCACCAGCTTGCTGATAAAATGCAGAGGACGTCAGAGCAATCTCGGACTACGCGTTGGCTAGCCAATCGTCTTCTTGTATTTCCATATCGTCATGGCACGGATAAAAATAACTTATCGGAAACCCCCGAATCCAGTGATACAACACTCTCCCCCACTTTCAAAAATGAACCATATACCTATTATAAAATGTTAAGTTTCCCAGAAATGGCAGAATGCCAGCCTAACAACCCTTATTAAAAGGGAAAATACTATATGCCATCAGGAACATTATAAAACAAGGGGACTCGTCTCATCGATTAATTGGGACATTTCACGAGCACGCTAACGGAGTCAGGCATTATACGATAGATTATTTTCGTATAAATTTTCAAATTCACAACTATCGATAGTTTCGTATATTGTAAGGCTACGATACAATATCGGAAAGATTCCGGTAAACGGGTGATGAGCGCATATACATATTGATCGAATAAAATTAGTTTTGGGTGGTTTTATTTATTTATTTATTATTTAAACAATGTTTAAATTAAAATTAATTGATCTTAATCAATTTTAATATCATAGATAAGACTTTTCATAAACGACCAGAAAAGTAATAAAAACATAATTAATTAACAACCAGGAACATTTTAAAACAACGTTCTCACTTTATAATTAGTTATGATCAGCGGTTCCTTTATATGTACATAATTAGTTATGAACACCAGTTCTATCATCTTTAATTACACTTTTGTGTACATATCCTTTTAAAACTTTAAAGCACTTTTACTCAATATAAAAACATTAGCTATAGAGAAAAATGACGATGAAAACGATTTAGTATAAACACAAGCGTATTTCGCAAGGCAAAAAAAAAAAATGATACCATCATTTCACTTCTTGTCATCATGTCGTCCAAAAGTGATTTTCTCTCTTGGGATGATAGTGACATTAACTTAGATTTACTTCTTGGTGAATATACAATGTCAGAAAATGATTCCGATTTTGAAAACCCGCCTTCTAAAAAGATAAAGCAAGACAGATCTAAATGTGCATATTCATGTCCAGAATGTGACGCTACATATTCTTCAGTCAGTGGTTTTCGAGGACATTTAAGAAAGAAACACAGTTTGACCAACGTAAAGCGTAAGTTCTTATACTACCAATCTTCTCGGACATGTTTTTAGCCAAGCCATGATCAAATACAATTAGAAATCATACTTCGCAATACGCATGATATGCTAATTATCCTGTTTTTATTAAAATGATAAAAGCCATAAGAATTGATTTCATTCCTTTGCATTTCTGACAGTATTTTCAAACCATTTTTTGTAATTTTGTCGATTTCGATAGAACCATAAGAGTACAGTTAACAAAATATAACGAAACTTAACCGTCAGACTGAAAAGTAGTAAATCGTATTAACGCAAAAGACATATTAATGTATTAAAGTTATACATAAAGAAGTTAACATAGTGTGTCTAACCCAAACCACTAGCCATACGACTTAGGGAATGTGGGCAAAGACAAGGAGGCACTCTCTTTTTTAACCTAAATTTATATATAAAGGACAAAACAAATACCATGCTTATATTATTTTTTACAAAACAATGTCATAGAAATAATAAGGTTCTGTATGTTTTCTCCTTGTAAAGGCTAAGTGTATAAAAAAGACATTAGGTTTTTCACTTTTCTTTATGTTCTATAATTCATTCAAATAAAATAGGTAAAAACTTCATTAAAAGTTTGAAGTTGTAAAGCCATATTCTTCCCTTACATGTTTGTTAGGCCAGTTTATATATTAATTTATCAACGGGAATCTAAATAAAGGTAATAACAAAACTACCGAACTTGAATGATCAATCTCATAGTCCAGAGAAAATGACAAAAACGAATCAGTCATACCGGAGAACTGGTGGATCGCAATGGTCCTGACTTGGTACAGGCATTTCAAACGAAATGGTGGGTTAAACCAGGTTTTATGGCGCCAAACCTCCCTCTTCCATTGCGATCTTAGGATCCGGTAATGACCATAGAACACAACATAGTTGTGAGACACAATAGGGATATTGAGGTGATCATCTCAGTACAGCAGACCAGTCAAACACTAATTAAAACAATTAACTATCATATCTTTTATCTCAATTTTGAACTTTTCTACTAGTGGCTGATAACGAAGAAAGAATTTTTTTAGTGATCGTATGAGAAGTATTTTCTTATAGCCCTGCTTCAAAAGTCGGTCACGAAGAAACCGGTGTCTGATCAAAAAATCTGTGAAATGTGTGCAAGCTCGAGCTTAAAAAATTAACTTTTTTTTTAATGTTCATGATATCAATGATATTTACTGTCTATTCTAATGAGCTACCTTCCTTTCAGATTAGCTTCTTAATATACCTATTGGTATTTGATTAAATGTGTATTGATTAATTTACACCTGTCAGAATCTCAGCAGGGAATATAGGATGTTAATTGTAAAGTACACCTTAATATACATGTTACTTGTAGAACACAGTATGGGGGCTTGTGAATTTAGAAGAACTAGCCTGATTTTGCCATAAATGAATATATGTATGCATTTAAGTATTCATTATATATAAACTATCTGCTGTAAAACTTTCTACTGTTGAAGAACTGCAAATTTGGATATAATGAAGGATTTTTTTTTTAAATGTATAACAATGTACACAAAAAGCTTTTTAACTCCAAAACAAATCTCTGAATGATTCTCATAAGGGACAGTGTAAACTGATTGTATACAAAATACAATTTATTTTCATTTTCCTTATGATACACCTTCCATTCTAATAGCAAAATAAAAATGAATGTTGGTCTAAATATCTTTTTTCCCCGAATAATTATGAACAGGAACATTTTAAAATAAGTTTTTATTTAAAATTCCTGGTATGAATCAAATCTTAATCTCAGAACAAAAAGTCTAAGCAATGTAAAAAAGATCTTAATTTTATGCAAGCAAATCTGTGACTTTCTTGGTCTGATACATATCTTGGTTAAACATTTGGTTTCTCAGTACAAGTACTTTTAGATTTTAACCAATTTATAGTGTACTTAAATGTTACTGATGAAATATACCCCTCAAAATATACATGTAGTTATACACTAGCGCTTTGGTGCCAAGTATTTTAAAAAAAAAGACATTTCTAATCCTGACATAATTTTGTTTCCCCCATCTAAGATATAGTAGGAGGCATATAGTATTCAGGTTTGTTTGTCCAGCTGTCCCAAAAGTTGCGAGATGTGGTACTATTCTTGTTGTACTAGTCATTTAACTTGAATTACTATTCATCTGGAATATTCATGAATTTATCTTTAAATAACATCCTTTTATATTTAAGCATTCTGTAATATAGGCTGAAAGCTTCCATCAAATGCATACATTTTACTTTCAGTTTGTATTTACAAAATAATTACTAAATCACTATTAACCTAGACTCCTAAGGCCCTGTCGACATAAAATATAATAAGAAAATAAATCTATTGTCAATTTTGTTAAAAAAAGTATAAAGAAAGAAAATTCATGTAATTTCAATAAATATTAAAAATGAACCCCACCCCCCAATTTTTGAAGTCTGTCGGCCTTGTGAGTTTCGTCCCTTTGAAGAAAATGCTATAAAAGATCTTAGTTCTAAGAACGAATAAATGGATTATGAGATAAAAACAAGAAACTTGCCGTAAAATTTATTTTGCTAAGCCTGTAATGTGTTTCATTTACCAGTATTCAAGTCTCATCAGAAGCACTCTATCCAAAAATAAGAGAAAAAAATAACGAAAGCCACATATATGAATATGAAAGCACAGAAAAATAAAACTGAGTAAAAAATACTTTTTTTGTATTTGAGACTGTGGGGTATTAACTGCTCAGACTATTATAAATTAACTTAAATTAGGTACAAAAAATGAATAAAAAATATCTCATAATCTTATTTATTCAAGTGGTGTGTTCGGGACTCATCAGTAGGTAACACACCAAAAACAAAAACAACAAAAAATGTGTTGCTTATCACAATAGTGTTTTCATACACTGTACATGTCACTTAATGGAGTTAAAACATGTGTTTATACAAAAAATCAAACATAATACATGTAGAATGATGCATAATCTGAAATGTAGAAAAATGGCATCTTTACACCAAGAATATGTGTCCGTGCCTATTGCACAACTGACTATGGTCGCCAGTATAAACACATTTCTCAATGCCAGAGTTTAAAAAAAAAACATGTATACAAGACAAAAAATGCTAAAGTATAAAAACATATAATGAATTTAAATACATTTCATAAAATGACAGCAAATTAAATAACATATATTTCTATTTCAGTAAGCAACCACAGAACTGTAGAACAAGGTAAAGCTAAACAACCTGAACCAAAGCTTTCCATGGAATTATGTGAGATGCAAGATCTTATAACTTCATGTGTTGGTAAATCCTTACAAGAAATCTCCAACAGCTGGGCAAAATATCATTCAAATCCTTTGACGCGTTTTCAAGTTATTGGTCGGAAACTCAAAATTTCATGAAATTTGATTTTTCAAAGTGGCCTATCTCGAAAACTATTTTTTGGATCATGCTGGAAATCGAACTTGACCTGTATTTTATTGTACTAAACAGCTGTGCAAAATATCATTCAAATCCTTTGACGCGTTTTCAAGTTATTGGTCGGAAACCTTCGGGGGACGGACAGACGGACAGACAGACGGACGGACGGACAGACACCGAAAAAAACTGAGGGTATAACATAATACCCTGCCACTTCGTGTGGCGGGGTATAAAAATGCCATGATAAACATATCTGTAACAATGTAAAACCAAATGGAAATATACATAATCTAAAATGTGGAAAAATGGCATCTTTACACCAAGAATATGTGTCCGTGCCTATTGCAAAACTGACTACGGTCGCCAGTATAAACACAATTCTCAATGCCAGAGCCTTATTCGACACATTCCAAAATATTTGATTGAAAGGAAATATGTTTAAAAACAAATCTGTTAAATGATTTAAAGGTAATATCTTTTTTCAAAATAGTTATATATACATGTATATTGATATTATAATACATGTAGAATGATGCATAATCTGAAATGTAGAAAAATGGCATCTTTACACCAAGAATATGTGTCCGTGCCTATTGCACAACTGACTATGGTCGCCAGTATAAACACATTTCTCAATGCCAGAGTTTAAAAAAAAAACATGTATACAAGACAAAAAATGCTAAAGTATAAAAACATATAATGAATTTAAATACATTTCATAAAATGACAGCAAATTAAATAACATATATTTCTATTTCAGTAAGCAACCACAGAACTGTAGAACAAGGTAAAGCTAAACAACCTGAACCAAAGCTTTCCATGGAATTATGTGAGATGCAAGATCTTATAACTTCATGTGTTGGTAAATCCTTACAAGAAATCTCCAACAGCTGGGCAAAATATCATTCAAATCCTTTGACGCGTTTTCAAGTTATTGGTCGGAAACTCAAAATTTCATGAAATTTGATTTTTCAAAGTGGCCTATCTCGAAAACTATTTTTTGGATCATGCTGGAAATCGAACTTGACCTGTATTTTATTGTACTAAACAGCTGTGCAAAATATCATTCAAATCCTTTGACGCGTTTTCAAGTTATTGGTCGGAAACCTTCGGGGGACGGACAGACGGACAGACAGACGGACGGACGGACAGACACCGAAAAAAACTGAGGGTATAACATAATACCCTGCCACTTCGTGTGGCGGGGTATAAAAATGCCATGATAAACATATCTGTAACAATGTAAAACCAAATGGAAATATACATAATCTAAAATGTGGAAAAATGGCATCTTTACACCAAGAATATGTGTCCGTGCCTATTGCAAAACTGACTACGGTCGCCAGTATAAACACAATTCTCAATGCCAGAGCCTTATTCGACACATTCCAAAATATTTGATTGAAAGGAAATATGTTTAAAAACAAATCTGTTAAATGATTTAAAGGTAATATCTTTTTTCAAAATAGTTATATATACATGTATATTGATATGTTGTACAATTTATTGTAATTTTTTGTAAATATCTGTGATAAATTTCTGATATGTAATAAAAAGTTCCAAAATAAATGTCTGTTACATTGTATTTTAACAAAACAAATATAAAGTACATGTATATCAAGTCTATAGTTCAGGTTCTTTTGCGTTTAGGAAGAGGTTGACATGCTTCCTGAAAGTCAAATCTCAGGTTTCTTTTGGTATTTCCTCTAACAGGTGCCAGAGCTTGGGACCCAGCAACACGTACTTTTCCAATGGCATGATTAAACTGGTTAAGTGTAGGGTTTGTGTTGCATCCACCACTTGCACGAATGGCTCCAAAGTGCTGTTCAATAGGGTCTTGATTAAAATGTTCAGTTAGAACGAATGGTGCTCCTTTTGACAGTAGTATTCGAACACATTCAACAATCGATTTAATTGTTATTTCAAAGCCCTGCAAGGTCTGGTAGCTAAGCTGCATTTTGGCTTTCTCAGATTTGGAAAACTCTCCTCTATTTTCAACATCCCTCTTCCAACTGCTAAAGAACTGTAAAAAGTCATTTAAAAGGTAGTCTAATCTCGGATCATCAGGTGATGTGTATGGAGCTAGGTTGTCGTTTCTTGAATTTCTTGCTTCGTACAGGTTTCTGGTATTTAAGCAGTCAAAAAATTTATTCATGTGTCGAATGAAGCAAACAGTTTCGCTAACTTCTTCACCATATACCATCTCTAATGCGTTGGCAACAGTTGAGCTTAATATCTGGGCTGCAAATGATATTTTCATGCACCCAAACGATGAAATATCAATGTGGTTCCTTGACAGCTTTGGGCAAAGACGCAAACCGCCAGAGCAATGGTCTTTAAACAAATCAACAATGTGTAGCCATGATATGTCTTTTCCGTTCTTCCACGACTTTCTTGTTTTCTTATGAGAGTTAGAATTGGCAAAGCAATTTCGCGCAGTCTTTATCAAATGGGGTGGGTCACTGATGAAGTAGATGTATCTGTCCTCCTCTGCAAAACGATTTTCAGCTTTGTAGACAATACCCTGCTGGTCATCCAATGCATGAAGGCGAATAAATCTTCTGTTAGGGGATGCTCCGTCTGAGGTGATAAAGAGAACTTTCAGGTCGACATCCACCTCTAATATCTCGACAGCTTTCCATAATATGGGAAAGAGTTGGTCTGATGTTATTCCTGTTGTAGCAAAATGTGCAAGTGGAAATTTTAAATTGCTTGCAATCCCTCTCACCATGACAACTAGAACATTCTTTGCGAGCTTTGTTCCTTGGTTCTTCATGCATTCTTCAATGTGGTTGATGGCATTTCCCATTTGGTCAAGGTTGACAAATCCAATAAGTTCACCACTGTGCTTGTCATATACAAGGTCTTCTTGAATTTTGATTTCATCTTGAAGAATTCCAACATACTTCTGCCATTCTTCTGTCAACTTCTTCCCTTGTATTTCATTTCTGAGGGCTTCTACTAGATCAGGATTGTATCCAACACCAGTTTTGATGAAATGACTGTAATCATACAATAAACGCTCACTTGGTAGATGAATAAAGCCAGAGTTCTTTAACGCGTCATAGGTAGAGGATGACTTGCTTTTAAGATAAATACACCACTTAATCAACAATGGGTGCCATCTCATTCCTCTCTTGTCCTTTAAACCGTTATATTTCATCTGCTGGTCCCAAAAGATGCGCTGATAGCTTGAAGAGTCAGGAAACTGTTTCTCAATTTCTGTAGTTAGACCAGTCATAAGGTGGCTGATGTCATCACTGTCATGGTCCTTGAGCTGAACCCCATCACTTTGGATTGTTTTCTTTGCCTTTGCCTCTAAAGATCTAACTTTTGATGTTAACTGACTAAGTTTGGCTAGTTTTTCGGACTCGGTTAATCTTTTTTTGCCCTTCTTAGACGAGAGCAAATTTTTCTGTGGTGTTGGGACTTTGTTTACATTTCTTTGATTTCTTTTCCTTAAAGTACTTCTGTAGGATTGACAGTTATCACATCGGTCTTTGTTCTTGTGAATCAGGAAGGAACATTTGGTTGATCTGATGGTGCTGCTGTAAAAATAACCATCCAAACTAGTTCCCTTGTTACTTTCTCTGTACCCTGCATTTTTACAACTAGGCATCTCAGGATAGTGTTCTGGCAACTTCTCTTGAAACCAACTCTCCGGATTACCTAAGCAGACTCTATGTTGTAAAACTGTCTTGACTAGCTGTGATATGGCAGATACCGTGGAAAAATGTTGTGGTAGGTGTTTCCAGATTGAATGATGTACTGGAAGTTTCTGGTCGTGAATTTTTATGTCAGCAGACAAATCCTCTTTTACAGTGATGCAGGATTTAAGGGCCGCAGAATCTTTGTTGTCATAAAAATCTACAAAGCGAATGTAATTTGACTCCGGTATCACAACATATGGTATGAACATGTCTGTCTGATCTCTGCACTGCCTCTTTAACTTTCCATACCTTTTCTCTGTAACAAACTCATCAAGGTTGGTTGAGGTTGGATACTTGTAGACTTTGTCAAGGACAACATAAAACTCTTCACCACTGATACCATCAGAATCTTTAGCTCACAGGATCTAGAACATCGAGCTCCTGTACATCTGGTAGGTCCCAAAAACGTGGGTCTGAAAAACATCAATTAATATATGTTTACTTCTTTAATACTAGTCCCGTGCGGGGCCCGGGTGGTGAATAGGTCCGCAGCAGAGCCTAGCTTGTCGTAAGAGGCGACTAAGGGTCTTGGGATTCTAACGTCGGGTCAGTGCTCAGCCCACAGAGCGACCAAGTGTGTACCCTAGGTGGCTGAATAGGGTAGCCCTCGTCCGCGGGGGTTGTCGGGTCGATAATACGGAAACCCTGACCGCCGACCATAGTGGGCCAACGTGTGTGGAGAATGCCACGCTTCATGCACGTAAAAGACCCCTTTGTGGACCGCCAAGTAGTGCACCACATAGGCTTAATTTTCCGCCCCTACCCACTTCTCCCCTTTTCCTGTGGTTCTTCAAAATTTACCGTCCCTGTGTTTCCCATCCCATCCCATATTTCATATATCATCATCATCTCATGTACATTTTATCATCCTTTTCATGTTCATCGCCTGTAAATAACCTATATAGCGTTGCACGGGCGTAAAACACAAACTCACTCACTCACTTTAATCACTAAGCATCTGATTTTTATTCTCAATGCTACATGTATCACTACTATTTTAAATAACAGACATACAAAAATGTGTACCATAATTAATAAATTGCATTTCCCACATACAACCGACTGATTCATTTTGGTGAAATGTGTTACCGACTCTATGAAATGAGCTCATAATGTATTTTACCAAAATGATTTGCCTCAAGTTCATATGACTGATTGTGGTTTGTTTGTGATATGTTTTGATGTATGGTTTTGTGTATGGATTATGTCTGTATTTTCAAATTTTGTTTATTTGATTGCCCCTTTAGTACACCTTTGCTTCACTAATTAATGGCCAGATTTCAGTAATCCTTTACCATGTATACCATTGAAAGCTGATGCTTTATACCTAATATCAAAATAGTGTGTAGTAGTTGCTGAGAAAACCATTGCAAAAGGATGAGTGACAATAAGACCCACATTTGGCTGCATAAAATGAAGTTGCTTAAAACAATATGATATTTACGGGAAATATTAACTTTTATACATGTGGCTTCAAAGAAAATATAAAATTTTAAGGCAAATTTCTCTCATTATGACATCATTTTTTTAAAGTCCTATATTTGTAGATTTTTTTTTTCAGCAACATAAGACATCTGTTTTCCGAGTTTTAGTTTCATGGTTAATCTTGGGCCCAAAATGGGTCATATTGCCACTCTTCCTTTGGTTTTTCCATAATAAATTTTAGTAAATTTAGATGGGCAAAAGGCTAAAAACATATAGAATATACCACTATTGCTTATAATCTCTGTCATCTCATCTAAATGGCAAAACTCTGCTTGTTGGGTGCTCTCATGATCATCATCTCTGACATCGCTGAAAAAGTCATTGTCTCCCACTTCTAGTCCATCAATCATTACACTACAATCTACATGTATTGTGTTGTCAGGAAACTCAAGGATTACATGTTCATGATGTTCAGAAGTAACTGTACACTGAGGATTGTTGGAGTCCTGAATGGGGATTTTTTCTATAAAAAAAAACAATAAACATGAATAAATGATTATGCATGAAATGAAATTATTACATGTAATTATGACAAGACAAAAAGGTGTGCTATTTTGGTTTTGTGTCAGAAAAAGTAATTTTTATTATTTGAAATGGGAGCATTTTTCTAGTTTAACAGTACTTAAGCAAACATCACAAAAAAAAAAGCTAGGGTTAGCATGAAAAACAAGGGAATGTCATGTAGGTAGGTAACCAAAACAAAACATACATTTTTTATTTAATGTCTAAATACTCTACATATACATGTGCACTTACAATCTCTAACATATGAAAGATGGAAATTGTTTAATTTTAACTGTGTGATTATTTTTTTTGTATTTTAATTCTATTTTACAGTTACTTTGTCTAAAAAACATGTTTGTGTATGTGCGTATCAGAACACTTAACATATTAATAAAAATGGTTTTAATCCAGTATAAACAATTATCATGATTATTACATGTATTGTTCTTCTGATTATTATTAACAATACACATAATTTAACCTGTGCATTTAAATTAAAACAACACTTCACATTCAAAAAGACTTTAATTACAACTAAAATAACTAGTCTATTAATTGAGCAACACAAATTTCCTTAATTAATTTACTCAATTTTCTTTGACCTACTCAATTATCTCAATTTGAGCAAAACAATTAACAGAATATTGACTATATACACTGTGTACATGAATATAGTGCATTATTTATAAAATAGAGCAGGGTAACATGTTACAATGACTTCAATGAAGAAGCAACGCTTTTTAGTTCTTGGACATAGTATTGTTAGAGATCTTAAGTTTTGGATGTCAGAATCAGATGCAGACTTTGATTCAGATTTCATATCAAAAGTTCATGGGATTGGATCAAGAACAACACATCTCATAAGATCATATGATTTAAACATAGTGTCAACCTTCAGACCCGATATTGTTTTCCTGCAAGTTGGGGGTAATGACATATCATTAGATACTTCGAAAGATGAGGTTGTACAGAACATGATCCTGCTAGCAGAAGATATACTCAGGCTCGGGGCAAAGAAAGTCATCATTGGTTCAGTGCTGAGACGCTTTAAAGCTAAATTCATGAGCATCTCACAGTATAATAACAGAAAACAGTATGTGAATGCCAAATTGAGTGAAGAACTAATAGAGAAAAAAAACTTAAAATTTTGGAACCACACTTTTTCACGCAAGAACTTATTCATTTTAAAACTAAAGGAAATGAAGCCTTCTTCAGCATTCGACATGCACTAAACCATGCAAAGTGAAAACCACAAAGTTTGTTAAAAACTTCAGTTATATTCCTTTAAACTTTTCACAACTGTCAAGGCAGTGACACTTTGAATGTTATGTTTTATTTGTTTGGTACTGTTTCAAATGTTTGTATTAAACATGTTCAACTGTAAATAAAATATGTTCTTGTACCTTTCTTCTTTTGAGCATGATTTTTCTGTCTTCTTCCAATAGGCTTTCTCTTCTTAATAGGCATGATTTTGTCAAATCACTACAAAAATAAAACATAATTCATTTAAAAATCTTTGACATATTAACCATCCTGTTAGCTTCTTTGGGCATTTGTTGTAATACTTATAGATTTGGTTTGAATAATTCATTGCAAATTGGCGAGCAATCCATTCTGTGTGTCACATACAAATATGTCTCATATTAAAACATACATGTATCAACACTTTTTTTCAAAAAATTGAAACTAAAAATCAATATAAACAGAGTAAAGAGTATGGTTGTAACCTTTAAATACATGTATGCTCTATTAACAATTTGGAGACATCTTTTTTATTAATATCTTGAAATTGTCGCAGAGAAGAAGTGAAAAATGCAAGAGGGTCATGTCGGTTTTTTTTTTATGTTTAAATTTTCAGAGTGAAAAGACACACATGTAAAAAGGGTGAAATTCATGTAAAAAACCTGTCTGATCCTGTCCAAAGTATGGTACAATGTAGTTACCTACAATAATGCTATATTAACACTTCAAAGTTGTTTTTATAAAAATATCTTGAATTGTAACAGAGAAGAAGTGAAAAATGCAAGAGGGTCATGTCGGCCATTTTTTATGTTTAAAATTTCAAAGTGGAAAAATACACATATAAAAAGGGTGAAATTTATGTTAAAAACCTGGCTGATCCTGTCCAAAGTATGGTAGTTACCTACAATAATGCTATATTAACACTTCAAAGTTGTTTTTATATCAATATCTTGAGTTGTTACAGAGAAGAAGTGAAAAATGCATTAGGGTCCTGTCGGCCATTTTTATTCTGTTGAAATTTCAAAGTGGAAAAATACACATATAAAAAGGGTGAAATTTATGTTAAAAACCTGTCTGATCCTGTCCAAAGTATGGTAGTTACCTACAATAATGCTATATTAACACTTCAAAGTTGTTTTTATATAAATATCTTGAATTGTAACAGAGAAGAAGTGAAAAATGCAAGAGGGTCATGTCGGCCATTTTTTTATGTTTAAAATTTCAAAGTGGAAAAATACACATATAAAAAGGGGGAAATTTATGTTAAAAACCTGGCTGATCCTGTCCAAAGTATGGTAGTTACCTACAATAATGCTATATTAACACTTCAAAGTTGTTTTTATATAAATATCTTGATTTGTAACAGAGAAGAAGTGAAAAATGCAAGAGGGTCATGTCGGCCATTTTTTTATGTTTAAAATTTCAGAGTGAAAAAACACACATGTAAAAAGGGTGAAATTCATGTAAAAAACCTGTCTGATCCTGTCCAAAGTATGGTAGTTACCTACAAATATGCTATATAAACACTTCAAAAGTTTTTTTATATAAATATCTTGAATTGTAAGAGAGAAGAAGTGAAAAATGCAATAGGGTCCTGTCGGCCATTTATATTCTGTTTAAATTTTAGAGTGGAAAAACACTCACATAAAAAGGGTGAAATTCATGTTAAAAACCTAGCAGATCCTGTCCAAAGATTTGTAGTTACCTACAACAATGCTATATTATCACTCTAGAAGTGTTTTTGTATCAATATCTTGAGTTGTTACAGAGAAGAAGTGAAAAATGCATTAGGGTCCTGTCGGCCATTTTTATTCTGTTGAAATTTCAAAGTGGAAAAATACACATATAAAAAGGGTGAAATTTATGTTAAAAACCTGGCTGATCCTGTCCAAAATATGGTAGTTACCTACAATAATGCTATATAATCACTCTGGAAGTGTTTTTGTATCAATATCTTGAAATGTGACAGAGAAGATGTGAAAAGAAAATTTTGTCCTATCGGCCATTTTTCAATGTTTTGTATGTAAATTCTTGCGTAGTGACAAACAACTGCAAAATCGACAAAAACACGAACAGGGACAAATAAAATACAGAAAGAAATGCAAATAGTATAGATCCTTAACAATTTTTCTCGATTCGTTCAAAAGATTTTACCATATAATCGGAATAAAACTGATAAAGGGACGCTAATCGATAATGGCGCCAAGATGTCTAATTACGGTCCGGAGACGGAACGGTATGATCAATATCAGCGTGGCACAACTTATAGCATTACGGTAATGGGAGATGCATATCCCCGTGTTTATTTAATGTTCCTGATGCCATCTAGCATAAAATAATTACCTTAAAGGCAAAGGTATTCAATACATCTGGCTAAACATCCTACTCTGGTTAGTCCGAGATTGCTCTGACGTCCTCTGCATTTTTTCAGCAAGCTGGTGCCGTTGGACGTCAGAGCTCCTTCCATATCAAAAACATGGGATTTTAACGAATGCTTTCTAAATGTAAAAATAACTCTTACACCAGTCATTTGTGAAATGGGAGATGTAAAACAAGACTTAATTGATACTTTCAAAGTATATCACTACTAGAAATAGCTACAATAATGTAGCTATACTAGATCCGCCTGATCAAAGATGTCAAAGGAGCTACATTATTGTAGCTATACTAGAAACAGCCTGATATAATTTAGAATAAAAAGCTTCGCCGAGCGCAGCATGATACGACCGCAACATGTTGAACCCTGTACAAAATCGAACCAGAATTTTTTTTTAAATTATGATAACAGCCCAAAAAATTTATTCTTAAATTTAGAATCGCTACCTGACAAGAATAAATTTGCAAAAACAATTTTCAAAATCGGACCACAAATAAAAAAGCCCCATTTGGCCCCTAATTACGTAATAGGGGGAAAAAGGGGGGGTCGCAAAAATTAATTCCTAATTTTGTATTCGCTATTTGACAAGAACAAACATGCAAAAAAAATTTTCAAAATCGGACCAGAAATAAAAAAGTTTCAATTTCGGCCCCATTTGGCCCCTAATTACGTAATAAGGGGAAAAAGGGGGGGGGTCGCAAAAATTAATTCTTAATTTTGTATCCGCTATTTGACAAGAACAAACATGCAAAAAAAATTTTCAAAATCGGACCAGAAATAAAAAAGTTTCAATTTCGGCCCCTTTTGGCCCCTTATTACGTAACAGGTGAAAAAGGGGTGGGGGTCGCAAAAATAAATTCTCATTTTGGATTCGCTACTTGACAAAAATAAACTTGCAAAAAAAAATTTCAAAATCGGACCACAAATAAAAAAGTTTCGATTTTGGCCCCGTTTGGCCCCTAATTACGTAATAGGGGGAAAAAGGGGGGGGTCGCAAAAATTAATTCTTAATTTTGTATCCGCTATTTGACAAGAACAAACATGTAAAAAAAAATTTCAAAATCGGACCACAAATAAAAAAGTTTTTATTTTGGCCCCTTTTGGCCCCTAATTACACAACGGAGAAAAAGGGGGGCGCAAAAATTCATCAGGTTCATTCTTTTATTGTAAGAAACATTCTTGACAAATTTCACAGCAATAGGCCAACTAGGACCAAAGTTATGGTGGAAACAAGTAAAATATTTGAATTTTTTTCCCCTTTTGGGCCCCTAATTTCGAAACAAAAAAAGGGGGGACCCCCAAAATCAATCCCATTCATCCTTGTATGGTAAGGAACATCACTGTCAAATTTCATAGCAATTGGATAACTAGAATTAAAGTTATTGTGGAAACACTAAAAAGTTAACAGACAACGACGACGACGACAGCATCATACCATACATAATACGTCCGCAAATTTTTTACAAACAAAAAAGTAGTATTTTTGGCCCTTTTTTGGCCCCTAATTTCTAAACGAAAAATGGGGGGACCACCAAAATCAATCCCATGCATCCTTTTATGGTAAGGAACATCATTGTAAAGTTTCATAGCAATCGGATAACTGGAACTAAAGTTATTGTGGAAACACTAAAAAGTTAACAGACAACGACGACGACGACAGCATCATACCATACATAATACGTCCGCAAATTTTTTGCGGTCGTATAAAAATAAGAAAAATTTAAGAGCTGATCTTGAACTTTATCAATGTCATCAAGTTCAAGATCAGCAAATTAATGTACAAATTTTTGATTCCTTTAATTAATCAGAGATTTTTCTTTAAAATAATAATTATGTTTTTTTTTTATTTTAAATAACCAAATGTTTCATTTGAGACCAAAATATAAATGCAACAATGATGATAAAGTTGCTTAATTTATCTCGGAAGTGCACAACAAAACTGTTGTGATAATTCCCGTGGTTTTTTTTTTTCGACCAAAACCCAATGATTAGCTACAATAATGTAGCTCCTTTGACATCTTTGATCAGGCGGAGCTTCAATGCAGCCCCATTACTCGTAACGGAGCAACGCCGAAAGAGAAATCACACCGGGCGCAAATAAATGCATTAGAGGTCAAATTTGGTATTAAAATATTGCTTTTAGTATTTTAATGACAAATTCAGTTTAAATTTTCCGACATTTAGCACAGTTTAAAAGATTTTTGTGAAAATATTATTTTTTGAAGCATCCCGTGCGGTGCCCGGGAGGCGAATAGGCCCGCAGCAGCGCTAAGCTTGTTGGTAAAAGTCCATTAAAGAGGGCTCAGAAACCTGACATCGGGGTCAGGCCGCTTTGCCCACAAAGCGACTGGGATGTGTGCCCCAGGTGGTTGAATGGGGCAGCCCTGACATCGAGAGATGCGGGGTCGTCGGGCGATAATGCGGAAAACCTGACCGCAAACCATAGTGGTGCACCGTGCTGGGAAAAATGTCACGTTCCTCGCACGTTAAAGAACCCTGCTGCAGGTCTCGGTAAGAGTAGGACCCGTAGGATCCCTATGCAGGAGGCAAAATTTCCCGTCCCTACCCATCACTCCTTTTTCCAGTGGCAGTCAAAACTCTCCTACCCGATTGGCCTTGTGTCCCTATTTCCTCCACTTCATCATCATTTCATGTTCATTGTATCACCACTTTCATGTTCATCTCCCGGATATAGCCGAAATCGCGCTGCTTGGGAGTAAAGCAATAACTAACTAACTAACTATTTTTTGAAGGATCTTGATCCTGAACTTTATAATGAAGTTCAGGATCAGAATTTCTAAAATGTTGGTTTTCTAACAAATTAATGTTAACCTACGACTTTCGGCCAAAATTTTTAATATCTCAATGTTATTCAGAGGGTTATTGGTATTTTCGAACCTTATTGAAGCTTTGTTTGAGTTGGAGAAAGAAATTCGATATGCTCCATTACGAGTTATGGGACCGCATTGTAGCTCGGCCTAATCAAAGATGTCAAAGGAGCTACATTATTGTAGCTACCTGGTTCCTGCTGTTGGTAACCATCAAGGACTTCGGCCCCACCACTACTTCCACTATTTCCTCCTCTCTAATTCCTTGGCAACGGTCCCAGATGGTTCTGGGGGATATCCTTAATAGCAACAGCTCCAGAAGGTTCTGGGGCAACCTCCACTCTAATCTGCAGTGGCTGAGGCTCCAGTACCCTCAGCTGTTGACATTGAACCTCCGTCAATAGGGACAACAACCTTGCTCCCACCCTCCAGTAGCAGAGAAGGGCTGGGCAGTTGATGGGACGTAACAAAAAGGATCTAGGTGCTGTCCACCCTGCTGCTAGACACAGCTTACTTAGTCCCCTATAATCTTCCTGGGGTGCCTGACACCACTCAGACAGCCTTATCACGTCTCTGGCATGCTCCCAGAGCTGAACAATCTGCTTTTCTTCACCCAGGACCCATAGGGTTATCTGTCTAAGGATATGGAGCTGTCTCTCTGCGTGTCCAGTTGGAGCATCTCTTGGGAAAGTGAAGTTAGGGGATAGGTGCCTCTCTATGACATGTTTCTTCAGTCCTTTTGATCGGATGTCACAGCCCATGACAGGGCAGGGGTACTTCTTAGCCAGATAGCATCCGTGGCTAAAAACATACTTAAGCCCTTGCTCCTTCATCAGCTCATCTGTTGAGGTTGGGGTGGTCGCCATTAGCAACTCCTTTTTCTTTTCCTCTAATTCCTTCTTAGTAAAAGCCTCTTACCCTTTACCCCTACCGCGGCTGGGGTTCTTCTCATTTTTAATTCGCGTTTGGACATGGTATTGTAGTAGATACTTAGGGATTCTGAGATGGAAAATTTAATATTTGAGACTAAAATGACTGAACATGACTGGGCATAACCTTCTAAACTTAATCTTAGCTTAATGCTGAACTTAGAAGCAGACCGACGGATTACTACTATAACTTTCCACTCCCCCTTTTCTATAGCTAACTTATATCTTACTCTTGAACTCTGGTATAGTTTGGACACATGTACTCATCCATACCAGTCAAGAGCATAACCAATATTGGTTATTTTTTTATAACTGAATTTGGTTATTTTTTGATACAAAATGCAGTTACTCCCCTTAGAATGTCAGAAAAAAAAATAATGGAAAATGGTTATTTTTTTAATACCATGTTAAAAAGATATAAAGGGAGACAACCAGTTTTTTTTAATGAATTTTTGTTATTTGTATTTGTGTTATCTCCCATGTTTACACAAAAAAGAAACACATGATACATTGTTCTCTATATATTTATTAATGCAAGTCATGGATACTAAAAAGTGTTCAGTGGTTCAATTTACATAGTCTTCAATGTTGTAATGTTAAATTATTCAGTATATAATATAAAAAAAAAACAACTAAATAAGTATAAGGATGACTAGAGGCAACTATTTTGGTTTCCATTGTCACATAGCAAAATAAGTATAAAGATGACTAGAGGAAATTATTTTAGTTTCACTGTAATATACATATTAACTTGACTAGAAAGAACCAACTAGGTTATTGCACAACCTTCACCGTGTTAATGCAGGGAATATAATTTTGGTTAGAATGATTTTTGACACGTCTTTAAAGTTGAATGATTTTTGGCACGTTTTTAAAGTGTAGTAGCACACTTAAATTAAATGTGTTTTTTAATAAACATCGGTTCAAAACAATATTATTCAAATTAAAAACTTAAATATATTCATAATCTGTTTTTTGTTTTTTAGTCATCTTAACCAGTTACATTAAATTATCTTAACCAGTTACATTAAATTATCTACTAGTATAAGTTTTTGAAAAAATATATATATATATTAAACCGGTATATAAACAGAATGCTTAGTGTTTTTCACAAAGACCACAATTAAGCCTAACAATCAACAGATCAATACAAGTAAAATTATAACAAAAAGTATAAAAAGCACAAGACTTTGGTTAAACTTGTTATAATAACGAAAAACTTTGAATAAAAATAAAACTTTGAATAAAAATATGTACATCAACATTCCACATTTAAAAGGTATATTAAATCGTTAATATTAATATTAAATATTAACGATATTAACGATATTAATATCAATACATGTTCATGCTCAACAATCATGACAATATGGCATTGCTAAATACAACAAGGAATGAAAGAAACAATGTCTAATGCCTTTATTATGCTGATAACACTCTCAACATGTTAATACAGAGCACCACAATTTGCTGACTAATTAAAATAACATGATTTAAAACATGTAAAATTGAACATGCTATTAAACATGTTAAAAGGCGTATTGTCTACCGCAATCACAATTTTTCAACCCAAATTTCTTACGGTCGTTCAGATTAAAATGTAATTAAATGGACATCTGAGCACATATTGCCTTGCCAATTTCTTTTGACCTTTTAAAATAGTGTTAAATTTATACGGTTATAAAGACTAGTTATCTTTAATGCTTGTATTTCTCAAAACAGAGGAAAGAAATATAACAGTTTTTTGTTAAAAAATTTAATTTTAGTAGACAATATGCATTTTAAAAATAACAAAATATTCAAACTATTTTTAGACATAAAATAACAAAATATAATATAAAAACTTTTTGCAGACTTATAAAAAGTTATCATAACAGCTTGCAATAAATCTGTATAAAAAGCAACAAACATTATATACAACAGGTAACATAGTCATAACTTGACATTGACAAAATAAACAAAAGAAACAATAACAACTTGCAACATTACAATGGAACATGATCAGTTTTTTGTGTAATCCATTACTTCGTATCAATTGTATTTTGCATAGCACTACTATTTGCTGAATTTGTTATTTCAGGGATTTTCCAGGAAAACTGGTCGGAACTTAACTTAGAATTTAGGGTACAACCACCCAAATTTTAATTGGAATTTTGCATATAAAATGAACTAAACAACCGATTTTTACCCATCACCTAGAGAATTAAAATAAAAGTGAGTTTTGACCCCCTTGTACATAGTTTTCCTGGAAAAGCCCTCTAGGCATATTGTCTACGAAAATAGCATTTAAGTTAAAGAATATAGTGTACTTGCCTAGAGATAACGAAAGTGCTATTTGTAAAGTTTTACAAATAATAAACATGATAAATAATTTTAAATTTATATAAAATTATAAGGTAAATTTACCATAATTTTAATGCTTGCATGTTTCAAAATAGACAAAACATGCAAAAGGTCATTATTCTTTTGACAGTTTGTTGTTTGTACAAACATTGTTCTTTGTACAAACAATTAATATTACGTAGACAATATGCATTTAAATAACATAGTGACTGTACAATCACAGAAAAAACGTGCAGTTCTATAAAAAGTAACAAACATTATATACAAAAAGTAACAGTCATAACTTGACATTGATAAAAAAAAACAACACACAATATCAGCTTGCAACATTACAATGTCTTTCACAACATCATGGAACATGATCAAAATGGTCAATTTCATGTTTAAACATGATCTTAACTGTCAACGTACATGTTTAAAAAAAGACCAAAAGGGTCAACTTTTTGTTTAAAAAATGGTCAAAATGGTCATAATACTAGGTCATCATAGACATTTTAATATGTCTATATAGTCTACTAACAAAAGTAAAAAATATAATTCAAACATGCTGGCTAATTAGGAAATAAATGTAGGGTTTCTCATGGAAAACTCAAAACTCCTAACAGCCACAGCCTTTCACAACAGGCAAACCTAGAGCATTTGGACTTAAAAAAAGCATTTGAACTAGAACTCCAAACAACCACAGCCCTTCACATTATGTAGACCAAAAAGTATTTGAACTAGAACTCCAAACAACCACAGCCCTTCACATTAGGCACACAAAAAGCACTTGAACTCAAACTGAAACTTTTTCGTGTTATAACATTTTTTATAATAATTAGAATTGGTTAAAATTTTAAAAGATGTTTACAAGGACCCTGATTAAATGTGCTCATGTTAGAAATTTTTTAATGCATTTGTCATTTTTGTATGGATAAAGGTTGAGAATCCTGAAAATGTTTGATTTCTGAGGCTCATACTTCCTTAAATTGCTTTACACCTTAAAGAACAATAGAACAAAGCTAAGGACTGTTGCAGAAAATACTAAGTCCCTCCCCAGGACGGCACATTTTTTTTATAAAAGTGCCTTCCTGGGGAGGGGGGGGGGCATGATATTTTCTTGAACAGCCCTAAATGCCAAATATCAGTATGAAAACATTGGATAGGACAGAAAAATATGTTGGATGTGACTAAAATGTAATTAAAATTTTAAAAACAGTTTCCTTTTTATAAATTTTAGGTCCGGCTCCTTTAGAATTTTTACAATGTCTCCTTCATTGATCCACGACTCCTCAACTTTGTCTGACCAAAATTTCATTTCGATTGCCTTTTCACTATCTTTTAGAAAGGAAACTTTAATTTATTTTTCCTGTATGTCTGTGATCTGAAAGACATATTTATTAACAATTAGTAACTTAACGTAGGGTTTAATCACTTTAATACATGCAGTTATTTATAAATGATATTTATCTTACAAAAAAATATACAAGGGTTTTTCAACAAGGTAACCTTTTTTTAAAACATAATTAATCAAAACAAACTTTTCGTGTTTTGTAATTAATTGTCATGACAATATGCAAACAATTTATCGAGTGGCTTGGCAAAAGAAAACTCAAATCATTAACATCATGAAAAATGTAGCAACATTTTTTTTTACTGTACAAGGTATTACTTACCTGTGCAGTATATCTTTTTTCTATTTTCTTTTTCTTGTCGCTTCCTCTGACAAGAACCAAAGCAAATTTGCCAATTTTGACATCCTTACTCTGCAAAATATAAAGACGACAAAATTGCTTCATATAACTTCATAATCATAATTCTTAAGTAATTTTGTGTTTCTTTTTTTTTAGTCTATTTTCAGAGCAATGCATAATTCTCTGTTCGTTGCTTGGCTTTACCTATGGAAATTGGTACCCCATGATTAAGTACATCCCTTTTGTATGTGTGTGTTTTTGCTTTTAGAGTGCACACAACATGCACAAGAAGATCGTATATCAGCACATGAGGTTACTCTTGTCAGTTGATGTATATGATATCTGTGTTTGTTTTCACTACACTATTATACGAGATGCCCCTTTCGTGCCTTTAGTACCTCATTGCTTCTTGCTCAAGTCAGAGTTAAAAATGTATGAATTCAAAAAGAAAATGATAAACTTACAACTCCCCTCTCTTCTACAACGTTCTGTTTTGGTCGTTCTTCATCTTCCTCAGCTTCGATTGCAGCCTGTCCCTTAACCTAAAAAACAAATCTTAAATAAAAGGAGTTTTAGAATCATAAAGATTGATAACTAACTATAAAACGATATAATTATGCCTGCCAGAAACAAAAACATTATTACATTTATAATGGAAATTGGTTATTTTTTAGAGATATCAACACAGGAATATATGACACAATTAGTTTCAATAAGACAGACGGACAGACAGACACTTATTAATGGTATCGTAGCCCTCGGTGACAAAGCTAACAGAAATCTTAAATATATGCTAGCTACAACCATGACGACCTAAGCCACGTGTTAATATATTCATGTTTAAGCTGCACCTACAAATAACCATTTTCCATTATATGTTACTTTTATAATGGAAATTGGTTATTTTTTTAGATAGAGATATCAACACTGGAATATATGACACAATCAGTTTCAACTAGATACCAGGGAGATGATATCCATCTCCAAGGGCCCCGCTCCCATAAAAAATTGTGGACAGGCATTCAACTCAAACTTGATCTGTAACTCATCAAGGTAAACTCACATACCAAAAATCAGTTCATTATCTATAAGCGTTTAAAAAAAAAGTGCGGAAAACTGAAATTTTAGTGAATTTTCAAAGTTCAAAGGGCCATAACTCCCATAAAAATTTGTGGACCGGCACGAAACTCAAACTTGATCTGTAACTCATCAAGGTAAACTCACATACAAAAAATCAGTTCATTATCTATAAGCGTTTAGAAAAAAAGTGCGGAAAACTGAATTTGTTACGGACGGACGCACGGACGGACGGACGGACGGACAGACTGATTACTATAGGGCGTCCGCAACTTTGTTGCGGGGCCCTAATAAGACAGACGGACAGACAGACACTTATTAAAGGTATCGTAGCCTTCGGTGACAAAGCTAAGAGAAATCTTAAATATATGCTAGCTACAACCATGACGACCTAAGCCACATGTTTGTATATTCACATTTAAGCTGCATCAATAAATAACCATTTTCCATTATATATTACTTTTATAATGGAAATTGGTTATTTTTTAGATTGAGATATCAACACTGGAATATAGTGTCAATAAGACAGACAGACAGACAGACACTTATTAATGGTATCGTAGCCCTCGGTGACAAAAGCTAACAGAAATCTTAAATATACGCTAGCTACAACCATGACGACCTAAGCCACGTGTTAATATATTCATTTTTAAGCTGCACCTACAAATAACCATTTTCCATTAAATATTACTTTTATAATGGAAATTGGTTATTTTTTAGATTGAGATATCAACACAGGAATATATGACACAATCAGTTTAAATAAGACAGACGGACAGACAGACACTTATTAAAGGTATCGTAGCCCTCGGTGACAAAGCTAACAGAAATCTTAAATATATGCTAGCTACAACCATGACGACCTAAGCCACGTGTTAATATATTCATGTTTAAGCTGCACCTACAAATAACCATTTTCCATTATATATTACTTTTATAATGGAAATTGGTTATTTTTTAGAATGAGATATCAACACTGGAATATAGTGTCAATAAGACAGACGGACAGACAGACACTTATTAAAGGTATCGTAGCTCTCGGTGACAAAGCTAACAGAAATCTTAAATATATGCTAGCTACAACCATGACGACCTAAGCCACATGTTAATATATTCACATTTAAGCTGCACGTAAAAATAACCATTTTCCATTATATATTACATTTATAATGGAAATTGGTTATTTTTTTAGATAGAGATACCAACACTGGAATATATGACACAATCAGTTTCAATAAGACAGACGGACAGACAGACACTTATTAAAGGTTTCGTAGCCCTCGGTGACAAAGCTAACAGAAATCTTAAATATATGCTAGCTACAACCATGACGACCTAAGCCACGTGTATACCCTGAGACTCAAATTTGTATGAAAGAAAAAAACATTAAGTAAATCTTAAATTACAATATTAATTTGCATACAACTTTGCTTTCAAATATTGTTTAAAAAATAAAACTCAGCACCTTTGTAACTAGAGTTTAAAAAAAGTCGGGCTAAGCATATCCCAAACAACCATTCAAATACAGAATGACTGACTGAACAGTTACGGAAAATTACGGTAAACTAAGTGTATGGGTTAATGTAAAGAGATACTAAGAGGGTAATGGTTAGCATGAAACGTAAACTTAGGGCTAAAGTTAACAAAGGGACATACAATTAGGTTAGGGTTAGCAGTAAAGTTAACATTAATGTATAAAATTTGGGTTACGGTTTGTATAAATACATACAATTGGGGTAAGGGTTACAAAAACATAAACTAAGGGTTAGGGTTAGTGTAATGACATCCTAAAAGGGTTATGGTTAGCATGAAAACATAAACTTAGGGTTAAGGTTAACAAAGGGACATACAATTAAGTTAGGAATAGCATTAAGGTTAGCATTGCAACATAAACATTGAGTTAGTGTTAGTATATAGACATACAATTGGGGTAAGGGTTACAAAAACATAAACTAAGAGTAAGAGTTAGTGTAATGGTTAGCATGAAATCCTTAATTAAGGGCTAGGGTAAGCATTACAGTTAGCATTGAAACATAAGATTTGAGTTAGGGTTAGTATAAAGACATATAATTTGGGTCAGGGTTACAAAAACGTAAACTAAGGATAAGGTTTAGTGTAAAGACATACTAAAAGGGTTATAGTTAGCATGAAACGTAAACTTGGGGTTAAGGTTAACATAAAGTTATACAATTAAGGTTAGGGTAAGCATTAAGGTTAGCATTGAGACATAAAATTTGGGTTAGGATTAGTATAGTCATACAATTGGAGTCAGGGTTACAAAAACATAAACTAAGGGTAAGGGTTAGCGTTAAGACATACTAAAAGGGTTATGGTTAGCATGAAAACATTAACTAAGGGTTAAGGTTAACATAGGGATATACAATTAGATTAGGGTTAGCATTAAGGTAAAGTATACGTAATTGAGCGCCTCTAGCGGTTGTTACGTAACGTCATAATGTGCTCCATCAAATGGCGCGACGTTCGAAGCTTCACTTTCGTTTCCAATTTTATTTTATTCAGCATGTCGTCATATTTTACTGATATTTTTTGCCGATGCAGACGCGCGTAGGGAAAATTAATGCAGTAACATAAGGAATACAATTTATTTGGTCGTATATGCAGGAAGAACTAAATCAAAAAGTTTTACCTCTTTCGGAAAAAAAAACATAAAAGGCAATACTGCATCCTTTTCTTTTGCTATATTTTTATAATACCGGTAGTCGGCAATTTCGAAAAAAAGAAGTCTGTGGACAGAATACATGATGACTAATACATGTAATAAAGTTACTTTTTTATAAAACTAAATGGCATTCTGTTTCAATTCTCATGGGAACGAACCAATCCCTTTGTCACGGAAATTTTTAGATATAAAAAATTGTAAATCGGGCAAACTTTTGAAAAATCTTCAACAAAATAATGTCAATTTTGCTACGCCCGCATAAAGAAAGGTAAAAAAAGACTAGTGTACTTGGATGAACGATCTCAAATGTTCAAGAGAAAAGACAAAACAAAAACAAGGAAGAAATACCGGAAAAATTCAAGATCGTAAGTTACGCATAGATAGAAAATTCCCCGTACGTTTAATGCAAATCGAAACAATTTCAAAACATTGTTGCCGAGCTGTTCTGCAACCGATTTTCACGAAATAAAATCCAGTAAAAAGAAAACAAAATAAAGATTGTTTGATTAATTTAGACCAAAATCCTAACTTCAATGGTTTTTAAGACATTGTGAGTAGAACACGACTAATGTTTTTTACGGAACATTTTGCATTGGTTTAAACGGGAAATTGAATCGTAAAATGTACACTTGAGTTCTACTTGCAATATCTTAAAAAGCAGCGATGTTACGATTTTCTCAAAATTAAACAAACAATCTCTATTTTGTTTTCTTTTTACTGGATTTTATTTCGTGAAAATCGGTTACAGAACAGCTCGGCAATAATGTTTTGAAATTGTTTCGATTTGCATTAAACGTACGGGGAATTTTCTATCTATGCGTAACTTTTTGTGAAGAGTATATATGGGTTACACCAGGTTTTAGGCTGCCAAACTAACAGATATTTCCAAAAGCTGTAACCCTAAAACTATAAGCACATACATGTATCTTTACTTTACACCTTGATCAAATACCATTTAAGTCTCGTACGGGACCCGGGAGGCGAATAGGATCGGAGCAGAGCCTAGCTTGTCATAAAAGGCGACTAAGGGTCGTGCGATTCTGACATCGGTGCTAGTGTCCAGCCCACAGACCGACCAAAGTGTGAACCCTTGGTGGCTGAATAGGGTGGCCTCCGTTCCTTGGTGTTGTCAGGTCACCTGGCCGCTGACCTTAGTGGGCCAACGTGTGTGGAGAGTGCCACGCTTCATGCACGTAAAAGATCCATATTGTTGATCGCAAATAACTGCGCCACATAGGCAAAATTTTCCGCCCCTACTCATATCTCCCGGCATTTTCCTGTGGTCTTGAAAATTTGCTGTTTCTTTGTTTCCCACCTCATCCTATTTTCTCACCATCATATCATGTTCATCCCCTTTCATTAACCTATATAACGTTGCAAGAGCGTAAAACAACAATTCACTCATTCACTCACTTGACGAAAATAATTTTTTAAGTAAATCTGTAATTATTCAGATTTTTTTGCCGACGAGACCTTCATTGTGTTGTTCGGTGTGGTAGTATTTTAATTCAAATGGGATAAACGCAAGCCAATTTCCATCTGCAGTAAGATGAGTTCACATAAAAATGGTTTTGGTGAATATTTGTGTTTCAAAATGATACAAAATACAAAACAGAATCCAAACTTGTTACTTTTTTCTTCGCCGGACAAAACATATTCTATTTAAATGCCTTTACATGTACGTGAATCTTGGTAAGTTTTGTTATTCTTTCGTGAACTCTTCTAGTTGAGGTTTACCAGGTGTGATTTCTGCGAGACGAAGCCCTTTCGTGTTATTTTTTTATTTAACCGTAAAAAAAATACTGTCCATCTTGGAAATTGAAAAGAAATCGACCAGTGCGTATTATTTTATATACTAGTAAGAGATAGGGTATGTTATTAAGACAAACTGAATGTAAAACTGATTTGGGACTGACGAGTTGACGAACAATCGTACGAAACCGAACACTATTTATGATCATCTACCTTCAAAATAAAGAAGAAAAAAACTGACGACGGCAAAAGCTAAGTACTTAAAATTGTAAATCAGCGTTTGACTTAGTTCACGTAGTATACTAATGGAAAAAAGAAACTGTGCATCACTTTGAAAAATCACAAATTCAAAATAATATTTATTATTTGATACATTTTATCACAAATACATTGCAAAATAATTTTTCTCAAGATCTTGACAAAAAAAATCATTTTAGACCCCTAAAAGATGTTTTGTTTGCAGTTTGAAATCAGGTAGTGTCAATTTGAAATTCACAAAATCACACTTTGGAAATAATGCACATTTTTGAAATTAAGTTTTCTTAGCTGATTTTCACCAAAAACGTTACTCCTTTTAGTGGTTGAAAGTTTACAGGTTAAATTTTGAGTGAAAATCTTGATTTTTCATTTTTGGGTTAAAAAGTTGGTTTTTTGAATCTCAGAAACTGGAAATCAAACTTTTTTCGGATTTTTACCCATAAATGATCTGTATGGTCCACTCAACATTCAGTGAAAATTTCCACAGGCACTTGTATACAGGATAACTCTTATGGTGCCCCACCCCCCTTTTTTCAAAACCGATTATTATTTTCATTTTTTCTGTTACATTTCTCATTTTCACTCATACATATGTCATATATATGTAAATCTTCCATCAAACAGTATCTACTATCCATATGGGGTTACTGATATATAATAAGCGAGAAGGTAAGTCACTTCGGTTTGTTTACATTTGGGTACCATGTAGGGATCTATCTAAAAATTTTCTGATAATATGTACTCACCCCTCAAAAATTTGCGTGCTCCATGTAGCTGATATATTTTACTTCCTGAAAAAACAAATATCGTTTCTATATACTGCAAGGTAAATGTATAATTCATACACTTTTCGCGAAATTGGACACATTTTCGTCGCCATTTGTTAGCACTCGAGTTAAAGCTACGGAAGTAAGAAATTAGCACCATCTGTGTGGTCAATCGCTATGACCGGTAACTCTTTCAGATTTGGCGCGAAATTCCGGATATCATTAACGACTATAAAAAACGCAAATGTTCCGAGTAAAAAAATACGGGAAAATTAGTAACTTGTACTCAGAACATTTGCGTTTTTCATAGTCGTTAATGATATCCGGAATTTCGCGCCAAATCTGAAAGAGTTACCGGTCATAGCGATTGACCACACAGATGGTGCTAATTTCTTACTTCCGTAGCTTTAACTCGAGTGCTAACAAATGGCGACGAAAATGTGTCCAATTTCGCGAAAAGTGTATGAATTATACATTTACCTTGGAGTATATAGAAACGATATTTGTTTTTTCAGGAAGTAAAATATATCAGCTACATGGAGCACGCAAATTTTTGAGGGGTGAGTACATATTATCAGAAAATTTTTAGATAGATCCCTACATGGTACCCAAATGTAAACAAACCGAAGTGACTTACCTTCTCGCTTATTATATATCAGTAACCCCATATGGATAGTAGATACTGTTTGATGGAAGATTTACATATATTTGACATATGTATGAGTGAAAATGAGAAATGTAACAGAAAAAATGAAAATAATAATCGGTTTTGAAAAAAGGGGGGTGGGGCACCATAAGGGTTATCCTGTATACAAGTGCCTGTGAAAATTTCAACTCAAAAACTGTATTTTTTACGATTTTCTGATTAAGAGAAATATGGGTACAATTGATTTCCAATAGACATGCACAGTTTATTTTTTCCATGAGTAGTATAAATAATTAAAAAAATACTCAGAAAATTTACGGATTGCAGAGTATCATTCAACGGACAACACAAATAATAAGTTTATACTGTATAATTTATTACATACAAGTAGCGACATGCTTAGGTAGTATAGTTTGTTATACTTCAAGAATCCTTGTCAAAAGAGTTCAAACCCACACAAACAACACAACACAGATTTTACTTATAAACGTCGCTCTTTTTATTTGTTTTTGACGTTCACGAAAACGTCATCAAAAATTCGTCATATTTATCATTTATTTCCACTTTGGAAGTCTGTAGCGTGAAAACGAACTCCGTAGTCAAGGACTTTCTTTACACCAAAATGCGCAGAATTTAATTTTGAATATGTCTTGAGTTTTTAAAAAATATTGATCGGTTAATAATTTTTTATTGAATGAAAATGTTCAAAAACATGACTTTTTATGTTCATTTTCCTATTATATTCAATGTAATTTTGATATAAAACCGACACATCTTCGGAAGGTCATAACTCGAAAACAAGGTCCGTGACCCCACTTTTTTATTGCATTTCCTTATTCCTCCTAACTCAAGCTACCTATGGCTAATTTTTAAAGAAAATTGATCGGACGGTCAATTTCGTATACTTTACCTTAAGGTTAACATTGAAATATAAAATTTGGGTTAGGGTTAATAAAAAATACATACAATTGGGGTAAGGGTTACAAAAACATAAACTAAGGGTTAGGGTTAGTGTAATGACATACTAAAAGGGTTATGATAAGCATGAAAACATAAACTTAGGGTTAAGGTAAACATATGGACATACACTTAGAGTTAGGGTTAACATTACAGTAAGCAATGAAACATAAAATTTGAGTTAGGGTTTGTATAAAGACATACAATTGGGGTCAGGGTTACAAAATCATAAACTAAGGGTTAGGGTTAGTGTAATGACATCCTAAAAGGGTTATGGTTAGCATGAAACATTAATTAGGGTAAAGGTTAATTTAGGGACATACTATTAGGTTAGGGTAAGCTTTAAGGTTAGCATTGAAACATGAATACTAAATCAGATAGCTATGTTGTTGTACTTGTCGGTAACATTCAAACATTCATGATTCCATTGCATATTACAGTCAAAATTGCAACAAATCAAACCCAATCACTTTGATTAGAAGCATTGAAAAAAAGTCACAAAAAAAATGTTTCTCAATTGTGTGCTATAGCAAGCAGGAACTGCTTACTCTTCCGGCGTTGTTGATTGATATTCAGTTATTTTGTGTTTCCATGCTTTACATGTCTGTTTTTGTCCCGTTCCTGTTGGTGTTCACTGGTTTTGTCTCTACCCTTTCGGACTTTTGATATTCGGATACCCCATTGATGCCGCTGTTTTTTTCAGTACCATTGCATTTTCACTCATAATAGCGTCATTTTTCAACATATTTTAAAACCGGAAGCAGGTTTGTACGTCGGAAGCATATATCTTCAGCTCCATATAAAATTGTAGCACTATTACAAGTTAGAACACCTGCCAAAATGTGCAAAAAGCTTTCCAAGCGGTAATAACGTAACAGCTTAATCAGTTAATAATGCTGAATGACACAAATTCTATTCCTCAACACTTGTTCTACAGATGCTTCGAATGCCCGGACGTATTATATATAAAAAATGTGATTATAATAATTGAATTGTTTGAGTAGGATCCAATAGGATTAAAACTACTTTTACACAATGGAAAACCCAAATTCTGGGATTGAAATCGGTTAAATTTCAATAACATAAAAACGACAAAAGATAACTCAATAATTGTTGGTACACCTCTAGACATTATACCAGCCCCTCTGTGTACTTAATTTGAAGCAAATCGGTTAAGGTTTGAAAAGTTGCCTACAAAAGTCAAATTGATTCAAGTTCGGCAAAAAACCAACCTGATATGCCTGGGTAGACCGCTTGAGTCGAGAAGTGCTATTTTTACCAGGGTAACCCCAATTTTCAGAGGATTAGGGCTAAAAGAATAACTAAAAATCCTAAGGTTTATTGGAGGGGGTAAGCGATTTAAACCCTCAACAGGAAAGGCAAAGGGTTAGGAAAAGTTGTTGGCGTTTTCTCCCTATAGGAAAAGTAAATAGGCTAAGGTCTGTATGTTTTTCGTGAATAGGTCCCCTCTGGACTTAAGTTTGAACAGTTTAAAGTTTTAATCCCCTGCTAATCCTCTGTTCGATTTTCTAACCCTCGGGACAGGTAGTAAAACACAGCTATTTCGGACCAATGTGCTAATTGGGGTAAGCATGAAAAATATTATTAGGGTTAGGGTTAGTGTAAAGACAATATAATAAGGGTTAGGGTTAGTGTATAGACATACAATTAGTGTTAGGGTTAGCATGAAAACATTTAATTAAGGTCGGGTTTAGTATAAACTATGTGATAGGTTTGGTTATTGTTTAAAACTATAATTATTAAAGATTAAAGATAATAAATAAGCATACTTACATAATTGTGTTTACTTAGTATTTGCCAAATAGAGAAGTTTTGGAAGAGAAAATCTATATATTATCTGATGTTATTAAGTCTCCCAAACGAAGTTTGGAGACTTATTGTTTTTGTTGCGTTTCTTATTATGTCTCCCAAACGAAAGTTTGGAGACATATTGTTTTTACTCTGTTTCTTATTATTATTATTATTATTATTATTATTATTCTTTTTCTTCTTTCTCCCGCCATGAACGTGTCCGTACCGTTTCTTCAAAACGCCTCGAAGGATTTTAACGAAACATTGTAGGAAGGTAGATGGGTTACTAGAGTTGTTGAGGGACTTTAAAAAAATTTCAAAATGGCTGCCGTTTCCGTGTAATTGGCGAAAGTTCATAATATAGGACATTGCAATATCTCGGTTACCTAGGTGCGTAGGAGGCTGAAATTTTGTAGGTGAATAGAGCAAAAGGAGCTCTTCAATAAGACGAAAAAAAATTTTGAAGCGATATTTACGGTTTTCGAGTTATTTGCGAAAATGTGATTTTTCGGGCCCAAAAATGCGAAAATCGTCAAAATGCTTCGATATCGACAAAATTTTGTATTTAGGGGTTTTAAAAGATGGCGAATCATAATACGAGGTCAAAATTGGGTTCGTTTGGGAGACATTTTTGTGTTGGGCATCCCCAACACAGTCAGCACTTGTTATTATTATTATTATTTTTCTTCTTCTTCTTTCTCGCGCCACCAACTTTGTCCGGGGCACTTTTGAACTTTATACTTGACCGATTGATTTCAAATTTTGCACAGTGGTAGAACCCTATGAGATGTGGCAGGTACCTGAAATTCAAGTATGGGGACCCCCCAGGGGCCGTGCCACGCCCCCTAAATACCCCAAAAAATGATTTTTTTTTAATATGTTTAAAGAAGTTCAAATTACTACCTTATAACCATATATATTATTACTCCTTATGATAAGACGAATCATTTGGTACCATGGGGGGTCCCAGGGGGGTCATGCCCCGCCCCCTCAAATTACAAAATCCTCAATATCTTGAAAATCATTGAGATCCCCACCCTATAACCATATATATTATTACTCCTTATGATAAGACGAATCATTTGATACCTTAGGGGGGTCCCAGGGGGTCATGCCCCGCCCCCCATCAAATTACAAAATCCTTAATATCTTGAAAATCATTGAGATCCCCACCCTATAACCATATATATTGATACTCCTTATGATGAGACGAATCATTTGTTACCATAGTGGGGTCCCAGGGGGTCATGCCCCGCCCCCCTCAAATTACAAAATCCTTAATATCTTGAAAATTTTTGACATCCCCACCCTATAAACATATATATTATTACTTCTTATGATAAGACGAATCATTTGGTACCATAGGGGGATCCCTGGGGGTCATGCCCGCCTCCCATCAAATTACAAAATCCTTAATATCTTGAAAATCATTGATATCCCCACCCTATAACCATATATATTATTACTCCTTATGATCAGACCAATCATTTGGTACCATAGAGGACCTATGGAGGTCAATCTTCGCCCCTCAAATTATAACTCCTTATGATTTTAACGATAGGGGATTCTGAGATGATTACTTGGGAGTTATGATTGGGAAACTTCGTTTGGGAGACTTTGTAACAGTTTCACTGTTACACTTATTACTTGTTTTAATTAATTCTTTTAACGAATAAAATATATTGAAGAATTTATTTATGATTTTAATTTGTTTGTGTGCAGAGGGCAATAAGAGACGATGGTCTAGGATATGCATGATGTTTAAACATGTTTTTTTACTGTAAAAAAAATGAAATAAAATTTTTGACGCTGATATGAACATTATAGCCAAACAACAGTATTAAGCCATTTATTGCAAATACTGTAGAATCAGGAATTTTATTTTTTGATGTTTCTATTTAAATACAGTCAAACCTTATAAAACCGACCCCTTGATAAAGCGGAATTCGGTCTTAACCGATCAAAAAATACGTCCCGAAATTTTCGTCTAACAATCTTAACAAAAAATACCCCATAATACCGGCCACTTGATCATTCCGAATTCCGGAGAAATCTGAAGGCCCCAATACACATTTGTAATCATTAACTACCTGATTAAAGCGGCCTGATCAAAAATCAATAATCTTTCAATCTGTCGCAGCGTGTCAATGCATTACACAAAAGCTTATCGCGGGGTATCCTAGCCTAGGGGTATGTTAATTACTGGCGTGAGAGTTAGTATGAACTGTTTTTACAACAATTAGAAATAAAATAAAAATTAGTCAATAAATTGTATTTGCAAATAAGATTTCGATATGGTAAGCACGCCAAGAAAACGTCCATTGGAAAACGAGAAAGGAACACCTTCTCCGAAGCGAGCGCGAGTAGAACTTTCTTTAAGACAGAAATACGAAATGATTGTTGAGTCAGAAAAAATACCGAAACCTACTCAGAAGGACTTAAGTGTAAAATTCGGAGTGGAAAAAACCACCTTTTCTGATATTTTGAAGAGAAAATTGGAATACAAAAATCACTTTGAGAACAATGTTCGGAAACGGCACAATAGTGGGAGCAAACGACTAGGTGTTTCAATGGTTCAAACAAGCCCTTTCTAAAAACATTCCTTTGAGTGGACTTATCATCCAAGAGAAGGCTTGTTTGGAAAGATGATTTTATTTTATTTTGAATTTATAAGGATTTTCAGTTACTTAATCAAAAGATGTTTATAGAACTTAAACATTGCTAATATATCAATAAAAATTATCAAAGTCACTGAAAAGATTGGGATGCAACTGTGCTAAGCTATTACTGGGGCATATGCATACCAAGTTTCATCAACTTAGGTTATTGTTTTTGAGATATAGAGGTGCTCGCAAAACCTTACCATTGCTATTATATGTATTGAAAATTGTCAGCCACTCAACTGGAAAATTAAGGTCAAGGTCAAAAGATGGGGATGCAACTGCGCTAAGCTACTACTAGGGCATATGCATACCAAGTTTCATCAACCTAGGACCTAAAGTTCTTGAGATATGAAGGTGTTCATAAAACCTTACCCAAAAAGTTAAAACAACCTGGGAAATGACGATGTCATGTAATATGAAACCTAGGTTGTTCCGAATGTACCCTTTATTTGTTATAAACAGAGGTCACTCGCGTTCTGTTTTATTTTTTAACCCGGGAAAAATAATCTACCCAGGCTGAAAATAATCTACCCAGGCTGCACAGGGAAGGAATGTCGAACGCGCCCATAAAGTGCACATCTACATCATGTCTAAAAGATTAAGTGAAAGTTTTGTGAAAACTAATTGAGGGGTTAAGCAACAGAGACACCACTATCATATTATATCCTATCATATTTTAGCAGGTAATATAATGATATGTTTACAACATATAACTTTCAAATTAATTGATAAAAATTGAGCAAAAGTATTTTGTTGTTGTGAAAACCTATAATGACAGCAGACAGAAAGAGGTTTGGGGTCCTCAGTCAAGGCCTTATGTGCTACCTAGCACAAAGAGGACTAAGTAAAGACATAAGAACTTATATTTAATTTTGTAAAACACTGATTAAATGATAAAAAAAGGGGCATAACATATTTTGAAGCTAGCAAACCAAGGAATCTAAAAATATATTGAAACCTCCAAAAAAGGAGCAGTAAACATGCTTTAACAGTCACAAACAGTTTACAGAAGTATCATTCTCTTTCAATATAATTTTTAACGCCATCTTCAAGATTAATGATATTGTCATCCATCTGTGAGGATTATTTTATTGTTAATTACTTGACAGTTGATCTTTGTTATCAAGTAAGATGGGTCAATGACTTGACAATCCTTCTTGTTAATTAAAAATGTTTTATCCTTTAATTTAAAGTCTTTTGAGAGCTTTCCAATGCTGGACCTGGTGTATGTCAGTGTATGACCTTCCAAAATTCCAATATATAATTTTTGATTTAAATATTCCACCAATGCAACCTGAAAAAAAAATAGAAAATATCATTCAAATTACAAGATAATTTTCCATGTCTACATGCTGTAACTGCTATGCATTTAGTTTAAACATATTTATTTATCCTGGATCGGGAAACAAGCTTAATGCTTTTGTGAATCCCTCTCCAGCTAGCAGTTTTAATTAACACATTTCATGTACAACAGTAAAATGTGGCAGCTTGATATAATTAAAAATATGCAAACAATAAACAGGTACACAATAATTAATCTAATACAGCAAAGCCATGCACATTGTATATCTGACAACGTACATATGACAATATTTTTACTCTATATTTGAACATAAAAATTCATTTTGTTATATCATAGGACTAAATATGATTCTATACCATAGGTTCAAGTGACCCAATTTTAAAAAAATAAACATTTGTTCTCCTGTAATCTGAAGTAATTCAACAGCTTGACCTTGTTAGAGGTTAGTCACTTTCTCTTAAATAAGAACTTTGGCTAAAACAAAAGAACAGCTATATTGGAAGTAAAGGATGTGAAAATAATTACCTCATGATAAGAGTCTTTTCTGTTCTCTCTGAAGTATCTCTCTCTTCAGTAATTACTTCTGTGTTGGTTTTTGCTTTCTAAAAGTAAATTTTAGAAAAATGTAACAACCTTAAAATAATGAAAACCATAGTACACATGATTATTCAGTCATGAAGCTTCTTAAATTATAGATAAACAAGATGAAATCAAGTACACTGAGGGAAAACATTAAATCCCATCCTATGATACGCAATGGTTAAGCTATACTGTGATATCTTTGCTAGCTTTTGTCTTCGTTTTGTTTTGTGTGTTTGTATTTGCAACCATTTTCATACTTTGAAACTTCAGTAAGTCTAGATAATCATATTTTTTTTATGAAACACAGCATTACTGTAACTGTATTTTTAAAAATATTTTATAAAAAAAATCTGTCAAGTCAAAACAGGACCGATTTCATTAACATGAAGTAGGTGAGCGCCAGATCTGAAATCCAATCCCATGTTATAGGTCCCCACCAGCTGCTCTATACCAAAATATCAAGTACTTCTGATTAGTAGCTGCTGAAAAACAATTCCATTTACATTTTTTTCCTTGCCTACCTGCCACCCAACATGTTTCACTTAGTGAAATCTGACAAAAAAACTGGTTGGAGTTATTTTGTAAGAGCACTGAGTTACCTTTGCTGCAGGTTCAGTTGCTACACTTTCAATTGACACATCTTCTGATCTATTCTGAAAATAATGAGGATAATGTACTCATACAGAAAATTTTCTCATAATCATTTGACTTGCATATTCTGTATTAAAAGATCATTTAGCCAAGTTCACAAAAGAACCTTCAATAGTTGAGAAATCTCACAAATCACAGATGCTAAAAGAGAGGATGATAAAGGCAAAACATTATTTGATTCAAATGCTGCTAATAACATGTCTAATTTACAAATGAACTTACAAGATTGCTACGCGTAGCCATGTGTCCCCCGCCGCCGCATAAAAGTTGTGTGGTATGTCAATTCAAGCAATAGAAATAGGTTGTCAAAATATGGGATAATCACCTATTAACAGTACCCTATCAGTGTGTAAAGTTTCAGCAACATCCATTCAGTAGTATCCAAGGAGTTGCACCCACAAAAACGTTTGACATGACAAAGTCCCATTTTTTGGACCGGAAAATCACAAATTCATAAATAACTTGAAAACCGTAAATATCGCTTCAAAATCTTTTTTTTGTATTATTATAGAGTACCTTTTGCTCTATCAGCCTACAAAATTTCAGAACCCTGTGCACCTAGGTAACCGAGATATTGGATGTCCTATAATTTGACCTTTCTTCCCTGTTTCCATGGAAACGGCGGCCATTTTGAAAATTTCAATTATGGAATGATCATCTACTAACAGTACCCTATCAGTGTGTAAAGTTTCAGCAACATCCGTTCAGTGGTGTCTGAGGAGTTGCACCCACAAAAACGTTTGACAAAGTCCCATTTTTCGGACTGAAAATCACAAATTCGTAAATAACTCGAAAACCGTAAATATCGCTTCAAATTTTTTTTTCGTATTATTATAGAGTACCTTTTGCTTTATCAGCCTACAAAATTTCAGAACCCTGTGCACCTAGGTAACCGAGATATTGAATGTCCTATATTTTGACCTTTCTTCCCTGTTTCCATGGAAACAACGGCCAGTTTGAAAATTTCAAATATGGGATGATCATCTACTACTAGTACCCTATCAGTGTGTAAAGTTTCAGCAACATCCGTTCAGTAGTGTCCGAGGAGTTGCACCCACAAAAAATCGTGACAGACGGACGGACGGAGACCATTACTTAGTCCCTCCGACGCGTTGCGGCGGGGGACAAAAATGCCAAAATAAGCCTGCCATTACATTTTAACCCCATAATACTGACTTACCTTCTTTATACTAGTGCACTGTTTAATTTGTTGTCTTGCACGGTTTGCAGCATCCTGTGCAAGATTAAGTTGTGATGTAAGATTCTTGATCCTTTACCTCCTCCTAAAACAGTAATACATGTATGTGTGTGTAAATATTTTTATTTTATTTTTTATTGAAATAATTCAACGATAGTTTATACTTCAAAAGAACCCCCAATAAATAAAAATGTGAGCTTACACACAATATTGATAGTACCCCACTCCCACATGCATGCCTTGTGTATAAACTTAAGTTTTTGGCCAACAGGAAGTAGATGACTTAGTAGCATAAAACTGCTACGGTACAAAATATTAAGCCTCTGCACCATGGGACAGAAATTTTGCATCACACATACACATCAAAGCTTTAAATTATCCGTCTAAGTTTCAAAATTGTCTAAACCCTGAGGTTCTTCCTACCCCAGACATAGGTTGAATATCTTAGTAATAATTTGGTTCACCACATTGGTATTTTTTGTTATACTGTTCTATGCTCTTCATAATCATACAGTGTTTGGCATTTTCAATTTTTGGGGTAGAGCACCTCTGACGAGTCTTGAATAGACGAAACGCGCGTCAGGCGTAGCAAAATTTATTGTCTGGAACTTTGTTGTCATTTGTATTTCGAACATACGTGAAGGTTAGCACTGCTGGTGGAGTTTCAATTCCCCAAGGTTAGCCCGCTCTGGCACCAACACTTTTGAGTTGGAGAATACATCAAAGCTTTTAATTATCCGTCTAAATTTCAAAATTGTCTAAACCCTAAGGTTCTTCCTACCCCAGACATAGGTTGAATATCTTAGTAATAATTTGGTTCCCCAGTTTGGTATTTTTGGTTATACTGTTCTATGCTCTTCATAATCATACAGTGTTTGGCATTTTCAATTTTTGGGGTAGAGCGCCTGTGATGAGTCTTGAATAGAGGAAACGCGCGTCAGGCGTAGCAAAATTTATTGTCTGGAACTTTGTTGTCATTTGTATTTCGAACACACGTGAAGATTAGAAATGCTGGTGGAGTTTAAATTCCCCGAGGTTAGCCCGCTCCGGCACCAACACTTTTGAGTTGGAGAATACATCAAAGCTTTAAATTATCCGTCTAAATTTCAAAATTGTCTAAACCCTCATTCTTCCTACCCCAGACATATATTGAATATCTTAGTAATAATTTGGTTCCCCAGTTTGGTATTATGGGTTATACTGTTATTTGTTCAGCGCTAAGCTTGTCGGTAAAAGTCCACTAAAGAGCGACTGGGATGTGTGCCCCTGGTGGTTGAATGGGGCAGCCCTGACATCGAGAGATGCGGGGTCGTCAGGCGATAATGCAGAAAACCTGACCGCAAACCATAGTGGTGCACCGTGTTGGATAAATGTTACGTTCCTCGCACGTTAAAGAACCCTGCTGCAGGTTTCGGTAAGAGTAGGACCTGTAGGGTCCCAATGCAGGAGGCTAAATTTCCTGTCCCTACCCATCACTCCTTTTTGGCAGTCTAAACTCTCCTACCCGATTGGCCTTTTGTCCTCATCATTTCATGTTCATTGGATATAGCCGAAATCGTGCTGCTTGAGAGTAAAGCAATAACTAACTGACTAGCTAACTAATTCATAATCTACAATTTACGATTTTAACAACAACTGGACACATTGAAGCTCTTTGTACTAATCCCTACCGTTTATTTTATGTTTTTATTGACCCTAACCCTAATTGTATGATTTTGTACTAATCCTAACCCTAAGTGTATCTTAATATGCTAACCATTAACCCTAATTGTGTGTTTTATACTAACTAGCCCTAACCCTAATTATTCGTTTTACACTAACCTTTACCCTTATTGTATGATATTTTACTAGCCCTAACACTAAGTGTATCTTAATATGCTAATCCCTAATCCTAATTGTGTGTTTTATACTAACCCTAACCCTAATTTTAAGTTTTACACTAACCGTAACTCTTATTGTACGTGTTTGTACTATCGTTTACCTGAACTGTATATCTCTATCCTAACCCTTAACCCTTATTTTGTGTTTTCATTGAACCTCACCCTAATTGTATGATTTTGTACTAACCCTAACCCTAAGTGTATCTTAATATGCTAACCCCTAACCCTAATTGTTTGTTTTATTCTAAACCTAACCCATATTATATGTTTTACACTAATCCTACCTTAATTGTACATTTTTGTTTTGTACTAACCCCTACCACCTATTTTGTGTTTTCATCGACTATAACCCTAATTGTATGATTTTGTACTAACCCTTACCCTAAGTGTATCTTAATATGCTAACCCCTAACCCTAACTGTGTGTTTTATACTAACCCTAACCCTAATTATATGTTTTACACTAACCCAAACCCTAATTTTATGCTTTTGTACTAACCTTTACTTTTTGGTCTAACCCCTACCCCTAACTTTGTGTCTTCACAGACCCTAACCGTAACCCTAATTCTACGTTTTTGTACTAACCTTTACCTGAAATGTATCTCTTTGTACTAATCCCTAGGGTAAGGGTTAGTACAAAATCATACAATTAGGGTAATAGTCGATGAAAACACAAAATAGGTGGTAGGGGTTAGTACAAAACAAAAATGTACAATTAAGGTAGGGTTAGTGTAAAACATATAATATGGGTTAGGTTTAGTATAAAACACACAAGTAGGGTTAGGGGTTAGCATATTAAGATACACTTAGGTTAGGGTTAGGTTCACAAAATAAGGGGTAGGGGTTAGTACAAAGAGATACAGTTCAGGTAAACGATAGTACAAAAACATACAATAAGGGTTACGGTTAGTGTAAAACTTAAAATTAGGGTTAGGGTTAGTATAAAACATACAATTAGGGTTAATGGTTAGCATATTAAGATACACTTAGGGTTAGGGTTAGTACATAATCATACAATTAGGGTTAGGGTCGATGAAAACACAAAATAAACGGCAGGGATTAGTACAAAGAGATACATTTCAGGTAAAGGTTAGTACAAAAACGTAGAATTAGGGTTACGGTTAGGGTCTGTGAAAACACAAAGTTAGGGGTCGGGAGTGGACCAAAAATATACATTTATTGTAAGGGTTAGTAAAAGAACCTACAATTAGGGTCTGGGATTAGCATATTAAGATACACTTAGGGTAAGGGTTAGTACAAAATCATACATTAGCATATTAAGATACACTTAGGGTTAGGGTTAGTACAAAATCATACACTTAGGGTTAAGGTCGATGAAAACACAAAATTAGGGGTAGGGGTTGGACCAAAAACATACATTTATGGTAAGGGTTAGTAGAAAAATCATACAATTAGGGTTAGGGTAAGTTTAAAACATATAATTAGGGTAAGGGTTAGTATAAAACACACAGTTAGGGTTAGCATATAAAAATACAATTAGGTTTACGGTTAGTGTACAACAGATAATTAGGGTTAGGTTTAGAATAAAACACACAATTAGGGTTAGGTTTAGAATAAGGCACACAATTAGGGTTAGGGATAAGCAGATTAAGATACACTTAGGGTTAGGGTTAGTACAAAATCATACAATAAGGGTAAGGGTCGATGAAAACAAAATAAACGGTACGGATTAGTACAAAGAGATAGATTTCAGGTAAAGGTTAGTACAAAAATTTACAATTAGGGTTACGGTTTGGGTCTGTTAAAACACAAAATTAGGGGTAGGGGTTGGACCAAAAAGTAAAGGTTAGTACAAAAGCATAAAATTAGGGTTAGGGTTAGTGGTAAACATATAATTAGGGTTAAGGTAAGTATAAAACATATAATTAGGGTTAAGGTTAGTATAAAACACACAGTTAAGGTTAGGGGTTAGCACATCAAGATACACTTAGGGTAAGGGTTAGTACAAAATCATACAATTAGGGTTATAGTCGATGAAAACACAAAATAGGTGGTAGGGGTTATTACAAAACAAAAATGTACAATTAAGGTAGGGTTAGTGTAAAACATATAATTAGGGTTAGGTTTAGTATAAAACACACAATAAGGGTTAGGGGTTAGCATATTAAGATACACTTAGGGTTAGCATACAATTAGGTTTAGGTTCAATGAAAACACAAAATAAGGGGTAGGGGATAGTACAAAGAGATACAGTTCAGGTAAACGATAGTACAAAGAGATACAGTTCAGGTAAACGATAGTACAAAAACGTACAATAAGGGTTACGGTTAGTGTAAAACTTAAAATAAGGGTTAGGGTTAGTATAAAACACACAATTAGGATTAGGGACTAGCATATTAAGATACACTTAGTGTTAGGGCTAGTAAAATATCATACAATAAAGGTAAGGGTTAGTGTAAAACGAATAATTAGGGTTAGGGTTAGTATAAAACACACAATTAGGGTTAATGGTTAGCATATTAAGATACACTTAGGTTTAGGGTTAGTACAAAATCATACAATTAGGGTTAGGGTCGATGAAAACATAAAATAAACGGTAGGGATTAGTACAAAGAGATACATTTCAGGTAAAGGTTAATACAAAAACGTAGTATTAGGGTTACGGTTAGGGTCTGTGAAGACAAAAAGTTAGGGGTAGGGGTTAGACCAAAAAGTAAAGGTTAGTACAAAAGCATAAAATTAGGGTTAGGGTTAGTATAAAACATATAATTAGGGTTAAGGTTAGTATAAAACACACAGTTAAGGTTAGTATAAAACACACAGTTAAGGTTAGGGGTTAGCACATCAAGATACACTTAGGGTAAGGGTTAGTACAAAATCATACAATTAGGGTTATAGTCGATGAAAACACAAAATAGGTGGTAGGGGTTATTACAAAACAAAAATGTACAATTAAGGTAGGGTTAGTGTAAAACATATAATTAGGGTTAGGTTTAGTATAAAACACACAATAAGGGTTAGGGGTTAGCATATTAAGATACACTTAGGGTTAGCATACAATTAGGTTTAGGTTCAATGAAAACACAAAATAAGGGGTAGGGGATAGTACAAAGAGATACAGTTCAGGTAAACGATAGTACAAAAACGTACAATAAGGGTTACGGTTAGTGTAAAACTTAAAATAAGGGTTAGGGTTAGTATAAAACACACAATTAGGATTAGGGATTAGCATATTAAGATACACTTAGTGTTAGGGCTAGTAAAATATCATACAATAAAGGTAAGGGTTAGTGTAAAACGAATAATTAGGGTTAGGGTTAGTATAAAACACACAATTAGGGTTAATGGTTAGCATATTAAGATACACTTAGGTTTAGGGTTAGTACAAAATCATACAATTAGGGTTAGGGTCGATGAAAACATAAAATAAACGGTAGGGATTAGTACAAAGAGATACATTTCAGGTAAAGGTTAATACAAAAACGTAGTATTAGGGTTACGGTAAGGGTCTGTGAAGACACAAAGTTAGGGGTAGGGGTTAGACCAAAAAGTAAAGGTTAGTACAAAAGCATGAAATTAGGGTTAGGGTTAGTGTAAAACATATAATTAGGGTTAAGGTAAGTATAAAACATATAATTAGTGTTACGGTTAGTATAAAACACACAGTTAAGGTTAGGGGTTAGCATATCAAGATACACTTAGGGTAAGGGTTAGTACATCATACAATTCATACAATTAGGGTTATAGTCGATGAAAACACAAAATAGGTGGTAGGGGTTATTACAAAACAAAAATGTACAATTAAGGTAGGGTTAGTGTAAAACATATAATTAGGGTTAGGTTTAGTATAAAACACACAATAAGGGTTAGGGGTTAGCATATTAAGATACACTTAGGGTTAGCATACAATTAGGTTTAGGTTCAATGAAAACACAAAATAAGGGGTAGGGGATAGTACAAAGAGATACAGTTCAGGTAAACGATAGTACAAAAACGTACAATAAGGGTTACGGTTAGTGTAAAACTTAAAATAAGGGTTAGGGTTAGTATAAAACACACAATTAGGATTAGGGATTAGCATATTAAGATACACTTAGTGTTAGGGCTAGTAAAATATCATACAATAAAGGTAAGGGTTAGTGTAAAACGAATAATTAGGGTTAGGGTTAGTATAAAACACACAATTAGGGTTAATGGTTAGCATATTAAGATACACTTAGGTTTAGGGTTAGTACAAAATCATACAATTAGGGTTAGGGTCGATGAAAACATAAAATAAACGGTAGGGATTAGTACAAAGAGATACATTTCAGGTAAAGGTTAATACAAAAACGTAGTATTAGGGTTACGGTAAGGGTCTGTGAAGACACAAAGTTAGGGGTAGGGGTTAGACCAAAAAGTAAAGGTTAGTACAAAAGCATGAAATTAGGGTTAGGGTTAGTGTAAAACATATAATTAGGGTTAAGGTAAGTATAAAACATATAATTAGTGTTACGGTTAGTATAAAACACACAGTTAAGGTTAGGGGTTAGCATATCAAGATACACTTAGGGTAAGGGTTAGTACATCATACAATTCATACAATTAGGGTTATAGTCGATGAAAACACAAAATAGGTGGTAGGGGTTATTACAAAACAAAAATGTACAATTAAGGTAGGGTTAGTGTAAAACATATAATAAGGGTTAGGTTTAGTATAAAACACACAATTAGGGTTAGGGGTTAGCATATTAAGATGCACTTAGGGTTAGCATACACTTAGGTTTAGGTTCAATGAAAACACAAAATAAGGGGTAGGGGTTAGTACAAAGAGATACTGTTCAGGTAAACGATAGTACAAAAACATACAATAAGGGTTACGGTTAGTGTAAAACTTAAAATTAGGGTTAGGGTTAGTATAAAACACACAATTAGGATTAGGGATTAGATAATAAGATACACTTAGTGTTAGGGCTAGTATAAAATCATACAATTAGGGTTAGGGTCGATGAAAACATAAAATAAACGGTACGGATTAGTACAAAGAGATACATTTTAGGTAAAGGTTAGTACAAAAACGTAGAATTAGGGTTACGGTTAGGGTCTGTGAAGACACAAAGTTAGGGGTAGGGGTTAGACCAAAAAGTAAAGGTTAGTACAAAAGCATAAAATTAGGGTTAGGGTTAGTGTAAAACATATAATTAGGGTTAGGGTTAGTATAGTTAGTATAAAACACACAGTTAGGGTTAGTGTTAGCATATTAAGATACACTTAGGGTAAGGGTTAGTACAAAATCATACAATTAGGGTAAGGGTCGATGAAAACATAAAATAAACGGTAGGGATTAGTACAAAGAGATACATTTCAGGTAAAGGTTAGTACAAAAACGTAGAATTAGGGTTACGGTTAAGGTCTGTGAAGACACAAAGTTAGGGGTAGGGGTTAGACCAAGAAGTAAAGGTTAGTACAAAAGCATAAAATTAGGGTTAGGGTTAGTGTAAAACATATAATTAGTGTTAGGGTTAGTATAAAACACACAGTTAGGGTTAGGGGTTAGCATATTAAGATACACTTAGGGTAAGGGTTAGTACAAAATCATACAATTAGGGTTATAGTCGATGAAAACACAAAATAGGTGGTAGGGGTTAGTACAAAACAAAAATGTACAATTAAGGTAGGGTTAGTGTAAAACATATAATATGGGTTAGGTTTAGTATAAAACACACAATTAGGGTTAGGGGTTAGCATATTAAGATACACTTAGGGTTAGGGTTAGTACAAAATCATACAATTAGGGTTAGGTTCAATGAAAACACAAAATAAGGGTTAAGGGTTAGGAACAAGATATACAGTTCAGGTAAACGATAGTACAAACACGTACAATAAGGGTTACGGTTAGTGTAAAACTTAAAATTAGGGTTAGTATAAAACACACAATTAGGATTAGGGATTAGCATATTAAGATACACTTAGTGTTAGGGCTAGTAAAATATCATACAATAAGGGTAAAGATTAGTGTAAAACGAATAATTAGGGTTGGGGTTAGTATAAAACACACAATTAGGGTTAATGATTAGCATATTAAGATACACTTAGGGTTAGGGTTAGGGTCGATGAAAACATAAAATAAACGGTAGGGATTAGTACAAAGAGATACATTTCAGGTAAAGGTTAGTACAAAAACGTAGAATTAGGGTTACGGTTAGGGTCTGTGAAGACACAAAGTTAGGGGTAGGGGTTAGACCAAAAAGTAAAGGTTAGTACAAAAGCATAAAATTAGGGTTAGGGTTAGTGTAAAACATATAATTAGGGTTAGTATAGTTAGTATAAAACACACAGTTAGGGTTAGGTGTTAGCATATTAAGATACACTTAAGGTAGGGGTTAGTACAGAATCATACAATTAGGGTAAGGGTCGATGAAAACATAAAATAAATGGTAGGGATTAGTACAAAGAGATACATTTCAGGTAAAGGTTAGTACAAAAACGTAGAATTAGGGTTACGGTTAAGGTCTGTGAAGACACAAAGTTAGGGGTAGGGGTTAGACCGAGAAGTAAAGGTTAGTACAAAAGCATAAAATTAGGGTTAGGGTTAGTGTAAAACATATAATTAGGGTGAGGGTTAGTATAAAACACACAGTTAGGGTTAGGGGTAAGCATATTAAGATACACTTAGGGTAAGGGTTAGTACAAAATCATACAATTAGGGTTATAGTCGATGAAAACACAAAATAGGTGGTAGGGGTTAGTATAAAACAAAAATGTACAATTAAGGTAGGGTTAGTGTTAAACATATAATATGGGTTAGGTTTAGTATAAAACACACGATTAGGGTTAGGGGTTAGCATATTAAGATACACTTAGGGTTAGCATACAATTAGGTTTAGGTTCAATGAAAACACAAAATAAGGGGTAGGGGATAGTACAAAACAAAAATGTACAATTAAGGTAGGATTAGTGTAAAACATATAATATGGGTTAGGTTTAGAATAAAACAAACAATTAGGGTTAGGGGTTAGCATATTAAGATACACTTAGGGTTAGGGTTAGTACAAAATCATACAATTAGGGTAAGGTTCAATGAAAACACAAAATAAGGGTTAAGGGTTAGGATAAAGATATACAGTTCAGGTAAACGATAGTACAAACACGTACAATAAGGGTTACGGTTAGTGTAAAACTTAAAATTAGGGGTAGGGTTAGTATAAAACACACAATTAGGATTAGGGATTAGCATATTAAGATACACTTAGTGTTAGGGCTAGTAAAATATCATACAAAAAGGGTAAAGGTTAGTGTAAAACGAATAATTAGGGTTAGGGTTAGTATAAAACACACAATTAGGGTTAATGATTAGCATATTAAGATACACTTAGGGTTAGGGATAGTACAAACTCATACAATTAGGGTTAGGGTCGATGAAAACATAAAATAAACGGTAGGGATTAGTACAAAGAGATACATTTCAGGTAAAGGTTAGTACAAAAACGTAGAATTAGGGTTACGGTTAGGGTCTGTGAAGACACAAAGTTAGGGGTAGGGGTTAGTCCAAAAAGTAAAGGTTAGTACAAAAGCATAAAATTAGGGTTAGGGTTAGTGTAAAACATATAATTAGGGTTAGGGTTAGTATAAAACACACAGTTAGGCTTAGGGGTTAGCATATTAAGATACACTTAGGGTAAGGGTTAGTACAAAATCATACAATTAGGGTAAGGGTCGATGAAAACATAAAATAAACGGTAGGGATTAGTACAAAGAGATACATTTCAGGTAAAGGTAAGTACAAAAACGTAGAATTAGGGTTACGGTTAGGGTCTGTGAAGACACAAAGTTAGGGGTAGGGGTTAGACCAAAAAGTAAAGGTTAGTACAAAAGCATAAAATTAGGGTTAGGGTTAGTGTAAAACATATAATTAGGGTTAGGGTTAGTATTTTTAGACTAACCGTAACCCTAATTGTACGTGTTTGTACTATCGTTTACCTGATCTGTATATCATTATCCTAACCTTTAATAGTATAAAACACACAATTACTGTTAGGGCTTAGTATATTAAGATACACTTAGGCTTAGGGTTAGTAAAATATCATACAATTAGGGTAAGGGTTAGTGTAAAACGTATAATTAGTGTTAGGGTTAGTATAAAATATACAATTAGGGTTAATGGTTAGCATATTAAGATACACTTAGGGTTAGGGTTAGTACAAAATCATACAATTAGGGTTAGGGTCGATGAAAACACAAAATAAACGGTAGGGATTAGTACAAAGAGATACATTTCAGGTAAAGGTTAGTACAAAAACGTAGAATTAGGGTTACGGTTAGGGTCTGTGAAAACACAAAGTTAGGGGTCGGGAGTGGACCAAAAAGATACATTTATGGTAAGGGTTAGTATAAAAACATACAATTAAGGTTAAGGTCAGTGTAAAACATATAATTTAGGTTAGGGTTAGTAGAAAACACACATTTATAGTTAGGGGTTGGCATATACAGATACATTTAGGATTAGGGTTAGTACAAAAGTATACAATTAGGCTTAAAGACGATGAAATCACAACATAAGTGGTAGGGGTTAGTACAAAAAATACATTTATGATAAAGGTTAGTACAAAAACGTACAATTAGGGTAAGGGTTAGTGTTAAACATATAATTAGGGTTAAGGTTAGTATAAAACACACATTTGGGGTAAGAGGGTTATTATGTAAAGATACACTTAGGATTAGGGTTAGTACAAAATTATACAATTAGGCTTATAGTCGATGAAAACACAAAATAAGTGGTATGGGTTAGTACAAAAACTTACAATTAGGGTTAGGGTTAGTGCAAAACGTATAATAAGGGTTAGGGTTAGTATAAAACACACAATTTCGGTTAGGGATTAGCATATTAAGATACACTTAGGGTAAGGGTTAGTACAAAATCATACATTAGCATATTAAGATACACTTAGGGTTAGGGTTAGTACAAAATCATACACTTAGGGTTAAGGTCGATGAAAACACAAAATTAGGGGTAGGGGTTGGACCAAAAAGATACATTGATGGTAAGGGTTAGTAGAAAAAACATACAATTAGGGTTAGGGTAAGTTTAAAACATATAATTAGGGTAAGGGTTAGTATAAAACACACAGTTAGGGTTAGGAGTTAGCATATAAAAATACAATTAGGGTTACGGTTAGTGTACAACATATAATTAGGGTTAGATTTAGAATAAAACACACAATTAGGGTTAGGTTTAGAATAAGGCACACAATTAGGGTTAGGGATAAGCATATTAAGATACACTTAGGGTTAGGGTTAGTACAAAATCATACAATTAGGGTAAGGGTCGATGAAAACACAAAATAAACGGTAGGGATTAGTACAAAGAGATACATTTCAGGTAAAGGTTAGTACAAAAATTTACAATTAGGGTTACGGTTCGGGTTTGTTAAAACACAAAGTTAGGGGTAGGGGTTGGACCAAAAAGTAAAGGTTAGTACAAAATCATAAAATTAGGGTTAGGATTAGTGTAAAACATATAATTAGTGTTAAGGTTAGTATAAAACACGTAGTTAGGGTTAGGGGTGTTAAGGTTAGAACAAAATTATACAATTAGGGTTTTAGTCGATGAAAACAGTAAATAAGTGGTAGGGGTTAGTACAAAAAACACATTTATGACAAGGGTTAGTACAAAAACATACAATTAGGGTTAGGGTTAGTGTAAAACATAAAATTAGGGTTAGGGTTAGTATAAAACACACAATTAGGGTTAGGGGTTTGCATATTAAAATACACTTAGGGTAATGGTTAGTTCAAAATCATACAATCACGGTTAGGCTTGATGAAAACACAAAATTAAGGGTAGGTGTTTAGTACAAAGAGATTCATTCAGGTCAGGGTTAGTAGAAAAACGTACAATTAGGATTGTGGTAAGAGTCTATGAAAACACAAAGTAAGTGGTAGGGGTTGGACCAAAAAGATAGATTTATGGTATGGGTTTGTACAAAAACATTCAATAAGGGGTAGGGTAAGTTTAAAACATATAATTAGGGTAAGGGTTAGTATAAAACACACAGTTAGGGTTAGGAGTTAATATATAAAGATACACTTAAGGTTAGGGTTAGTACAAAATCACACAATTAGGGTTATAGTCGATGAAAACACAACATAAGAGGTAGGGGTTAGTACAAATAATGCATTTATGATAAGGGTTAGTACAAAAAATGTACAATTTTGGTAGGGTAAGTGTTAAACATATAATTAGGGTTAGGTTTAGTATAAACCACACAATTAGGGTTAGTTAAGGGTTAGCATAATAAGTAACAATTGGGGTTAGGGTTTGTGTAAAACATAAAACTAGGGTTAAGGTTTGTATAAAACTGAAAATTAGGGTTAGGTGTTAGCATATTAAGATACATTAAGGGTAAGGGCTAGTAAGAAAATCATATAATTAGGATTAGGGTCGATGAAAACACAAAACAAGGGGTAGGGGTAAGTACAAAAAGATACATTTCAGGTAAAGGTTAGTACAAAAACGTACAATTAGGGTTACGGTTAGGGTCTGTGAAAACACAAAGTTAGGGGTAGGGGTAACACCAAAAAGATACATGTATGGTAAGGGTTAGTACAAAAACATACAGTTAGGGTTGGTGTTAGTGTAAAACATAATTAGGGTTAGGGTTATTATAAAACACACAGTTAGGGTTGGGAGTTAGCATATTAAGATACACTTAGGGTAAGGGTTAGTACAAAATCATACATTAGCATATTAAGATACACTTAGGGTTAGGGTTAGTACAAAAATATATAATTAGGGTTAATGTCGATGAAAACACAAAATAAATGGTAGGGGTTAGTACAAAAAATACATTTATGATAAGGGTTAGTACAAAAACTTACAATAAGGGTTAGGGTTAGTGCAAAACGTATAATAAGGGTTAGGGTTAGTATAAAACACACAATTAGGGTTAGGAGTTAGCATATTAAGATACACTTAGGGTAAGGGTTAGTACAAAATCATACATTAGCATATTAAGATACACTTAGGGTTAGGGTTAGTACAAAATCTTACAGTTAGGGTTAAGGTCGATGAAAACACAAAATTAGGGGTAAGGGTTGGACCAAAAAGATACATTTATGGTAAGAGTTAGTATAAAACATATAATTAGGGTTAGGAGTTAGCATATAAAAATACATTTAAGGTTAGGGTAAATACAGAATTATACAATTAGGGTTAGGGATAGAGTAAAACATATAATTAGGGTTAGGTTTAGAATAAAACACACAATTAGTGTTAGGTTTAGAATAAAACACACAATTAGGTTTGGTTTAGAATAAAACACACAATTAGGGTTAGGGATAAGCATATTAAGATACACTTAGGGTTAGGGTTAGTACAAAATCATACAATTAGGGTAAGGGTCGATGAAAACACAAAATAAACGGTAGGGATTAGTACAAAGAGATACATTTCAGGTATCAATTTCACAAAGGGGCGTAAGTTTTAAACTTAAGTTTCACACTTACGTTTACCGTAAGTTTTACCTTACGTCAATTTCACAAAAAGAAACGTAAGTTTAGGCGTTAAACTTAAGTGCGGTGATTTACGATTAAAACGTACGTTAATACTTAAGATCGAACATCCTTAGCAACGCGTCATCGACATGCGCAAAGACAGACTTCCGATGTCAACAAAGCAGGTGCTCGGACGGAACTACTGTGATCGTCTGCTTTTAGGTAAGAAATTACAATGGAAGCAGCAACAAAAAGGAAGCCAAATTGGTCAGAGCGAGAACTGCAAGCTCTATCTGACAAGGTGCTAGAAAATTTAGCTATTATTAAGGGTCAGTTCGGACCGTCTTTGACCTCCCGAGATAAGGTGGCTGTGTGGGAGAAAATTGCAGAAAGGTAAAATCCCGGGTTAAAATATGATACTTTAGAATCTAGTTGTGTTGTAAGACTAAATGTTCTATATTCATGAGCAGTACGTGTATGGTTCTAACTGCATAAGTTTCACGTGCTTGTTTTTGACCTTTTTAAATCATGATTAAGGAAAACAATAAAAATAAACACAGCCATCATGGCCATGCAATAAAAATATTAGACCAGCTGCCACTGGATGGTCTGCCAACCTCCACAATGGCATGCAGCTCCCTCCCTACCTTCAAGGAGGATCTACAAAAGACCACCCTGAGATAAACTAATGGCCAGTCCTGATTCTAATTGTAAATATTATCTGTACTTGTAAATTGAGAGTTTGTGCACCTCATCACACAGTTTGACCATACGCCAAAAGGCGGTTTGAACTTTAATAATAATAATAATCTTTATTGAACGAAATAGAATTGAATTACATGTTCCATCAATATGACTGCCAATACTGACTGACAGCAAATGTTTGTTGAAAAAAAAACCCATAGACATAATCATTGATAATTTAATGAAAATATCAATAAAAGAAGTTGGATTTGGCAACGCAGGGGGAGGGGTCTTCAATTCTTTATATTTTGAATATTTGCTTAAACTTTTTGGAGCCAATTTTGTTCTTTCTATTCTGTAACGGCCCCATTTTACATGTTGTATTGGATCATTATTCTTTATCTCTTGATTTATTCTCCCTAGTTTTTCATATCAGTGCCAATATATTTAATGCAACAAAAAAACTGGTATAGTACATGTTTACATTACAATGAAACATTTGAAAGTATATGCTTACCTTTACCTAATCTTAACCTTTAACAAGATTTAGTTCATGAAATGCAGAATTTATAAGTGAACATGCCACAACACTCATAAATTTAAATGAACAAAGTTTAAAAATACAGGCATATGTTTATGTTGCCCCTTGTTGGGCCCTTGATTGGAAAATAAAATATGTTCTAAACTTGTCTATATGTTCAATATATATATATATACATGTAGTATTGGTATTCACAATATGTTAACAAAAAAAAAAAACCCCAAAAATGGTACAACTGATGAGTATATTATCTGAAAAAAAACATGATCAAATCTTTAACTTTTTTTTAGTGTGAATGCTGTTAACTGTACAGCACGGACAGTACTTGAAGTAAAGAAGAAATGGCAGGATTTGCAGGGGGCTACAAAGAAAAAGGAGGCAGCAAGAAGATCAGCAGCAAACCAGACTGGGGGTGGGCCTCCCCCTAGTAGTACCTTGAGATCCTGGGAAAACACGGTAAGATTTTTAAAAATTTTATCACAATTCCAAAATTGTGCACTCATATTTTTCAAAAAAACAATATTCTTATTGTACTGTCATGACTTTAGTCAGTAGCACACAGCACTGACTTAAAATATGGGAATACTGGTACTATCTTTAATAACTGCATGTATATTGTACCATAATCTGATGAATGGTATTTTGAAGATTTGCATTTAATCATACTACTCAGGACTTCTAGCCATCTTTCAAAAACTATTTTCGTTAACAAAATAAATTTTTAGTCATAGAAAGTAAGAAATGTGGTTTTTACAGGCAATTTTATTGAAATTCAGGATAACTGATTAGATTTTCCATCTATTTTCCATGTAAAATGAATCGAAATTCAACTTAAACTGAACAGTGTCAGTGGGACCTGAGCTTTTCAACAAGGCATATAGAAAGTCTAGCCTCTAATAATGGGTTTCACACATTTAAACACAGAATTCTGTACATTTGACTTCTTTACTTTAATCAAAAATGAAAACGATAAAAAAATTATAAAGAGTAGGAACTGAACCTACAGGATTTCAATGTAATGATATTTCTGTGAAATTTCAAACAGTTACATGATTCTAATATTTTTTGTAATAGATATTACAGACTCTCACAAGAACTCAAGTTGAGGGAATTGGAGGGGGCATGATTCCCTCAGTCTGGTGGAGAAACCTACTTGTAAGTGTGTAACATTCAATCTTAAATGTTTAAAAAGAACTAAAAAACAAACAAAAAAAAGACACAACAAGATACACATTTGCAAATCATTGAAAATGTTGTTGGTCCTGACTTGTAACAGACATTTCAAAAGAAATAATGGCTTAAACAAGGTTTTTGGTACCAAACCCCATTCTTCCATTTTGAATATGTGACCTTAGGATCTGAAAGAAACAAAAAAGAGGGATTATATGTGAGGCAATTTTCTTCGAACAACAAAATTGATATGATATATTTTCATTCCAGATAATCTGCCTGCTGAACCAGTTACTGTTGAGGTGCCCATAATTGAAGGGGCTTCATCTATCACTCTTCCAATTGATGTTCCCTGTGTTGAGGAAATTTTCTTTGATTGTAGTAAGTTCTTTTTTTATGCAGCATGCCTATATATGATATCTTAGACAAAGATGCCAAAATAAACAAGGACATGTTGCACATTTTTAAACCCTCTATTTACACCAAAATTGAGATCAAGATATATTTTCTTCAATCCTTGGATTTGAAGCAAGTCTCATGGAATTCTGACAATTAAGTAATTTCTCTACACCAAATTAAATATTATGTAATCTCATATTTTTAAATCAACTTACATGTATAAATAACTTAATGGGTTGTAATGAAAAAAAAAGCATGTCAGATCCAGTATATATTTTTCTAATACAATGTACAAGGTTCAAATTATGACACATGACTTTCCCCAGTAAGCTTGCTTGTACATGCATGTATTTCTATAATTTTTGAAGTGTGATACAGACCAATAAATAATGAGACTATGTATTGTTTTGTAATACTCTCACAATGTTTGTATTTTTTCATCTCCTAATATATCATTTGATATATAATTAGTTTTGATATGATATAGATTTTAAAATCTATTTAAAGGTAGTGACACCCCATATGTTGCTGATGAACATGTTAAGAAGTGTCAAAAGAGAGTTGCATCATCAAGCAGTGAGTATACATATTTAGTATTGTATAGTGCTTTTGTCTCATGTTTTCTCTTGTTTAATCTGTAAATCAATCCTTTATCTATTTGATCTTTAGTGTGTGCTATTTTTGTACAAGATTATCAATAGGAGGAAGGTTAGACATAAACAAAAACACAGTTTAACACCATCACATTTTATATGTGCCTGTCCTAAGCCAAGAAGCTTTGTCAAAGCTTTTGTTTTTCCCTGTCATCTTTGTATTCATTGTTCTATGTCTAAAACAGGGAAGGCTCCATCTAGTTTTAAGTTGCTGTTTCTTTATGTTTATTGTGTCTGTACACTTATTCCAATTCCACATCTCGTTATCATCTTTTATGAACTCTGTTAAATTGAATGACAATTATTTACTCTATGCCTATACTTTAATTAGTTGAGTTGTATTATTTTAGGTCATGAAGAAGATATTCAAACCAAATTCTTAAGACTTGAAGAAGAAAAAGAGGAACAAAGGAGAGTTTACAGGGAAAAGAAGTTAAGACTTTTGGAGAGAAATGTAACTGCATTTGAGGATTTGTTGTCGATTTTGAAAAAAAAACTCTGAAAATTAACTATAGTTCTTGTTAATCAAACATATATCTTTTGTTCTTTACATAATACCAACAGCCACATCAACATTACATTATGAAACAAATAAAAAGAAAATTACTGGAACACAACATCAAGACAACACAAAAACATTAACAATACTAACAGAACACAAAACATGCAAACTATTGGTGAAATGAAATGTGAAAGTCAATGTCCAACTTTAAGGATTTTAAGATAGGGTTTTTGTTTTAAAAACGAGCTACGGGTCGGTTGCGAATAGCTTGAGCAGGGAGGTTCTGTTGGTTTACAACATTATTCCTGTGTAAAACTGGTAGTTGTCCATCTCTATTAAGAGGAATGTTCTGGTCAATGGCTAGATTGTGCAGCCTCATACAGGATTCTATAATGTTGGTGCTTTTCTCTGGCTTATAGGAAAGAGCGCCCCCTGTTTTGTGTAAACATCTGCAAAAAAGATAGTTGCTTTTTGACACAAGGATACATGATAGAGTTAAAGGTACCCCGAAAGGTACTTAATAACATAGTAATGAAATTTAAAAAAAAACAATTATATTTGGAAGATTAACATCCTCAAAGAAGCAAAGAGGAAGTATGGGCATTCAAATGTTAAAAGTCCAAAAATGCAAAGACAAAACCAGTAATTATGATGGAGATCAGCATAAAGAAACAGGCAACATAAAACACTTAAACAACTGAACAGTAATCAACAACAAAAACAACTTGTAACTATTAAGAGCGCAGCTGCTTTTGAAGTGTAAGCAGTTCCTGCTTGTTGCAACACACCTAATGCCAACATTGGAATCAGTCAGGTCAGGGTGTCAAATCATGTAAAACAGAACAGAACAAAACTGATACTCTAAGACTATTAAAGCAATATCTGTATTCATTTGATTATAAAAAAATAATGTGTTTAAAAAATGTTTAGATTGATAAGATGATATAAAGTCTAAGAATGACATAGATTTCATCCTACAGAAAATATTTCATGAAACATCTTTATGTTTTTATTCACTGAGGGACTCATTTCTAACCGGTTTGAGAATGCTAATACCTGAATCTCTGTTTTAAAACACCAAATGACCTCTCAATGGTGTTCCTGGTCTTGCAGTGGGCTTTCTGGAATCTTATTTCCTGTGGTGTATTTGGGGCTGGAAAAGGTGTGATCAACCAGACCTTAAGGGGATACCCTGAATCCCCTAAAAGCCATCCATCATTAGGATGGGCATCCATGTGTCTTTGAAGGGAGGACTGACTAAGAATAAAGGCATCATGAGTGCTTCCAGGCCATCTCACAACAATATCTGTAAATCTTAAAGTATACAGATATACATTTTCTAACATGTTTGGTATCTAATAATTCTTTAAATTAAACTTCTCTACATTTACTATACAAATCAAAATTATCACATTTACTAGAAACTACATCATAAAAATAGAAATTTGATAGTATGATAAGTCTAAGAATGATAAAGATACACTTAATGCCATTTTTTAGGAAAATGTACAACAAAAGTTATTTCAAAATATTTTTGTTATTAAAATTTTAATGTACAGAGCCTTAGGATGCATTTTCAAACAGCTATTGAATAAAATATAATTGTTCTTAGAAATTTAATTACTAGGTATAATCAAAAGAAACATTTTTTTTCTAATTTATACCTAAGTTTGTGATCTGTTACTGCTTGGACATTGATGGCATGGTACCCCTTTCTACAAACAAAGTTTGGCTCATCGTCCCCTGAAATACCCTGGATAGGGATCAGAGTTCCATCAATGGCACCAATAACATTGGGAAACGAGCTAATGGCATAAAATCCTTCCTTCACTCTCACAGCTTCAACTCCTGTTGGAAACTTTATATTATCATAAGTAATATTTATTGCCCTGCATACTTGATGCACTATTCTGCATACAGAGGAGTTGGATATGCCATGTATGTCAGCAACTTCAGACTGGTAGTCTCCTTTTGCCAAAAATCTCAAAGTTGTCAACACCTGAAATCAAAAGTCACCATTTGGTCGGTTTCAGATACTGAGATAACCCTTATTAATAATGGTTTTGTCCTTTTCCCATCTAGGCAAGTATATTATGTCAAATTGAATGAAAAATATCGCAGATCTAGCTAAATCTTGCTTAAAAGCTCTAAAGGTCGCCATTGGACACTTTTTTCAGATTATTTCTTGAAAAAAATGTTGCTAATTATAAGTTCGGCTCAAGGATATCATAATATGAGGCATAAAACAAGCATGCTATCATCATGAAACTTTGTAGACCTGCATTAGACAAATGATGAACAAATATACCTCCCGCGCATGTTCCAGTAACTAGAAAAAATGTGAACCACAATTAACAAAAAAATATACCACCCCAAAGCAAAATGAAAAAATCAAAATAGGACTGAGGCGCACCTCTACATTGTGTTAAAACAGTTTCTTGAAAATCCGTTTAGGGGTTTAGGAGACGTTTCGAAAAAGGGATGTGTCGTCAAATAGAATGTTTTATTATAGAAACACGGAAGAATAGAAGGACAGACGGACGCCCCTTTCATTTAATACACCCCATTTCAAGCTGAAACCCCAAACTTCAATTAACAGTATTAAGTTGAACGTACCTTTTTTTACCCGAGGGGGTGTATAAAAATAAAAGGCGCTTGCAATCTATTTAACTATATCTTTTTTGAAACAATTTAGGGAGCAACCATTTGATTTATAGGGGGGGGGGGGCTATGGTAATTTTTTCGTACTGCTTTTTATTTCCGGACAAAGCGGAGCCTGGATTTTTTTGCGGGCTAATGAGCGCAATTTAAGCTACTATAAATTTTTCAGCCCATAACACCATCCTGCCTATTTTTTAATTCAAAGCACTGTCCTGCCTTTTTATTTCATAAAAATTCCATGTCAATCTTTGAAGAAATTAGTTTAGTAATGGTTTTATCCCCCCGAAATATTCTTTTTTAGTAGATACTGATAGTACGCCAATGTCTGGCTTTAAATCCGTTTAAAATTGTCTAAACCCTAAGGTTCTTCCTACCCCAGACATAGGTTATAATTTGGTTCCCCAGTTTGGTACTTTTGGTTTAATTGTTTTATGCTCTTCATAATCATATACTGTTTGGCATTTTCAATATTTTTGGTAGAGCGCATCTGATGAGTCTTGAATAGACGAAACGCGCGTCAGGCGTAGCAAAATTTATTGTCTTGAACTTTTTGTCATTTTTATTTCTATATCTTTAAAAAAAATACATCCGTTATAGATATATTCGTGGTGCACCATAGTGTTTCTTACAACGTGCATGTTTACATATAAATGTACGTCTAATCGTATTAACATACTTTTAAAGGTTTTTACCTTTAAAATGTCATGCTGCATGATGCACAAATGTGATTTTTTAAAAATCATTTTATCTAGAGGGGGACAAGATATAATATATTCTTTAGAAATCCGTCCACTTAATTTTACTGGGCACTGATATCTTCAGAGTGGGGATATTTTCAAAATGAACATGTCCCATCTAATTTTTAATTTTGTAGTAAGTACCAACACTGGGTAAGGAGCCGGGGGGGGGGGCTATTACCTATGATTTAGGTAGTAACTTGTAATTGTATCATGAAAATTTACGTCTCGTGAGAGGTCCTCCCGAACCATGCGTATCAAATAAAATCCTAGTATTCTATATATAGTTTTGTTTGTGATTTGAATGGATAAATAACGCTGTATTTTACATGTTTTTTTTTGCAATGTAAAGTTGTTATCAAAAAGTCCGAAATGTATAACAGGGGCGATAAATGAAAGTGACGATAAATGGTCATCTGGGTAAATGTAGTTCCGGTGTTTTTTTTTTTTTTTTTTTTTTTTAGCAGACAGTTTTTTCTCGCTGATAAAATATAATTTATACCAGGGTATAAACAGGAATAGCATGGGACCTTTCAGTTGGTCTTCTCAAAATTGGCCCGACGCGATCAACAATCTGAAAAATGGTATTTCTTGGGAATCTGTACCTTCTGATCATTTCCTGATCATTGTACACGTCCAGTGGATTTGTCCTGTCTCTAAAAACGCGATCGCGTCTAAGTTGTCGTCTTGCGAAAAGAATTTGAAACGCGGCAGCCATATTAAAAAAACTTAAGTATACTCGTAAATTTTATTTCTAGGCGTAAGTGTGCTTTGGAGTAGACGTAAAGTTACGACCGTTTTTAAACTTAAGTTTTAACGTACGTTTTTTGGTGAAATTCTTGAAAGACCTATGTTTTGACGTACGTGTAATCTTACACTTACGACCCTTTGTGAAATTGATTCCAGGTAAAGGTTAGTACAAAAATTTACAATAAGGGGTTACGGTTCGGGTTTGTTAAAACACAAAGTTAGGGGTAGGGGTTGGTCCAAAAAGTAAAGGTTAGTACAAAAGCATAAAATTAGGGTTAGGGTTAGTGTAAAACATATAATCAGGGTAAAGGTTAGTATAAAACACATAGTTTGGGTTAGGGGTTAGCATATTAAGATACACTTAGGGTAAGGGTTAGTACAAAATCATACAATTAGGGTTATAGTCGATGAAAACACAAAAAAGGTGGTAGGGGTTAGTATAAAACAAAAATGTACAATTAAGGAAGGGTTAGTGTAAAACATATAATTAGGGTTAGGTTTAGTATAAAACACACAATTAGGGTTAGGGGTTAGCATATTAAGATACACTTAGGGTTAGGGTTAGTACAAAATCATACAATTAGGGTTAGGTTCAATGAAAACACAAAATAAGGGGTAGGGGTTAGTACAAAGAGATACAGTTCAGGTAAACGATAGTACAAAAACGTACAATAAGGGTTACGGTTAGTCTAAAACATAAAATTAGTGTTAGGGTTAGTATAAAACACACAATTAGGGTTTGGGGTTAGCATATTAAGATACACTTAGGGTTAGGGCTAGTAAAATATCATACAATAAGGGTAAGGGTTAGTGTAAAACGTATAATTAGGGTTACGGTTAGTATAAAACACACAATTAGGGCTAATGGTTAACATATTAGGATACACTTAGGGTTAGGGTTAGTACAAAATCATACAATTAGGGTTAGGGTCGATGAAAACACAAAATAAACGCTAGGGATTAGTACAAAGAGATACATTTCAAGTAAAGGTTAGTACAAAAACGTAGAATTAGGGTTACGGTTAGGGTCTGTGAAAACACAAAGTTAGGGGTCGGGAGTGGACCAAAAAGATACATTTAGGGTTAAGGTCAGTGTAAAACATATAATTTAGGTTTGGGTTGGTATAAAACACACGGTTGGGGTTAGGGGGTTAGTATGTAAAGATACATTTAGGATTAGGGTTAGTACAAAATTATAAAATTAGGCTTATAGTCGATGAAAACACAAAATAAGTGGTAGGGGTTAGTACAAAAAATACATTTATGAAAAAGGTTAGTACAAAAACTACAATTAAGGTTAGGGTTAGTGTAAAACATATAATTAGGGTTAGGGTTAGTATAAAACACACAATTAGAGTTAGGGGTAAGCATATTAAGATACACTTAGGGTAAGGGTTAGTACAAAATCATACAATTAGGGTTAGGTTCAATGAAAATACTAAAAAAAAGGAATAGGGGTAATTACAAAGAGATATAGTTCAGGTAAAGGATAGTGCAAAAACGTACAATTATGGTTAGGGTTAGTGTAAAACATATAATTAGGGTTAGGGTAAGTATAAAACACACAATTAGGGTTAGGGGTAAGCATATTAAGATACACTTAGGGTAAGGGTTAGTACAAAATCATACAATTAGGGTTTTAGTCGATGAAAACAGTAAATAAGTGGTAGGGGTTAGTACAAAAAAAAAACATTTATGACAAGGGTTAGTACAAAAACGTACAATTAGGGTTAGGGTTAGTGTAAAACATAAAATTAGGGTAAGGGTTAGAATAAAACACACATTAGGGTAAGAGGTTAGCATATTAAGATACACTTAGGGAAATGGTTAGTTCAAAATCATACAATTACGGTTAGGCTTGATGAAAACACAAAATTAAGGGTAGGTGTTAGTACAAAGAGATACATTCAGGTCAGGGTTAGTACAAAAACGTACAATTAGGATTGTGGTAAGAGTCTGTGAAAACACAAAGTTAGTGGTAGGGGTTGGACCAAAAGGATAGATTTATGGTATGGGTTTGTACAAAAACATTCAATTAGGGGTAGGGTAAGTTTAAAACATATAATTAGGGTAAGGGTTAGTTTAAAACACACAGTTAGGGGTAGGAGTTAGCATATAATGATACACTTAGGGTTAGGGTTAGTACAAAATCACACAATTAGGGTTATAGTCGATGAAAACACAACATAAGAGGTAGGGTTTAGTACAAATAATGCATATATGATAAGGGTTAGTACAAAAATGTACAATTTTGGTAGGGTAAGTGTAACACATATGATTAGGGTTAGGTTTAGTATAAAACACACAAATAGGGTTAAGGGTTAGCATATTAAGTAACAATTGGGGTTAGGGTTAGTGTAAAACATAAAACTAGGGTTAAGGTTTGTATAAAACTGACAATTAGGGTTAGGTGTTAGCATATTAATACATTTAGGGTTAGGGTTAGTAAGAAAATCATATAATTAGGATTAGGGTCGATGAAAACACAAAACAAGGGGTAGGGGTAAGTACAAAGAGATACATTTCAGGTAAAGGTTAGTACAAAAACGTACAATTAGGGTTACGGTTAGGGCCTGTGAAAACACAAAGTTAGGGGTAGGGGTAGGACCAAAAAGATACATGCATGGTAAGGGTTAGTACAAAAACATACAATTAAGATTGGGGTTAGTGTAAAACATAATTAGGGTTTTGGTATTATAAAACACACAGTTAGGGTTAGGGGGTTAGCATTAAAAGATACATTTAGGGTAAGGGTTAGTACAAAAATATATAATTAGGGTTAAAGTCGATGAAAACACAAAATAAGTGGTAGGGGTTAGTACAAAAAATACATTTATGATAAGGGCTAGTACAAAAACTTACAATTAGGGTTAGGGTTAGTGAAAAACGTATAATTAGGGTTAGGGTTAGTATAAAACACACAATTAGGGTTAGAGTCGATGAAAACACAATATAAGGGGAAGGGGTTAGTACAAAGAGATTCATTTCAGGTAAAGGTTAGTACAAAAACGTGCAATAAAGGTTACGGTTAGGGTCTGTGAAAACACAAAGTTAGGGGTAGGTGTTGTACCAAAAAGATACATGTATGATAAGGGTTAGTACAAAAACGTACAATTAGGGTTAGGGTTGGTGTAAAACGTATAATTAGGGTTAGGGTTAGTATAAAACACACAATTAGGGTTAGGGGTTAGCATATTAAGAAACACTTAGGGTTAGGGTTAGTACAAAATCATACAATTAGGGTTAGGGTCGATGAAAACACAAAATAAGGGATAGGGGTTAGTACAAAGAAATTCATTTCAGGTAAAGGTTAGTACAAAAACGTACAATTAGGGTTACGGTAAGGTTCTGTGAAAACACAAAGTTAGGGGTAGGTGTTGGACCAAAAAGATACATGTATGATAAGGGTTAGTACAAAAACATACAATTAGGGTTAGGGTTAGTGTAAAACATATAATTAGGGTTAGGATTATTATAAAACACAGTAAGGGTTAGGGGTTAGCATAAAAAGATATATTTAGGGTTAGGGTTAGTACAAAATAATATAAATAGGGTTGAAGTCGATGAAAACACAAAACAAGTGGTCGGGGTTAGTACAAAAAATAAATTTATGATAAGGGTTAGTACAAAAACTTACAATTAGGGTTAGTGTAAAACATATAAATAGGGTTAGAGTTATTATAAAATACATAGTTAGGGTTAGGGGTTAGCATAAAAAGATACATTTAGGGTTAGGGTTAGTACAAAATTATATAATTAGGGTTGGTTTCGATGAAAACACGAAATAAGTGGTAGGGGTTAGTGCAAAAAATACATTTATGATAAGGGTTAGTACAAAAACTTACAATTAGGGTTAGGGTTAGTGTAAAAAATATAATTAGGGTTAGGGTAAGTATAAAACACACAATTAGAGTTAGGGGTTAGCATATTAAGATACACTTAGGGTTAGTAAAAAATCATACAATGAGGGTTAGAGTCGATGAAAACACAAAATAAGGGGTAGGGGTTAGTACAAAGAGATTCATTTCAGGTAAAAGTTAGTACAAAAACGTGCAATAAGGGTTACGGTTAGGGTCTGTGAAAACACAAAGTTAGGGGTAGGTGTTGTACCAAAAAGACACATGTATGATAAGGGTTAGTACAAAAACTTACAATTAGGGTTAGGGTTGGTGTAAAATGTATAATTAGGGTTAGGGTTAGTATAAAACACACAATTAGGGTTAGGGGTTAGCATATAAAGAAACACTTAGGGTTAGGGTTAGTACACATCAAACAATTAGGGTTGAGTCGATGAAAACACAAAATAAGGGGTAGGGGTTAGTACAAAGAAATTCATTTCAGGTAAAGGTTAGTACAAAAACGTACAATTAGGGTTACGGTAAGGGTATGTAAAAACACAAAGTAAGGGAAGGGGTTGGACCAAAAAGATACATGTATGGTAAGGGTTAGTACAAAAACATACAATTAGGGTTAGTGTAAAACATATAAATAGGGTTAGAGTTATTATAAAATACATAGTTAGGGTTAGGGGTTAGCATAAAAAGATACATTTAGGGTTAGGGTTAGTACAAAATTATATAATTAGGGTTGGTTTCGATGAAAACACGAAATAAGTGGTAGGGGTTAGTGCAAAAAATACATTTATGATAAGGGTTAGTACAAAAACTTACAATTAGGGTTAGGGTTAGTGTAAAAAATATAATTAGGGTTAGGGTAAGTATAAAACACACAATTAGAGTTAGGGGTTAGCATATTAAGATACACTTAGGGTTAGTACAAAATCATACAATGAGGGTTAGAGTCGATGAAAACACAAAATAAGGGGTAGGGGTTAGTACAAAGAGATTCATTTCAGGTAAAAGTTAGTACAAAAACGTGCAATAAGGGTTACGGTTAGGGTCTGTGAAAACACAAAGTTAGGGGTAGGTGTTGTACCAAAAAGATACATGTATGATAAGGGTTAGTACAAAAACTTACAATTAGGGTTAGGGTTGGTGTAAAATGTATAATTAGGGTTAGGGCTAGTATGAAACACACAATTAGGGTTAGGGGTTAGCATTTTAAGATAAACTTAGGGTAAGGGTTAGTACAAAATCATACAATTAGGGTTAGAGTCGATGAAAACACAATATAAGGGGAAGGGGTTAGTACAAAGAGATTCATTTCAGGTAAAGGTTAGTACAAAAACGTGCAATAAAGGTTACGGCTAGGGTCTGTGAAAACACAAAGTTAGGGGTAGGTGTTGTACCAAAAAGATAAATGTATGATAAGGGTTAGTACAAAAACGTACAATTAGGGTTAGGGTTGGTGTAAAACGTATAATTAGGGTTAGGGTTAGTATAAAACACACAATTAGGGTTAGGGGTTAGCATATTAAGAAACACTTAGGGTTAGGGTTAGTGTTAGGGTCGATGAAAACACAAAATAAGGGATAGGGGTTAGTACAAAGAGTTTCATTTCAGGTAAAGGTTAGTACAAAAACGTACAATTAGGGTTACGGTAAGGGTCTGTGAAAACACAAAGTTAGGGGTAGGGGTTGGACCAAAAAGATACATGTATGGTAAGGGTTAGTATAAAAATGTACAATTAGGGTTAGGGTTAGTGTAAAACATATAATTAGGGTTGGGGTTATTATAAAACGTATTATAAAACACACAATGAGGGTTAGGGGTTAGCATAAAAGATACATTTAGGGTTCGGGTTAGTACAAAATTATACAATTAGGGTAAGGATCGATGAAAACACAAAATAAGGGGTAGGGGTTAGTACAAAGAAATTCATTTCAGGTAAAAGTTAGTACAAAAACGTACAATAAGGGTTACGGTAAGGTTCTGTGAAAACACAAAATAAGTGGTAGGTGTTGGACCAAAAAGATACATGTATGATAAGGGTTAGTACAAAAACTTACAATTAGGGTTAGGGTTGGTGTAAAACGAATAATTAGGGTTAGGATTAGTATAAAACACACAATTAGGGTTAGGGGTTAGCATATTAAGAAACACTTAGGGTTAGGGATAGTACAAAATCATACAATTAGGGTTAGGGTCGATGAAAACACAAAATAGGGATAGGGGTTAGTACAAAGAGTTTCCTTTCAGGTAAAGGTTAGTACAAGAACGTACAATTAGGGTTACGGTAAGGGTCTGTGAAAACACAAAGTTAGGGGTAGGGGTTGGACCAAAAAGATACATGTATGGGTAAGGGTTAGTACAAAAACATACAATTAGGGTTAGGGTTGGGGTTATTATAAAACACACAGTTAGGGTTAGGGGTTAGCATACAAAGATACATTTAGGGTTAGGGTTAGTACAAAATTATATTTATAGAGTTAGGGGTTAGCATATTAAAACACACAATTAGGGTTAGGGGTTAGCATATCAAGAAACACTTAGGGTTAGGGTTAGTACAAAATCATACAATTAGGGTTTGGGTCGATGAAAACACAAAATAAGGGGTAGGGGTTAGTACAAAGAAATTCATTTCAGGTAAAGGTTAGTACAAAAACGTACAATTAGGGTTACGGTAAGGGTCTGTGAAAACACAAAGTTAGGGGAAGGGATTGGACCAAAAAGATACATGTATGGTAAGGGTTAGTACAAAAACATACAATTAGGGTTAGTGTAAAACATATAAATAGGGTTAGAGTTATTATAAAATACATAGTTAGGGTTAGGGGTTAGCATAAAAAGATACATTTAGGGTTAGGGTTAGTACAAAATTATATAATTAGGGTTGAAGATGAAAACACGAAATAAGTGGTAGGGGTTAGTGCAAAAAATACATTTATGATAAGGGTTAGTACAAAAACTTACAATTAGGGTTAGGGTTAGTGTAAAAAACACAAAATAAGGGGTAGGGGATAGTACAAAGAGATACAGTTCAGGTAAACGATAGTACAAAAACGTACAATAAGGGTTACGGTTAGTGTAAAACTTAAAATAAGGGTTAGGGTTAGTATAAAACACACAATTAGGATTAGGGATTAGCATATTAAGATACACTTAGTGTTAGGGCTAGTAAAATATCATACAATAAAGGTAAGGGTTAGTGTAAAACGAATAATTAGGGTTAGGGTAAGTATAAAACACACAATTAGAGTTAGGAGTTAGCATATTAAGATACACTTAGGGTTAGTAAAAAATCATACAATGAGGGTTAGAGTCGATGAAAACACAAAATAAGGGGTAGGGGTTAGTACAAAGAGATTCATTTCAGGTAAAGGTTAGTACAAAAAACGTGCAATAAGGGTTACGGTTAGGGTCTGTGAAAACACAAAGTTAGGGGTAGGTGTTGTACCAAAAAGATAAATGTATGATAAGGGTTAGTACAAAAACTTACAATTAGGGTTAGGGTTGGTGTAAAATGTATAATTAGGGTTAGGGCTAGTATGAAACACACAATTAGGGTTAGGGGTTAGCATTTTAAGATAACTTAGGGTAAGGGTTAGTACAAAATCATACAATTAGGGTTAGAGTCGATGAAAACACAATATAAGGGGAAGGGGTTAGTACAAAGAGATTCATTTCAGGTAAAGGTTAGTACAAAAACGTGCAATAAAGGTTACGGTTAGGGTCTGTGAAAACACAAAGTTAGGGGTAGGTGTTGTACCAAAAAGATACATGTATGATAAGGGTTAGTACAAAAACGTACAATTAGGGTTAGGGTTGGTGTAAAACGTATAATTAGGGTTAGGGTTAGTATAAAACACACAATTAGGGTTAGGGGTTAGCATATTAAGAAACACTTAGGGTTAGGGTTAGTACAAAATCATACAATTAGGGTTAGGGTCGATGAAAACACAAAATAAGGGATAGGGGTTAGTACAAAGAAATTCATTTCAGGTAAAGGTTAGTACAAAAACGTACAATTAGGGTTACGGTTAGGTTCTGTGAAAACACAAAGTTAGGGGTAGGTGTTGGACCAAAAAGATACATGTATGATAAGGGTTAGTACAAAAACATACAATTAGGGTTAGGGTTAGTGTAAAACATATAATTAGGGTTAGGATTATTATAAAACACAGTAAGGGTTAGGGGTTAGCATAAAAAGATATATTTAGGGTTAGGGTTAGTACAAAATAATATAAATAGGGTTGAAGTCGATGAAAACACAAAACAAGTGGTCGGGGTTAGTACAAAAAATAAATTTATGATAAGGGTTAGTACAAAAACTTACAATTAGGGTTAGTGTAAAACATATAAATAGGGTTAGAGTTATTATAAAATACATAGTTAGGGTTAGGGGTTAGCATAAAAAGATACATTTAGGGTTAGGGTTAGTACAAAATTATATAATTAGGGTTGGTTTCGATGAAAACACAAAATAAGTGGTAGGGGTTAGTGCAAAAAATACATTTATAAGGGTTAGTACAAAAACTTACAATTAGGGTCAGGGTTAGTGTAAAACGCATAATTAGGGTTAAGGTTAGTATAAAACACACAATTAGGGTTAGGGTTAGCATATTAAGATAAACTTAGGGTTAGGGTTAGTACAAAATCATACAATTAGGGTTAGGGTCGATGAAAACACAAAATAAGGGGTAGGGGTTAGTACAAAGAGTTTCATTTCAGGTAAAGGTTAGTACAAAAACGTACAATTAGGGTTAGGGTAAGGTTCTGTGAAAACACAAAGTTAGGGGTAGGGGTTGGACCAAAAAGATACATGTATGGTAAGGGTTAGTATAAAAATGTACAATTAGGGTTAGGGTTGGTGTAAAACATATAATTAGGGTTGGGGTTATTATAAAACACACAATTAGGGTTAGGGGTTAGGGTTAGTACAAAATTATACAATTAGGGTAAGGATCGATGAAAACACAAAATAAGGGGTAGGGGTTAGTACAAAGAAATTCATTTAAGGTTAAATTTAGTACAAAAACGTACAATAAGGGTTACGGTAAGGTTCTGTGAAAACACAAAGTTAGGGGTAGGTGTTGGACCAAAAAGATACATGTATGATAAGGGTTAGTACAAAAACTTACAATTAGGGTTAGGGTTGGTGTAAAACGAATAATTAGGGTTAGGATTAGTATAAAACACACAATTAGGGTTAGGGGTTAGTATATTAAGAAACACTTAGGGTTAGGGTTAGTACAAAATCATACAATTAGGGTTAGGGTCGATGAAAACACAAAATAGGGATAGGGGTTAGTACAAAGAGTTTCATTTCAGGTAAAGGTTAGTACAAAAACGTACAATTAGGGTTACGGTAAGGGTCTGTGAAAACACAAAGTTAGGGGTAGGGGTTGGACCAAAAAGATACATGTATGGGTAAGGGTTAGTACAAAAACATACAATTAGGGTTAGGGTTGGGGTTATTATAAAACACACAGTTAGGGTTAGGGGTTAGCATACAAAGATACATTTAGGGTTAGGGTTAGTACAAAATTATATAATTAGGGTTGAAGTCGATGAAAACACAAAATAAGTGGTAGGGGTTAGTGCAAAAAATACATTTATAAGGGTTAGTACAAAAACTTACAATTAGGGTCAGGGTTAGTGTAAAACGCATAATTAGGGTTATGGTTAGTATAAAACACACAATTAGGGTTAGGGTTAGCATATTAAGATAAACTTAGGGTTAGGGTTAGTACAAAATCATACAATAAGGGTTAGTGTAAAACATATAATTAGGGTAATGGTTATTATAAAACACACAATTAGGGTTAGGGGTTAGCATAAAAAGATACATTTAGGGTTAGGGTTAGTACAAAATTATATTATTAGGGTTGAAGTCGATGAAAACACAAAACAAGTGGTCGGGGTTAGTACAAAAAATAAATTTATGATAAGGGTTAGTACAAAAACTTACAATTAGGGTTAGGGTTGGTGTAAAATGTATAATTACGGTTAGGGTTAGTATAAAACATACAATTAGGGTTAGGGGTTAGCATATTAAGATAAACTTAGGGTTAGGGTTAGTACAAGATCATGCAATTAGGGTTAGGGTCGATGAAAACACAAAATAAGGGGTAGGGGTTAGTACAAAGAAATTCATTTCAGGTAAAAGTTAGTACAAAAACGTACAATTAGGGTTACGATAAGGTTCTGTGAAAACACAAAGTTAGGGGTAGGTGTTGGACCAAAAAGATACATGTATGATAAGGGTTAGTACAAAAACTTACAATTAGGGTTAGGGTTGGTGTAAAACGTATAATTAGGGTTAGGGTTAGTATAAAACACACAATTAGGGTTAGGGGTTAGCATATTAAGATACACTTAGGGTAAGGGTTAGTACAAAATCATACAATTAGGGTTAGAGTCGATGAAAACACAAAATAAGGGGTAGGGGTTAGTACAAAGAGATTCATTTCAGGTAAAGGTTAGTACAAAAAACGTGCAATAAAGGTTACGGTTAGGGTCTGTGAAAACACAAAGTTAGGGGTAGGTGTTGTACCAAAAAGATACATGTATGATAAGGGTTAGTACAAAAACGTACAATTAGGGTTAGGGTTGGTGTTAAACGTATAATTAGCATTAGGGTTAGTATAAAACACACAATTAGGGTTAGGGGTTAGCATATTAAGAAACACTTAGGGTAAGGGGTTGGTACAAAATCATACAATTAGGGTTAGGGTCGATGAAAACACAATATAAGGGGTAGGTGTTAGTACAAAGAAATTCATTTCAGGTAAAGGTTAGTACAAAAACGTACAATTAGGGTTACGGTAAGGGTCTGTGAAAACACAAAGTTAGGGGAAGGGGTTGGACCAAAAAGATACATGTATGGTAAGGGTTAGTACAAACACATACAATTAGGGTTAGTGTAAAACATATAAATAGGGTTAGAGTTATTATAAAATACATAGTTAGGGTTAGGGGTTGGCATAAAAAGATACATTTAGGGTTAGGGTTAGTACAAAATTATATAATTAGGGTTGAAGTCGATGAAAACACGAAATAAGTGGTAGGGGTTAGTGCAAAAAATACATTTATGATAAGGATTAGTACAAAAACTTACAATTAGGGTTAGTGTAAAAAATATAATTAGGGTTAGGGTAAGTATAAAACACAATTAGGGTAAGGGTAAGTATAAAACACAATTAGGGTTAGGGGTTAGCATATTAAGATACACTTAGGGTTAGTACAAAATCTTACAAAGAGGGTTAGAGTCGATGAAAACACAAAATAAGGGGTAGGGGTTAGTACAAAGAGATTCATTTCAGGTAAAGGTTAGTAAAAAAAACGTGCAATAAGGGTTACGGTTAGGGTCTGTGAAAACACAAAGTTAGGGGTAGGTGTTGTACCAAAAAGATACATGTATGATAAGGGTTAGTACAAAAACTTACAATTAGGGTTAGGGTTGGTGTAAAATGTATAATTAGGGTTAGGGCTAGTATGAAACACACAATTAGGGTTAGGGGTTAGCATTTTAAGATAAACTTAGGGTTAGGGTTAGTACAAAATCATACAAATAGGGTTAGAGTCGATGAAAACACAAAATAAGGGGTAGGGGTTAGTACAAATAGATTCATTTCAGGTAAAGGTTAGTACAAAAACGTGCAATAAAGGTTACGGTTAGGGTCTGAGAAAACACAAAGTTAGGGGTAGGTGTTGTACCAAAAAGGTACATGTATGATAAGGATTAGTACAAAAACGTAAAATTAGGGTTAGGGTTGGTGTAAAACGTATAATTAGGGTTAGGGTTAGTATAAAACACACAATTAGGGTTAGGGGTTAGCATATTAAGAAACACTTAGGGTTAGGGTTAGTACAAAATCATACAATTAGGGTTAGGGTCGATGAAAACACAAAATAAGGGATAGGGGTTAGTACAAAGAAATTCATTTCAGGTAAAGGTTAGTACAAAACCGTACAATTAGGGTGACAGAACACAAAGTAAGGGGTAGGGGTTGGACCAAAAAGATACATGTATGGTAAGGGTTAGTATAAAAATGTACAATTAGGGTTAGGGTTAGTGTAAAACATATAATTAGGGTTGGGGTTATTATAAAACACACAGTTAGCGTTAGGGGTTAGCATAAAAGATACATTTAGGGTTAGGGTTAGTACAAAATTATACAATTAGGGTTAGGATCGATGAAAACACACAATAAGGGGTAGGGGTTAGTACAAAGAAATTCATTTCAGGTAAAAGTTAGTACAAAAACGTACAATTAGGGTTACGGTAAGGTTCTGTGAAAACACAAAGTTAGGGGTAGGTGTTGGACCAAAAAGATACATGTATGATAAGGGTTAGTACAAAAACATACAATTAGGGTTAGGGTTAGTGTAAAACATATAATTAAGGTTAGGATTATTATAAAACACAGTTAGGGTTAGGGGTTAGCATAAAAAGATATATTTAGGGTTAGGGTTAGTACAAAATAATATAAATAGGGTTGAAGTCGATGAAAACACAAAACAAGTGCTCGGGGTTAGTACAAAAAATAAATTTATGATAAGGGTTAGTACAAAAACTTACAATTAGGGTTAGTGTAAAACATAAATAGGGTTAGAGTTATTATAAAATACATAGTTAGGGTTAGGGGTTAGCATAAAAAGATACATTTAGGGTTAGGGTTAGTACAAAATTATATAATTAGGGTTGGTTTCGATGAAAACACGAAATAAGTGGTAGGGGTTAGTGCAAAAAATACATTTATGATAAGGGTTAGTACAAAAACTTACAATTAGGGTTAGGGTTAGTGTAAAAAATATAATTAGGGTTAGGGTAAGTATAAAACACACAATTAGAGTTAGGGGTTAGCATATTAAGATACACTTAGGGTTAGTACAAAATCATACAATGAGGGTTAGAGTCGATGAAAACACAAAATAAGGGGTAGGGGTTAGTACAAAGAGATTCATTTCAGGTAAAAGTTAGTACAAAAACGTGCAATAAGGGTTACGGTTAGGGTCTGTGAAAACACAAAGTTAGGGGTAGGTGTTGTACCAAAAAGATACATGTATGATAAGGGTTAGTACAAAAACTTACAATTAGGGTTAGGGTTGGTGTAAAATGTATAATTAGGGTTAGGGTTAGTATAAAACACACAATTAGGGTTAGGGGTTAGCATATAAAGAAACACTTAGGGTTAGGGTCGATGAAAACACAAAATAAGGGGTAGGGGTTAGTACAAAGAAATTCATTTCAGGTAAAGGTTAGTACAAAAACGTACAATTAGGGTTACGGTAAGGGTCTGTGAAAACACAAAGTTAGGGGAAGGGGTTGGACCAAAAAGATACATGTATGGTAAGGGTTAGTACAAAAACATACAATTAGGGTTAGTGTAAAACATATAAATAGGGTTAGAGTTATTATAAAATACATAGTTAGGGTTAGGGGTTAGCATAAAAAGATACATTTAGGGTTAGGGTTAGTACAAAATTATATAATTAGGGTTGAAGATGAAAACACGAAATAAGTGGTAGGGGTTAGTGCAAAAAATACATTTATGATAAGGATTAGTACAAAAACTTACAATTAGGGTTAGGGTTAGTGTAAAAAATATAATTAGGGTTAGGGTAAGTATAAAACACACAATTAGGGTTAGGGGTTAGCATATTAAGATACACTTAGGGTTAGTACAAAATCATACAATGAGGGTTAGAGTCGATGAAAACACAAAATAAGGGGTAGGGGTAAGTACAAAGAGATTCATTTCAGGTAAAGGTTAGTACAAAAAAACGTGCAATAAGGGTTACGGTTAGGGTCTGTGAAAACACAAAGTTAGGGGTAGGTGTTGTACCAAAAAGATAAATGTATGATAAGGGTTAGTACAAAAACTTACAATTAGGGTTAGGGTTGGTGTAAAATGTATAATTAGGGTTAGGGCTAGTATGAAACACACAATTAGGGTTAGGGGTTAGCATTTTAAGATAAACTTAGGGTAAGGGTTAGTACAAAATCATACATTTAGGGTTAGAGTCGATGAAAACACAATATAAGGGGAAGGGGTTAGTACAAAGAGATTCATTTCAGGTAAAGGTTAGTACAAAAACGTGCAATAAAGGTTACGGTTAGGGTATGTGAAAACACAAAGTTAGGGGTAGGTGTTGTACCAAAAAGATACATGTATGATAAGGGTTAGTACAAAAACGTACAATTAGGGTTAGGGTTGGTGTAAAACGTATAATTAGGGTTAGGGTTAGTATAAAACACACAATTAGGGTTAGGGGTTAGCATATTAAGAAACACTTAGGGTTAGGGTTAGTACAAAATCATACAATTAGGGTTAGGGTCGATGAAAACACAAAATAAGGGATAGGGGTTAGTACAAAGAAATTCATTTCAGGTAAAGGTTAGTACAAAAACGTACAATTAGGGTTACAGTAAGGGTCTGTGAAAACACAAAGTTAGGGGTAGGGGTTGGACCAAAAAGATACATGTATGGTAAGGGTTAGTATAAAAATGTACAATTAGGGTTAGGGTTAGTGTAAAACATATAATTAGGGTTGGGGTTATTATAAAACACACAATGAGGGTTAGGGGTTAGCATAAAAGATACATTTAGGGTTAGGGTTAGTACAAAATTATACAATTAGGGTAAGGATCGATGAAAACACAAAATAAGGGGTAGGGGTTAGTACAAAGAAATTCATTTCAGGTAAAAGTTAGTACAAAAACGTACAATAAGGGTTACGGTAAGGTTCTGTGAAAACACAAAATAAGTGGTAGGTGTTGGACCAAAAAGATACATGTATGATAAGGGTTAGTACAAAAACTTACAATTAGGGTTAGGGTTGGTGTAAAACGAATAATTAGGGTTAGGATTAGTATAAAACACACAATTAGGGTTAGGGGTTAGCATATTAAGAAACACTTAGGGTTAGGGTTAGTACAAAATCATACAACTAGGGTTAGGGTCGATGAAAACACAAAATAGGGATAGGGGTTAGTACAAAGAAATTCATTTCAGGTAAAGGTTAGTACAAGAACGTACAATTAGGGTTACGGTAAGGGTCTGTGAAAACACAAAGTTAGGGGTAGGGGTTGGACCAAAAAGATACATGTATGGGTAAGGGTTAGTACAAAAACATACAATTAGGGTTAGGGTTGGGGTTATTATAAAACACACAGTTAGGGTTAAGGGTTAGCATACAAAGATACATTTAGGGTTAGGGTTAGTACAAAATTATATAATTAGGGTTGAAGTCGATGAAAACACAAAATAAGTGGTAGGGGTTAGTGCAAAAAATACATTTATAAGGGTTAGTACAAAAACTTACAATTAGGGTCAGGGTTAGTGTAAAACGCATAATTAGGGTTAAGGTTAGTATAAAACACACAATTACGGTTAGGGTTAGCATATTAAGATAAACTTAGGGTTAGGGTTAGAACAAAATCATACAATTAGGGTTAGGGTCGATGAAAACACAAAATAAGGGGTAGGGGTTAGTACAAAGAGTTTCATTTCAGGTAAAGGTTAGTACAAAAACGTACAATTAGGGTTAGGGTAAGGTTCTGTGAAAACACAAAGTTAGGGGTAGGGGTTGGACCAAAAAGATACATGTATGGTAAGGGTTAGTATAAAAATGTACAATTAGGGTTAGGGTTGGTGTAAAACATATAATTAGGGTTGGGGTTATTATAAAACACACAATTAGGGTTAGGGGTTAGGGTTAGTACAAAATTATACAATTAAGGTAAGGATCGATGAAAACACAAAATAAGGGGTAGGGGTTAGTACAAAGAAATTCATTTTAGGTTAAAGTTAGTACAAAAACGTACAATAAGGGTTACGGTAAGGTTCTGTGAAAACACAAAGTTAGGGGTAGGTGTTGGACCAAAAAGATACATGTATGATAAGGGTTAGTACAAAAACTTACAATTAGGGTTAGGGTTGGTGTAAAACGAATAATTAGGGTTAGGATTAGTATAAAACACACAATTAGGGTTAGGGGTTAGCATATTAAGAAACACTTAGGGTTAGGGTTAGTACAAAATCATACAATTAGGGTTAGGGTCGATGAAAACACAAAATAGGGATAGGGGTTAGTTCAAAGAGTTTCATTTCAGGTAAAGGTTAGTACAAAAACGTACAATTAGGGTTACGGTAAGGGTCTGTGAAAACACAAAGTTAGGGGTAGGGGTTGGACCAAAAAGATACATGTATGGGTAAGGGTTAGTACAAAAACATACAATTAGGGTTAGGGTTGGGGTTATTATAAAACACACAGTTAGGGTTAGGGGTTAGCATACAAAGATACATTTAGGGTTAGGGTTAGTACAAAATTATATAATTATGGTTGAAGTCGATGAAAACACAAAATAAGTGGTAGGGGTTAGTGCAAAAAATACATTTATAAGGGTTAGTACAAAAACTTACAATTAGGGTGAGGGTAAGTGTAAAACATATAAGGTTAGGGTTAGTATAAAACACACAGTTAGGGTTAGGGGTTAGCATTTTAAGATACACTTAGGGTTAGGGGTAGTACAAAATCATAAAATTAGGGTTATAGTCGATGAAAACACAAAATAAGTGGTAGGTAGGGGTTAGTACAAATAATGCATTTATGATTATTGTTATTACAAAAACATACAATTCAAGTAAGGGTTAGTAAATAGGGTTAGGGTTAGTGAATACACAAAATTAGGATTAGGGGTTAGCATAAAAAACATACAATAAGCGTTAAGATTGGAATTAAAATATATATTTCGGGTTAGGGTTATTGAAAAAAAACCATACAATTAGGTTTAGGGTTAGTGTAGAACCTACAATTAGGGTTAGGGTTTAGTTAAAAAAGATACATTGATGGCTACCATTAGTACAAAACATGCAATTAGGGTTAAGGTCAGTGAAAACGCAAAATAAGGGTAGGGGTAGATGTAAAACACACAATTAGGGATAGGATTTAGCATAAAAACATACAATTAGTTTAGGATAAAGGTTATTACAAAAACATACAATTCAAGTAAGGGTTAGTAAATAGTTAGTTAGTTAGTTATTGCTTTACTCCCAAGCAGCACGATTTCGGCTATATCCGGGAGATGGACATGTAAATGATGTTACAATGAACATGAAATGATGATGAAGTGGAGGAAATGGGGACACAAGGCCAATCGGGTAGGAGAGTTTTGACTGCCACTGGAAAAAGGAGTGATGGGTAGGGACAGGAAATTTAGCCTCCTGCATGGGGATCCTATGGGTCCTACTCTTACCGAGACCTGCAGCAGGGTTCTTTAACGTGCGAGGAACGTGACATTTTTCCAAACACGGTGCACCACTATGGTTTGCAGTCAGGTTTTCCGCATTATCGCCTGACGACCCCACATCTCTCGATGTCAGGGCTGCCCCATTCAACCACCTGGGGCACACATCCCAGTAGCTTTGTGGGCAAAGCGGCCTGACCCGATGTCAGGTTTCTGAGCGCTCTTAAGTTGACTTTTACCGACAAGCTTAGCGCTGCTGTGGGCCTATTCGCCACCCGGAACCCGCACGGGTGGGGTTAGTAAATAGGGTTGGGGTTAGTGAATACACAAAATTAGGGTTAGGGTTTAGCATAAAACACATACAATAAGCGTTAACATTGGAATTAAAATATATATTTCGGGTTAGGATTATTGAAAAAAAAAACAACATACAATTAGGTTTAGGGTTAGTGTAGAACCTACAATTAGGGCAAGGGTTTAGTTTAAAAAGAAACATTGATGGATACCATTAGTACAAATCATGCAATTAGGGTTAAGGTTAGTGAAAACGCAAAATTAGGTTAGGGGTAGATGAAAAACACACAATTAGGGATAGGATTTAGCATAAAAACATACAATTAGTGTTGAGGTTGGTATTAAAATATATATTTAGGATAAAGGTTATTACAAAAACATACCATTCAAGTACGGGTTAGCAATAGGGTTGGGGTTAGTGAATACACAAAATTAGGGTTATGGGTTAGCATTAAAACATACAATCAGCGTTAAGATTGGAATTAAAATCTATATATTTCGGGTTAGGATTATTGAAAAAAAAACATACAACTAGGTTTAGGGTAAGTATAGAACCTACAATAAGGGTTAGGGTTTAGTTTAAAAAGAAACATTGATGGCTAGCGTTAGTACAAACATGCAATTAGGGTTAAGGTCAGTGAAAACGCAAAATTAGGGTAGGGGTAGATGTAAAACACACATTTAGGGATAGGATTTAGCATAAAAACATAGTGTTGAGGTTGGTATTAAAATATATATTTAGGATAAGGGTTATTACAAAAACATACAATTCAAGTAAGGGTTAGTAAATACACAAACTTAGGGTCAGGGGTTAGCATAAAAACATACAATAAGCGTTAAGATTGAAATTAAAATATATATTTCGGGTTAGGGTTATTGAAAAAAAAACATACAATTAGGTTTAGGGTTAGTGAAGAACCTACAATTAGGGTTAAGGTTTAGTTTAAAAAGATACATTGATGGCTAGCATTAGTACAAACATGCAATTAGGGTTAAGGTTAGTGAAAACGCAAAATTAGGGTAGGGGTAGATGTAAAACACACAATTAGGGATAGGATTTAGAATAAAAAACATACAATTAGTGTTGAGGTTGGTATTAAAATATATATTTAAGATAAAGGTTATTACAAAAACATACCATTCAAGTAAGGGTTAGCAATAGTGTTGGGGTTAGTGAATACACAAAATTAGGGTTATGGGTTAGCATAAAAACATACAATCAGCGTTAAGATTGGAATTAAAATATAGTGAGTGAGTGAGTTGGTGTTTTACGCCCGTGCAACGCTACATAGGTTATTTACAGGCGATGAACATGAAAAGGATGATACAATGAACATGAAATGATGATGACGAATGAAATATGGGGTGGGATGGGACACAAAGGACCGGTAAATTTTGAAGAACCACAGGAAAAGGGGAGAGGTGGGTAGGGGCGGAAAATTTAGCCTATGTGGTGCACTACTTGGCGGTCCACAAAGGGGTCTTTTACGTGCATGAAGCGTGGCACTCTCCACACACGTTGGCCCACTATGGTCGGCGGTCAGGGTTTCCGCATTACAGACCTGACAACCCCCGCGGACGAGGGCCACCCTATTCAGCCACCTAGGGTACACACTTGGTCGCTCTGTGGGCTGAGCACTGACCCGACGTCAGAATCCCAAGACCCTTAGTCGCCTCTTACGACAAGCTAGGCTCTGCTGCGGGCCTATTCGCCACCCGGGCCCCGCACGGGACGAATTAAAATATATATTTCGGGTTAGGATTATTGAAAACTAGAGGCTCCCAGGAGCCTGAATCGCTCACCTGGTCCTTCAGGCATAATGGTCTCTTCTTTAATGGGTCAAGTCCCAACTAAGACACAACGGAGACTTTCCTGAGACTAAATGAGCTGAACATTAAAGCAAGCCCCACATTTTCTCTATCTGAAATAGTTTTCATTCAATAGGGCAAAAAACATGAAAAAACACTTTTTTGACCTTAAAAGGGCCATTACTCCTATAAGGGCTTATCTGACAACTTCACCCTATCGAGAATTTTGTAAAGCTTAATGAGCTAAACATTTAAGCAAGCAACACCTTTTCTCTATCTGCAATAGTTTTCATTCTAAAGGGCAATAAAAACATGAAAAAACGCTATTTTTGACCTCAATAGGGCCATATCCCCTATTAGGGGTCATCAGACAACTTGGACCCAATGGAGACTTTTGTAGAGCTTAATGAGCTGAACATTTTAGCAGGCAACAGCTTTTCACTATCTGCAAAAGTTTACATTCTATAGGGCAAAAACATGAAAAAACGCTATTTTTGACCTTAAAAGGGCCATAACCCCTATTAGGGGTTATCTGACAACTTCGACTCAATGGAGACTTTTGTAGAGCTAAATGAACTGAACATTTTAGTAGGCAACAGCTTTTCTCTATCTGCAAAAGTTTTCATTCTATCGAGCAAAAACATGAAAAAACACTATTTTTTACCTTAAAAAGGCCATAACCCCTATTACGGGTCATCTGACAACTTCGACCCAATGGAGACTTTTGTAGAGCTTAATGAACTGAACATTTTAGCAGGCAACAGCTTTTCTCTATCTGCAAAAGTTTTCATTCTATAGGGCAAAAACATGAAAAAACGCTATTTTTGACCTTAAAAGGGCCATAACCCCTATTAGGGGTCATCTGACAACTTCGACCCAATGGAGACTTTTGTAGAGCTTAATGAACTGAACATTTTTGCAGGCAACAGCTTTTCTCTATCTGCAATAGTTTTCATTCTATAGGGCAACAACATGAAAAAAAAACGTATTTTTGACCTTAAAAGGGCCATAACCCCAATTACTTCGACCCAATAGAGACTTTAGTAGAGCTTAATAAGCTAAACATTTAAGCAAGCAACACATTTTCTCTATCTGCAAAAGTTTTCATTCTATAGGGCAAAAACATGAAAAAACACTATTTTTGACCTTAAAAGGGCCATAACCCCAATTAGGGGTCATCTGACAACTTCGACCCAATGGAGACTTTTGTAGAGCTTAATGAGTTGAACATTAACATACCATTCAAGTAAGGGTTAGCAATAGTGTTGGGGTTAGTGAATACACAAAATTAGGGTTATGGGTTAGCATAAAAACATACAATCAGCGTTAAGATTGGAATTAAAATATAGTGAGTGAGTGAGTTGGTGTTTTACGCCCGTGCAACGCTACATAGGTTATTTACAGGCGATGAACATGAAAAGGATGATACAATGAACATGAAATGATGATGACAAATGAAATATGGGGTGGGATGGGACACAAAGGACCGGTAAATTTTGAAGAACCACAGGAAAAGGGGAGAGGTGGGTAGGGGCGGAAAATTTAGCCTATGTGGTGCACTACTTGGCGGTCCACAAAGGGGTCTTTTACGTGCATGAAGCGTGGCACTCTCCACACACGTTGGCCCACTATGGTCGGCGGTCAGGGTTTCCGCATTATAGACCTGACAACCCCCGCGGACGAGGGCCACCCTATTCAGCCACCTAGGGTACACACTTGGTCGCTCTGTGGGCTGAGCACTGACCCGACGTCAGAATCCCAAGACCCTTAGTCGCCTCTTACGACAAGCTAGGCTCTGCTGCGGGCCTATTCGCCACCCGGGCCCCGCACGGGACGAATTAAAATATATATTTCGGGTTAGGATTATTGAAAACTAGAGGCTCCCAGGAGCCTGAATCGCTCACCTGGTCCTTCAGGCATAATGGTCTCTTCTTTAATGGGTCAAGTCCCAACTAAGACACAACGGAGACTTTCCTGAGACTAAATGAGCTGAACATTAAAGCAAGCCCCACATTTTCTCTATCTGAAATAGTTTTCATTCAATAGGGCAAAAAACATGAAAAAACACTTTTTTGACCTTAAAAGGGCCATTACTCCTATAAGGGCTTATCTGACAACTTCACCCTATCGAGAATTTTGTAAAGCTTAATGAGCTAAACATTTAAGCAAGCAACACCTTTTCTCTATCTGCAATAGTTTTCATTCTAAAGGGCAATAAAAACATGAAAAAACGCTATTTTTGACCTCAATAGGGCCATATCCCCTATTAGGGGTCATCAGACAACTTGGACCCAATGGAGACTTTTGTAGAGCTTAATGAGCTGAACATTTTAGCAGGCAACAGCTTTTCACTATCTGCAAAAGTTTACATTCTATAGGGCAAAAACATGAAAAAACGCTATTTTTGACCTTAAAAGGGCCATAACCCCTATTAGGGGTTATCTGACAACTTCGACTCAATGGAGACTTTTGTAGAGCTAAATGAACTGAACATTTTAGTAGGCAACAGCTTTTCTCTATCTGCAAAAGTTTTCATTCTATCGAGCAAAAACATGAAAAAACACTATTTTTTACCTTAAAAAAGCCATAACCCCTATTACGGGTCATCTGACAACTTCGACCCAATGGAGACTTTTGTAGAGCTTAATGAACTGAACATTTTAGCAGGCAACAGCTTTTCTCTATCTGCAAAAGTTTTCATTCTATAGGGCAAAAACATGAAAAAACGCTATTTTTGACCTTAAAAGGGCCATAACCCCTATTAGGGGTCATCTGACAACTTCGACCCAATGGAGACTTTTGTAGAGCTTAATGAACTGAACATTTTTGCAGGCAACAGCTTTTCTCTATCTGCAATAGTTTTCATTCTATAGGGCAACAACATGAAAAAAAAAACGTATTTTTGACCTTAAAAGGGCCATAACCCCAATTACTTCGACCCAATAGAGACTTTAGTAGAGCTTAATAAGCTAAACATTTAAGCAAGCAACACATTTTCTCTATCTGCAAAAGTTTTCATTCTATAGGGCAAAAACATGAAAAAACACTATTTTTGACCTTAAAAGGGCCATAACCCCAATTAGGGGTCATCTGACAACTTCGACCCAATGGAGACTTTTGTAGAGCTTAATGAGTTGAACATTAACATACCATTCAAGTAAGGGTTAGCAATAGTGTTGGGGTTAGTGAATACACAAAATTAGGGTTATGGGTTAGCATAAAAACATACAATCAGCGTTAAGATTGGAATTAAAATATAGTGAGTGAGTGAGTTGGTGTTTTACGCCCGTGCAACGCTACATAGGTTATTTACAGGCGATGAACATGAAAAGGATGATACAATGAACATGAAATGATGATGACAAATGAAATATGGGGTGGGATGGGACACAAAGGACCGGTAAATTTTGAAGAACCACAGGAAAAGGGGAGAGGTGGGTAGGGGCGGAAAATTTAGCCTATGTGGTGCACTACTTGGCGGTCCACAAAGGGGTCTTTTACGTGCATGAAGCGTGGCACTCTCCACACACGTTGGCCCACTATGGTCGGCGGTCAGGGTTTCCGCATTATAGACCTGACAACCCCCGCGGACGAGGGCCACCCTATTCAGCCACCTAGGGTACACACTTGGTCGCTCTGTGGGCTGAGCACTGACCCGACGTCAGAATCCCAAGACCCTTAGTCGCCTCTTACGACAAGCTAGGCTCTGCTGCGGGCCTATTCGCCACCCGGGCCCCGCACGGGACGAATTAAAATATATATTTCGGGTTAGGATTATTGAAAACTAGAGGCTCCCAGGAGCCTGAATCGCTCACCTGGTCCTTCAGGCATAATGGTCTCTTCTTTAATGGGTCAAGTCCCAACTAAGACACAACGGAGACTTTCCTGAGACTAAATGAGCTGAACATTAAAGCAAGCCCCACATTTTCTCTATCTGAAATAGTTTTCATTCAATAGGGCAAAAAACATGAAAAAACACTTTTTTGACCTTAAAAGGGCCATTACTCCTATAAGGGCTTATCTGACAACTTCACCCTATCGAGAATTTTGTAAAGCTTAATGAGCTAAACATTTAAGCAAGCAACACCTTTTCTCTATCTGCAATAGTTTTCATTCTAAAGGGCAATAAAAACATGAAAAAACGCTATTTTTGACCTCAATAGGGCCATATCCCCTATTAGGGGTCATCAGACAACTTGGACCCAATGGAGACTTTTGTAGAGCTTAATGAGCTGAACATTTTAGCAGGCAACAGCTTTTCACTATCTGCAAAAGTTTACATTCTATAGGGCAAAAACATGAAAAAACGCTATTTTTGACCTTAAAAGGGCCATAACCCCTATTAGGGGTTATCTGACAACTTCGACTCAATGGAGACTTTTGTAGAGCTAAATGAACTGAACATTTTAGTAGGCAACAGCTTTTCTCTATCTGCAAAAGTTTTCATTCTATCGAGCAAAAACATGAAAAAACACTATTTTTTACCTTAAAAAGGCCATAACCCCTATTACGGGTCATCTGACAACTTCGACCCAATGGAGACTTTTGTAGAGCTTAATGAACTGAACATTTTAGCAGGCAACAGCTTTTCTCTATCTGCAAAAGTTTTCATTCTATAGGGCAAAAACATGAAAAAACGCTATTTTTGACCTTAAAAGGGCCATAACCCCTATTAGGGGTCATCTGACAACTTCGACCCAATGGAGACTTTTGTAGAGCTTAATGAACTGAACATTTTTGCAGGCAACAGCTTTTCTCTATCTGCAATAGTTTTCATTCTATAGGGCAACAACATGAAAAAAAAACGTATTTTTGACCTTAAAAGGGCCATAACCCCAATTACTTCGACCCAATAGAGACTTTAGTAGAGCTTAATAAGCTAAACATTTAAGCAAGCAACACATTTTCTCTATCTGCAAAAGTTTTCATTCTATAGGGCAAAAACATGAAAAAACACTATTTTTGACCTTAAAAGGGCCATAACCCCAATTAGGGGTCATCTGACAACTTCGACCCAATGGAGACTTTTGTAGAGCTTAATGAGTTGAACATTTTAGCAGGCAACAGCTTTTCTCTATCTGCAATAGTTTTCATTCTATAGAGCAAAAACATGAAACTAGAGGCTCCCAGGAGCCTGAATCGCTCACCTGGTCATTAAGGCATAATTTTCTCTTCTTTAACGGGTCAAGTCCCAACTTAGACACAACAGACACTTTCCTGAGGCTAAATGAGCCCCACCTTTTCTCTATCTGCAATAGCTTTCATTCAATAGGGCAAAAAAAAACATGAAAAAACGGCTCCCAGGAGCCTGAATCGCTCACCTGGTCTTGATGTTGACCCTATACTTTTGTAGAGCTAAATGAGCTAAACATTTAAGCAAGCAACAGTTTTTCTCTACCTGCAATATTTTCATTCTATAGGCCAAAAACACCATTTTCAACTATAAGGGGCCATAACCCCTATAAGGAGTCATCTGACAACTTCGACCCTATGGAGAATTTTGTAAAGCTAAATGAGCTGAACATTAAAGCAAGCAACAGCTAATCTCTATCTGCAATAGTTTTCATTCTGTAGGCCAAAAACCTGAAAAATCGCTTTTTTCAGAGGCCAAGGGGTCACCTGACAACTTCGACCCTATAGAGAATTTTGTAGAACTAAATGAGCTGAACATTTAAGCAAGCAACAGCTAATCTCTATCTGCAATAGTTTTCATTCTGTAGGCCAAAAACATGAAAAAACGCTATTTTTCAGGGGCCGTAACCCCTATAAGGGGTCATCTGACAACTTCGACCCTATGGAAAATTTTGTAGAGCTAAATGAGCTGAACATTTAAGCAAGCAACAGCTAATCTCTATCTGCAATAGTTTTCATTTTGTAGGCCGAAAACATGAAAAATCGCTATTTTTCAGGGGCCGTAACCCCTATAAGGGGTCATCTGACAACTTCGACGCTATGGAGAATTTTGTAGAGCAAAATGAGCTGAACATATAAGCAAGCAACAGCTAATCTCTATCTGCAATAGTTTTCATTCTGTAGTCCAAAAACATGAAAAATCGCTATTTTTCAGGGGCCGTAACCCCTATAAGGGGTCATCTGACAACTTCGACCCTATGGAGAATTTTGTAGAGTTAAATGAGCTGAACATTTAAGTAAGCAACAGCTAATCTCTATGTGCAATAGTTTTCATTCTGTAGGACAAAAACATGAAAAAACGCTATTTTTCACCTTCAAGGGGCCGTAACCCCTATAAGGGGTCATCTGACAACTTCGACCCTATGGAAAATTTTGTAGAGCTAAATGAGCTGAACATTTAAGCAAGCAACAGCTAATCTCTATCTGCAATAGTTTTCATTCTGTAGGCCAAAAACATGAAAAATAGCTATTTTTCAGGGGCCGTAACCCCTATCAGGGGTCATCTGACAACTTCGACCCTATGGAAAATTTTGTAGAGCTAAATGAGCTGAACATTTAAGCAAGCAACAGCTAATCTCTATCTGCAATAGTTTTCATTCTGTAGGCCAAAAACATGAAAAATCGCTATTTTTCAGAGGCCGTAACCCCTATAAGGGGTCATCTGACAATTTCGACCCTATGGAGAATTTTGTAGAGCTAAATAAGCTGAACATTTAAGTAAGCAACAGCTAATCTCTATGTGCAATAGTTTTCATTCTGTAGGACAAAAACATGAAAAAACGCTATTTTTCATGGGCCGTAACCCCTATCAGGGGTTATCTGACAACTTCGACCCTATTGAGACTTTTGTAGAGCTAAATGAGCTGAACATTTAAGCAAGCAACAGCTAATCTCTATCTGCAATAGTTTTCATTCTGTAGGCCAAAAACATGAAAAATGGCTATTTTTCACCTTTAAGGGGCCGTAACCCCTATAAGGGGTCATCTGACAACTTCGACCCTATGGAAAATTTTGTAGAGCTAAATGGGCTGAACATTTAAGCAAGCAACAGCTAATCTCTATCTGCAATAGTTTTCATTCTGTAGGACAAAAACATGAAAAATCGCTATTTTTCAGGGGCCGTAACCCTTATAAGAGGTCATCTGACAACTTCGACCCTATGGAGAATTTTGTAGAGCTAAATGAGCTGAACATTTAAGTAAGCAACAGCTAATCTCTATGTGCAATAGTTTTCATTCTGTAGGACAAAAACATGAAAAAACGCTATTTTTCACCTTCAAGGGGCCGTAACCCCTATAAGGGGTCATCTGACAACTTCGACCCTATGGAGACTTTTGTAGAGCTAAATGAGCTGAACATTTAAGCAAGCAACAGCTAATCTCTATCTGCAATACTTTTCACTCTGTAGGCCAAAACATGAAAAATGGCCATTTTTCACCTTCAAGGGGCCGTAACCCCTATAAGGGGTCATCTGACAACTTTGACCAAATGGAGACTTTTGTAGAGCTTTTGATGCTGAATCAGTAGCGTGCCTCAGATTTCCTCTATCTCTTATACTTTTTGATTTATAAGCCAAAAACAGTAGTCTGACCCCCCTAGTCTATTTTTAGTAACGGCGGCCATGCTTTTTTACGGATCAAAAATCAAAACACAAGTTTGGTGCAGGACACCCTAAGGATCATTCATACCAAGTTTCATTAAATTCTGTTCAGTAGTTTCAGAGGAGAAGATTTTTGAAAAATTGTTAACAGACGACGACGACAGACGACGACGACGACGACGGACGCCAAGTGATGGTAATAGCTCACCTTCGGTCCAGGTGAGCTAAAAACGCTATTTTTAACCTTAAAAGGGCCATAACCCCTATTAGGGGTCATCTGACAACTTCGACCCAATGGAGACTTTTGTAGAGCTTTTGATTCTGAAGAGCCTAAATTCCTTCAGATTTTCCTTATCTGTTCTAGTTTTCAAGTTACAAGTCTTTAAATGTGATTTTACCCTATGTTCTATTTTGAGTAACAGCGGCGATGTTTGTTATCAAATCATTAAGCCGAACACAATTTTTAAACATCATGCCCTGATTAATACTTGGACCAAGTTTTGAAAAATTCCATTCAGTGGTTTCAGAGAAGAAGATTTTTGAAAAAAGTAACGGACGGACGACGGACGGTTGGCGATGACAATAGCTCACTTGACCCTTCGGGTCAGGTGAGCTAAAAACATACAACTAGGTTTAGGGTTAGTGTAGAACCTACAATTAGGGTTAGGGTTTAGTTTAAAAAGAAACATTGATGGCTAGCGTTAGTACAAACATGCAATTAGGGTTAAGGTTAGTGAAAACGCAAAATTAGGGTAGGGGTAGATGTAAAACACACAATTAGGGGTAGGATTTAGCATAAAAACATACAATTAGTGTTGAGGTTGGTATTAAAATATAAATATTTAGGATAAGGGTTATTACAAAATTAGTTAGTTAGTTAGTTATTGCTTTACTCCCAAGCAGCACGATTTCGGCTATATCCGGTAGATGAACATGAAAATGGTGAAACAATGAACATGAAATGATGATGAAGTGGGAGAAATAGGGACACAAGGCCAATCGGGTAGGAGAGTTTTGACTGCCACTGGAAAAAAGAGTGATGGGTAGGGACGGGAAATTTTGCCTCCTGCATGGGGATCCTACGGGTCCTACTCTTACCGGGACCTGCAGCAGGGTTCTTTAACGTGCGAGGAACGTGACATTTTTCCCAACACGGTGCACCACTGGTTTGCGGTCAGGTTTTCCGCATTATCGCCTGACGACCCCGCATCTCTCGATGTCAGGGCTGCCCCATTCAACCACCTGGGGCACACATCCCAGTTGCTTTGTGGGCAAAGCGGCCTGACCCCCGATGTCAGGTTTCTGAGCGCTCTTTAGTGGACTTTTACGACAAGCTTAGCGCTGCTGCGGGCCTTTTCGCCTCCCGGGCCCCGCACGGGACGTTAGGGTTAGTGAATACACAAAATTAGGGTTAGGGGTTGGCATATTAAGATACATTTAGGGTTAGGGTTAGTACAAAATTATATAATTAGGGTTGAAGTCGATGAAAACACAAAATAAGTGGTAGGGGTTAGTGCAAAAAATACATATATGATTAGGGTTAGTACAAAAACTTACAATTAGGGTTAAGGTTAGTGTAAAAAATATAATTAGGGTTAGGGTAAGTATAAAACACACAATTAGGGTTAGGGGATAGCATATTAAGATACACTTAGGGTTAGGGTTAGTACAAAATCATACAATTAGGGTTAGAGTCGATGAAAACACAAAATAAGGGGTAGAGGTTAGTACAAAGAGATTCATTTCAGGTAAAGGTGAGTACAATAATTCGTGATTCGTTTTTGTCATTTTGTATGGAGTATGAAATTGATCATTCAAGTTCGGTAGTTTTGTTATTACCTTTATTTACATAATTTCATCATTTATATTTCTGTTAAGATATTTAGTGTAACTCCACATGAACTCTTAGTCATTTCATATATTTCATCAGACTAAGTGATTTATGTGCTTTTGAAGTAGGACTAAGCAGGACTCCCAGACTTTAGGGACCCTTTAGGGATCCTTGGGTCCCGGGAGTCCCATACCTAGGAATCTCATTGGGATACCTAGGGTCCCTAAGGGACCCTTTATACTATTGCATCAGAAAGTTTCATCAGATAAGTTGCATCAGAAAATGTTGATTTATGGTTAATGTCTTGGTATAAATAGCTAGGTTAACTTTATTTAGGGGCTCCATTTACTTTTACATCAATAGAAATCCATAACTGTCCCGTCCGTTTATTACTGAAGCCCTAATCTGCGCATCAGTGTAACTACTGTAAACTGGGGCACATTTTTTTTACCCGAATCTGAAACATGATTGTGAATCATGTTCATGTTTCACCATTTCTTTCACTTGAAACAGAAACATGATATCGAAACATCTGAAACATAAAGGATATTTGTACTGGATACCTAAACTTCACAAAAATCCGTACAAAGAAAGGTATATAGCTGGATCTTCATCATGTTCAACTACAGAGCTGTCCGTTCATTTAACTAAAATCTTGTCTGCTGTCAAAGAAGGTCAACAAGCATACTGCGACACTATTTATAATCGTAGTGGAATTAACCATATGTGGATTTTGAAAAACTCAAAAGATTTGTTAGATCATTTTAAATCTAGATCATTTTCTGAGGTTCACTCTTTGAAAACGTTCGATTTTTCAACTTTATACACTACCTTGCCACACGAAAAAACTAAAATGTCGCCTGAAAAAACTTCTCGAAAAAGCCTTTTCAAACTCAAGGAATTTTGTTGTTTTGGGTTATAATTCTACATTCTTTTCCAAAACATCTTTCAAAGATAAAATTTGTTACACACTAGAACAAGTTTGCAGTATGCTTGATTTCCTCATTGACAACATATTTGTCACCTTTGGAGGAGAGATTTTTCAACAACAAATCGGCATTCCAATGGGCACAAACTGTGCTCCTCTCCTCGCCGATTTGTTTTTATACTCTTACGAGACTGAATTTCTTCAGGGACTCGTAAGGAACAAGAAGATGAAAGAGGCAAGGTCATTTAATCTTACATTCAGATATATTGATGATGTCCTTTCTGTCAATAACACTTCATTTGGTAGTTGGATTCCTTCAATATATCCTCCGGAATTGGAGATTAAAGAGACCACCGAATCTAATTGCTTCACGTCTTTCTTGGATTTGCACCTCGAATTTGACCCAGGTGGTCATCTCAGTACAAAAATTTACGATAAACGAGACGATTTTAATTTTCAAATTATTAATTTTCCTAATCTACAGAGCAATATACCTAATTCTCCTGCATACGGTGTTTATATTTCTCAACTTATTCGATATGCCAGAGCTTGCACACATTTCACAGATTTTTTGATCAGACACCGGTTTCTTCGTGACCGACTTTTGAAGCAGGGCTATAAGAAAATACGTCTCATACGATCACTAAAAAAATTCTTTCTTCGTTATCAGCCACTAGTAGAAAAGTTCAAAATTGAGTTAAAAGATATGATAGTTAATTGTTTTAATTAGTGTTTGACTGGTCTGCTGTACTGAGATGATCACCTCAATATCCCTATTGTGTCTCACAACTATGTTGTGTTCTATGGTCATTACCGGATCCTAAGATCGCAATGGAAGAGGGAGGTTTGGCGCCATAAAACCTGGTTTAACCCACCATTTCGTTTGAAATGCCTGTACCAAGTCAGGACCATTGCGATCCACCAGTTCTCCGGTATGACTGATTCGTTTTTGTCATTTTCTCTGGACTATGAGATTGATCATTCAAGTTCGGTAGTTTTGTTATTACCTTTATTGATGTTTCCGATTGAAACATAAACCGAAACCGATCGGGATTTTATTTTTCCTAGCTACCAAGATGGCGGCAGTTAATGACAATGTGCAGGACCTAGTGATTCAATGTGGGGGTTGCGAAGGCTCTTCTCCAACAATGGAATCAGTACTGCAACACAGATGTTTCTCAGACAATAATAATAATGAAAAACGTAAGTGATTATAATAATTAACATATTATATAGGATGAAATACATGTACATGTTGTTGTCAAATGCATTTTGTTGGTCACACTGGGCTAATATGAACCAGACTTGATGGGGAGGGAGACATCAACAACACAGACACTTGCTTCATAGAGAATATTCATTTGTTATCCTTTTCTTTACCGCAAATAAATATTTTCTATGAAACAAGTGTCTGTGTGGTTGATGTCTCCCCCCCCCCCTACCATCCAGTCTGCCTCCATTTATCTGTTCATATTAGCCCTGTTTACATCAGTCATTCGCTTTTTATACGACCGCAAAAAAAATGCGGTCGTATTATGGTATGATGCTGTCGTCGTCGTCGTTGTCGTCGTCATCGTCGTTGTCTGTTAACTTTTTAGTGATTCCATGATAACTTAAGTTCTAGTTATTCGATTGACTTCAAACTTGGCAGTGTTGTTCCTTACTATACCAATACCAATACCAATACCAATATTTTTATTCCAATTAAGGTCCCTCAAGGGGCAATGACATGAAATTACATATATGATTTAAGAACATTACAGTTTACAAGTTAAACACAAGAAAATTTGCATTTCAATTGCTATTCACTATAAAAGGATGGATGGGATTGATTTTGGGGGTCCCCCTTTTTTCGTTTAGAAATTAGGGGCCAAAAAGGGGCAAAAAATGCTATTTCTTTTAGTGTTTCCACCATAACTTAAGTTCTAGTTATTCAATTGACTTCAAACTTGGCAGTGTTGTTTCTTACTATAAAAGGATGGATGGGATTGATTTTGGGGGTCCCCCCTTTTTTCGTTTAGAAATGAGGGGCCCAAAAAGGGGCAGAGAATTCAAATATTTAATTTGTTCCTTAACAATAATTTTAGTGCTAGTAAGCCAATTGCTATGAAATTTGTCAATGATTGTCCTTACCATGAAAGAGTGGGCCTGATCAAATTTTGCGCCCCCCTTTTTTACCTGTTACAAAATTAGGGGCCAAAAGGGGCTGAAATAAAAAAAAAATATTTTTGTTCCGATTTTGAATTTTTTTTTGCAAGTTTGTTCTTGTAAAGTAGCCTTTTCCCCCCAAAAAATAAATTGTTGTGACCTCCCCTTTTTTCAACCGTTACAAAATTGGGGGCCATAAGGGGCTGAAATCGTGAGTGAGTGAGTTGGTGTTTTACGCCCGTGCAACGCTATATAGGTTATTTACAGGCGATGAACATGAAAGGGTGATAAAATGAACATGAAATGATGATGATAAATGAAATATGGGGTGGGATGGGACACAAAGGACCGGTAAATTTTGAAGAACCACAGGAAAAGGGGAGAGGTGGGTAGGGGCGGAAAATTTAGCCTATGTGGTGCGAAATCGAAATTTTTTATTTTTGGTCTGATTTTGAAAAAAAAAAATTGTAAGTTTGTTCTTTTCAAGTAGCCTTCCCCCCCCCCCCCCCCCCGAAAAAAAAAATTGTTGTGACCCCCCTTTTTCTTCTGTTAGAAAATCAGGGGCCAAAAGGGGTCAAAATCAAAATTTTTTTTATTTTTGGTCTGATTTTGAAATTTTGTTAGCAAGTTTGTTCTTGTGAAGTAGTGAAATCCAAAATTTAGATTAAATTTTTGCAACCTCCCCTTTTTCACCTGTTGTAACATAATTAGAGGCCCAACAGTGGCAAAAAAAAATCAAATATTTATTTGTCCTCATAGTAACTTAATTGGTCCTAGTTGAGCCAATTGCTATTTCATCTCCTTTTGAAAAAAAAAATCCGTTTGAAATGTGAACAGAGTCCACCAAAAGCTGCTTGTGTCAAAAACCTTTGTCAGTCCACCATGGGCTGCATGTGTCCAGAGCAATTGACTATCCATATTGGGCCTAAGACGTACAGGGTTCAACATGTTGCGGTCGTATCATGCTGCGCTCGGCGAAGCTTTTTATTATTCTAGCCATAGTGCTCCCCACCACTGTTATCCTTGCCCCTTAAGGCCTTTCCCTGTCCTCAATCGTATGTCCATTTTTCGGTAATCTTTGTATACCAGTCCCCCTGTCAAGCTTAAAATTGTTTAAACCTTTTTAGTTAAATACTTTTATAATGTTGCATTAGCAACATGTCAATCTTAAACAAAACATGAGGGGATCTTTTTACATTTCTGTTTTTTAACATGTGAAGTATTATTTTTAACGTGTTACGAAAAATATTTTGTATGGCAGGAAGCCCTTCTAAGAATATTTTTTTCTTCAACACCCTCTGCTCAGATTATTTTTTTTTCTACGCAACCCTCAGCCAAAATATTTTTTCACAAAAAATCAAAATGTATTTTTTTTAAAAATCAAGCCCCCCCCCCATTTGATTTATTCTACATCATTTTACAATGTATAAAAAAAATCATGTATGAATATCTGTTTGGCGAGAGGGTGTGCTGGTAGTTAATTCGTAACTCTAATTACTGAATATAGTAGAAATTATACCTTGTATGGCAAAACAGCCATTGTAGCCTTGGGTACATTTTGTAATTCATGACGTAATATTGTCTTAAATATGGACAATACAAATATTACAATTTGATTGTCTATGGACAAAATATCAACAACAAAAAAGATTCTTAATTTTAGGGCCTATTTTAACCCTTATAGCCTCTACATCTTTTACAAAAAAAATGTATATGTATATTTATTTTAATATTTGCACACATGTCTCAAAAATCTTCATCATCACTTAACTACCTATATGTATGTTTATTAAATGAAACCTTGATTTTATTTGTAGCACTCTACACTGAAGGGGCACCACTTGGACCCTTATGCGAAATCATACCACACAGATTTCATCGTCATATGACAAGAGAATTGTTAAAATCATACATAGCTGATAACAAAAAAGACGCAGACATTTTTAGAAAACTGTCAACGCCAGCAGATATTCCTGTCATCGTAAAAAAGAAGTCTTTTGAAGTGCATCCATATATCATGAACAATCTGACTGAAGGAGAAGACATGGTGAAGGAGATCAATCCATGGATAATAAATATTCTAATTGACTGGGCCAGTTGGGATCACCTTATGTGTACCAAGCCACTGCCAGGTATTCCTAGACCATTAAGTAAAAGATATTTGTGTTTATCATGTCTATGTCACGGTGGTAAGTTGTTGCAGACCATTTCAGGAGAAAGGACCCCTCCAAACCCGATTTTTAAACCCCCTCAAAAAATTTTATTTTGAGTTTTTGGCCATTGTGAATAATTTCTAATTTTCCTATGTCAAACCCAGTTTCTACAAAAATGCCAGCATTTTTCATTAAAATAAATAAAAATATAAAATAAAATTCTCCCACCCGCCCCAAATTTTTCAGAAAACTTGATGAGAATCTAGTTATTTATTTAGGCCTAATGTGTGATGGCACAGAAACATAATTAATGATGAATTAAATGTCTAATTCTGTTGTGCATATTTTCCATAAGTGAAGAATACTTTAATGTTTAAGTGACTAAAATATGTTTTCATTATACATGTATTATTGTGTTTTCAGACAAAGAAATGGAAAATTTGCAACAGAACAATGATGACAAAAACAATGATGTTGCAGAAAATTTAAAAGGTATATACTTTTTTAAAAATATACACACAGGGGATGTATCCCCACCAGTGACCCATAATATAAACCAATGCTATGTAGAAAAAAATAAATGCAAAATTGATGGCTATAAATATTTTAAAATGGACACATATATCGTATTTTTTAAACGTTCACAGACTTTGATGAAATTTGGTACAGGTATATATGGGGTATCTATGCCATGCCGAACAAGATGGCAATGTTCATTTTTTAAAAATTTCTAAATGGCTGCCCAAAATGGTTGCCATAAGTGGGGGATTCTTCAACATTAATTGATTTTTACAAAAAATGGTATTTGGTGCCAAACAGGCAATATTCATTCTTCAAAATTTTAAGATGGCCACTGAAATTACATTCTGTTGATAGATATGTACCAGGTGACCGTTTCTGGCCACTAGGGGCTTCTTGTCATTATATTATATTGTTTGGCATTTTCAATATTTTTGGTAGAGCGCCTCTGATGAGTCTTGAATAGACGAAACGCGCGTCAGGCGTAGCAAAATTTATTGTCTGGAACTTTGTTGTCATTTGTATTTCGAACACACGTGAAGGTTAGCACTGCTGGTGGAGTTTTAATTCCCCGAGGTTAGCCAGCTCCGGCACCAATACTTTTGAGTTGGAGAATACATCAAAGTTTTAAATTATCAGTCTAAATTTCAAAATTGTCTAAATCCTTAGGTTCTTCCTACCCCAGACATAGGTTGATTATCTTAGTAATATTTTGGTTCCCCAGTTTGGTATTTTTGGTTTTTACTGTTCTATGCTCTTCATATTCATATAGTGTTTGGCATTTTCAATATTTTTGGTAGAGCGCCTCTGATGAGTCTTGAATAGACGAAACGCGCGTCAGGCGTAGCAAAATTTATTGTCTGGAACTTTGTTGTCATTTGTATTTCGAACACACGTGAAGGTTAGCACTGCTGGTGGAGTTTTAATTCCCCGAGGTTAGCCCGCTCCGGCACCAACACTTTTGAGTTGGAGAATACATCAAAGTTTTAAATTATCAGTCTAAATTTCAAAATTGTCTAAATCCTTAGCTTCCTACCCCAGACATAGGTTGATTATCTTAGTAATATTTTGGTTCCCCAGTTTGGTATTTTTGGTTTTTACTGTTCTATGCTCTTCATATTCATATAGTGTTTGACATTTTCAATATTTTTGGTAGAGCGCCTCTGATGAGTCTTGAATAGACGAAACGCGCGTCAGGCGTAGCAGAATTTATTGTTGTCATTTGTATTTTGAACTTTATAATCAATTCAAAATAAAATTCTATAATTCAAAAAAATATTATTTTTATTTACTATTAAGAAAGAAGTTGTGTATTTAAATGTAAGCCATCATATTTCATTGAAAATAATTGTGATATAATTATGTAAATTACAGGTCATTCTTTTTCTAATCCCCCACTTGGTTTGCTAAAAGTGTTAATTAATGTGAATTTCTTGTCACTGTCTCTCAGCAGGTACCTGTGTAAAAAAATGCCAAAATGATAGGTTCTATGTCTATAAGGGAAAAATATTAACCTTGAAAAATGTTTGAGGCGTTTTCCATTGCGACTAATATACCGGCTATCCTACTATGTACCCAAGCCTCTTCCACCTTCCTCACCAGACATCAATTTGATTAAGAATGTATGGTCATCACTGAAGTATTTTTTAGAGGGAACAGTAAAACCAAAGACAAAAGACCAACTTGTGGAAGGGATAAAGCTTTTTTTGGAGTTCTCTTACTGTTGAACAGTGTGGCAGATACATTCACCATATTCATAGGGTATTGCAAGTAGTAGTTTTGAATGGCGGTGCTCCATCTGGATTTTAGAACTACAACATACATGTACATCCAACATTAACTGACTTTATTGTGGTGACACCTTGATTTATGTCATTTTAATGTTATATAGCATGTCTCACAAACTACACATTTCGTTTTATTTTTTCATCATGTTCAGTGAATATAAATACTTTCATATTAATGTTTTTTCTACATCAGTAAATAAAAAGCTACGCCGAGCGCAGCATGATACGACCGCAACAAGTTTAACCCTGTACGTTGGAGGCCTAATATGGATAGTTAATTGCTTTGGTCACATGAAACCTATGATGGACTTACAAAGCTTTTTGACACATGCATCCTGTGCTGGACTTAAAAATGCATTTTTGACACATATATATTTACATCAGCATCTATTATACAAAAAGCCTTATTTATATACATGTTATAACTACAACGTAATTTTAAGTATAAAACAATTTGGCTTGACAAACTTTTAAAATTTGTGTTTTTGGCCCCTATGACCCCTAATTTCTCGAAAATGGTAAGAGATATTGCGCATCTGATTGATAAACGCAGCCAGGGATTTTCACTAGGATTCCAATGAAAAAAAGATTTTGAAAATCGGACCAACAATAAAAAAGTTGATTTTATGGGCGTGGCCTGTCTTCAGCCCCCTGTAGCAATGTAATGGTGAAATAAATGTCAAAATCATTGACACATTTAGCAGACAGAATTTTATGAGCACTTAAACAAAAAAAAGAATTTTCAAAATAGAATGAATAATGAATATTCTACAACAGTTTTGTCAATATACCCGTTTTAGCCCCTTTGGCCCTTTTTTTCTAAAACAGTAGGGGCCACAAACGCCAAATACAAAACCAACATTTCTTTAGTAGATATAATCATCATATTAAAACTTCATAACAATTTGCTGGCCCACTACAACTTAATATTGGTAAAAAACTATTTGACTGGACAAAGTTTTATAAATGGCGTTTTTGGCCCCTTTGACCCCTAATTTCTCGAAAACGGTATGATATATTGCAAATCTGATTGAAAAACGCAGGCAGGGATTTTTACAAGGATTCCAATGAAAAAAAGATTTTGAAAATCGGACCACAAATAAAAAAGTCAATTTTTTGGGTGTGGCCCCTTTTTGAACCCTTATAGCAATGTAACGGTACAAGAAACGTCAAAGGTGTTGTTACATTTTGTTGACAGAATTTATTGAGGAGTACAATAAAAAAAGAATGATCAAAATCGGATGAAAAATAAACATTCTACAGATGTTTTGTCAATACACCCGTTTTAGCCCCTTTTGGCCCTTTTTTCTAAAACGGTAGGGGCCAGAAACCCCAAATGCAATACCAACCTTCCTTTAGTGGTTATGAACATCATATCAAAATTTTATAACAATTGGTTAACTACAACTAAAGTTATCGCACGGAAACCAAAGTGTCTACAGACGACGACAACGACAACGACGACGACAACGACAACGACGACATCGCCATAACATAATACGATCGCAAAAATTTGCGGTCGTATAAAAAAAAACGAATAAGCAAAGCATGAAATTAAGTTAGTTAGTTATTGCTTTACTCCCAAGCAGCACGATTTCGGCTATATCCGGGAGATGAACATGAAAATGGTGATACAATGAACATGAAATGATGATGAAGTGGAGGAAATGGGGACAGAAGGCCAATCTGGTAAGGTAGTTATGTCTCCCCCCACTTTTGTGGGGAGACATTGTTTTTGTCGCGTCCGTCCGTCCGATTTTCCGTCTGTCCGTCACAAAGTTTGTCAGCGCAACTCATCTGAAACTACTGAACCGAATTCAACGAAACTAGGAAGGACACCATATGTAGTTGTGCATATTACCAGGAAATTTTAATCCTCAAATTTTTGTAGGAGTTACGGCCCTTTGAACTTAGAAAATTGCTGAAAATCCTCATTTATCATCTTGTCAGCGCAACTCCTCTGAAACTACTGAACCGAATTCAATGAAACTTGGTATATAGGAAGAACATCATATGTAGTTGTGCATGTTACCAGGAAATTTTGATTCTCAAATGTTTGTGGGAGTTATGGTTCTTTGAACTTGGAACTTTTGGGGGAAACGGGGGGAGACATCGTTTTTGTAGGCAAAATCAAACTTCAATTTTGACTGCCACTGGAAAAAGAAGTGATGGGTAGGGACGGGAAATTTTGTCTCCTGCATGGGGATCCTACGGGTCCTACTCTTACCGAGACCTGCAGCAGGGTTCTTTAACGTGCGAGGAACGTGACATTTTTCCAAACACGGTGCACCACTATGGTTTACGGTCAGGTTTTCCGCATTATCGCCTGACGACCCCGCATCTCTCGATGTCAGGGCTGCCCCATTCAACCACCTTGGGCACACATCCCAGTCGCTTTGTGGGAAAAGCGGCCTGACCCCGATGTCAGGTTTCTGAGCGCTCTTTAGTGGACTTTTACCGACAAGCTTAGCGCTGCTGCGGGCCTATTCGCCTCCCGGGCCCCGCACGGGAGGCATGAAATTAAGAAAATGTACTGAAACGTATAGAACATGTATAATATTAAACACGTAGACACATGCCAAAATGCAAATATCATGATTTGATTGCAGTGTGACATATGAATTATAAGTACCTTGTACGAATGCTTAGGATTCTGGATTTTTTTTAGCGGAATATGTTGCAACATGGAGGTTGATTGATAAAAGAAAAGTTTTCCACTGGAGCTCATCTCAATTGTGGATTCATTTGTGAATATAACATCATTATAAATAACTCAAAAAACGGCTACAGAAATCAAAATTCTAGCAGGGTAAAAGTGATCAGCACCTCAAGATCTACCTTCCCTGAAATTTTGAAGAAAATCCAACTACCAATGTGGGTGTTATTGCCCTTTTTGTGTATTTTTTTTGCAAATTGTGTACCTGTTTAGCTCAATATCTTGAAAATTATATAAGATATTTCAATAATTTAAATTGCATATTGTTAAGCACATCAAGATCTACGAAATACGTAATAGGGCCAATGCTGAAGGACCTTCCCTTTTAAGAGGGACTCCTCTGACACTTTTAAGTCCATTTGGAACCAAACTTGGTTTATTTATTTATTAGCATTAGGTGTATAGAACTGATGTGGGGATTTGTGATTTGTCGTCAAACATGGCCGTCATGGCTAAAAATAAAACATAGGGTTAAATTGTTGTTTTTTGCAATTAACTCCAAAATTGACATATTTTTTAAAATCCTCATTTATTTCTGATTCCAACACAAACAAGCTTTATTGCATTCTGTAAGCGTAAAAGGTAATCCTTTCTCATTTTTATAGACACCTATGACAACAAGAATAGCGACGTCGAATACTTTCTTTGCTTACAAACGCATACGTGATTTTAAGGGCGATAACCTCAAGTATTTTACGGCGGCAAAATATGAAATAATAAATAGCGATCTTTTCTCGCTCAAAAACGTCAACTGTAGCGATATATCATTATTTTTTATATAAATAAAATAATAAATCTGAATAGTTTCTGTATTACATGACAAAACTTATGCAGATCAAATTGGTCTTCAATTTTAATTTTGATCTTTCTGTCTTCACCATAACAGATGATTTTGAGTTGCTTTTTTTGTAGGTTTCAACAAACAGCTTACTTAATGTGACAGCTCATTGGAACAACTTTTCGAAATCACATCCTTTAATATTATGAACTTGCTGTTGTTATTTTGTGATGGATATCAGAGATGACTCGAGAACGTTATTCAATAAAACAATTTTATTTTTAATAAATGCTTGCACATTTTAGTGGTTGCCTGTTAAACTTGCCATAAGAAAACAAAACAAAAGAAATTATAGACAAAAAGGCAATTCCAGTCATCAACTGCCATATGAAAGCAATTTATGATTTTTTTTTAAATATTCAGCTATCACCACCCCACCCCCAATTTTATATCAAAACGACACTTGCTGCAATTGTGCACTTTATTGAAGATGACATGAAACAACATAACAGATTATTTTATTACTTCGTTAATAAATAGATTCTTAGTGAAGAAAGCACTCTCAACATTATATAAAGCCCCCTCCCCCTAATTTTTTTTAAATAAAAATAAACAAAACAAATACTGTGAAAGTACTTAAATTCGTGGGTATCAATTTTCGTGGTTTGACCAAAATTTGCAAGTTCGTAGATTCATAAATTCGTGGATTTTTTTATTTTAAAAAAAATTGCTGGTATTTGTTGATCTGTTTACGATTTCAGCACATGAAAGTGATCATTTTATTTGTATATTAAATTTAACTTTTTATTCTAAAATAAATAACCCGTGCGGGTTCCGGGTGGCGAATAGGCCCACAGCAGCGCTAAGCTTGTCGGTAAAAGTCCACTAAAGAGCGATCAGAAACCTGACATCGGGTCAGGCCGCTTTGCCCACAAAGCGACTGGGATGTGTGCCCCAGGTGGTTAAATGGGGCAGCCCTGACATCGAGAGATGCGGGGTCGTCAGGCGATAATGCGGAAAACCTGACCGCAAACCATAGTGGTGCACCGTGTTTGGAAAAATGTCACGTTCCTCGCACGTTAAAGAACCCTGCTGCAGGTCTCGGTAAGAGTAGGACCCGTAGGATCCCCATGCAGGAGGCGAAATTTCCCGTCCCTACCCATCACTCCTTTTTCCAGTGGCAGTCTAAACTCTCTTACCCGATTGGCCTTGTGTCCCCATTTTCTCCACTTCATCATCATTTCATGTTCATTGTATCACCACTTTCATGTTCATCTCCCGGATATAGCCGAAATCGTGCTGCTTGGGAGTAAAGCAATAACTACCTAACTAACTAAAATAAACATATGCCAGTTAATTTTCTTCCTAATTTTGTAATTGCCAATGATTAATGTGTTAAAGAGCTTGATTATCTTATTAATTAAGCTGTAAAGGTGTAAAAAAAACCTGGCAAGACTTAATTGATTTATAATGGTCAAAGGGATTAACATTGTTTAAATTATCCTAAGGGTGTTTGTATAACAATTGGGAACTGTTTATGGCTTCAGGTGACAGGACATGCTTATGATTTTGACAATTTAGAAAATATTTCAATTGATATTTTATGTACTCAGTATTTTTTTCCAATGTACATATTCAGAACACAAGAATATTGAAAATGAACACTTTACAACAAAACATTTCAATAAAACGGAAGTGTATTTATTCTTAAAAAAAAGCTACGCCGAGCGCAGCATGATACGACCGCAACAAGATGAATCCTGTACATTGGAGGCCCAATATGGATAGTCTATTGCTTTGGTCACATGCAGCCCATGGTGGACTTACAAAGCCTTTTTTACACATGCATCCTGTGGTGGACTTTAAAATGCATATTTGACACATATATATTTACAATAACATTTAATAGAAAAAAATCTTATTTCTAAATTCGTTGACATTTTTGACACAATTTAGCCCCTTTTGGCCCTTTTTAAAAAAAAAGGTTAGGACCACAAACCCCAAATGCAATAAAAAGCTTCCTTCAGTGTATATAATCATCATATTTAAACTTCATAACAATTGGATAGCCCACTACAGCTAACTTTCTTGTGTAAAAGCATTTGCCTTGACCAACTTTTAAAAATGGTGTTTTTTGCCCCTTTGACCCCTAATTTCTCAAAAAACGTAAGAGATATTGCAAATCTGATTGATAAATGCAGGCAGAGATTTTCACAAGGATTCCAATGAAAAAAAAAGATTTTGAAAATCGGACCACAAATAAAAAAGTCATTTTTTGGGGTATGGCCCCTTTTCGACCCCCTGTAGCAATGTAACAGTTCAATATACATCAAAACCATTGACACATTTTGTTGACAGAATTTAATGAGGAATTCAATAAAAAAAGAATTTTCAAAATCTATAAAATAATAAACATTCTACAACAGTTTTGTCAATACACCCGTTTTAGCTCCTTTTGGCCCTTTTTTCCAAAACGGCAAGGGCCACCAACCCCAAATACAATAGGAACCTTCCTCTAGTGGTTACAAACATCATATCAAAACTTCATAACAATTGGCTGGCCCAGTACAGCTAAATTTTTGGTATAAAATTATTTGCCTTGACAAACTTTTAAAAATGGTGTTTTTGGCCCCTTTGACCCTTAATTTCTCAAAAACCGTAAGAGATATTGCAAATCTGATTGAAAAATGCAAGCAGGGATTTTCACAAGGATTCCAATGAAAAAAAGATTTTGAAAATCGGACCACAAATAAAAAATTCATTTTTTTGGGTGTGGCCCCTTTTCAACCCCCTGTAGCAATGTAACGTTTCAATATACATCAAAACCATTGACACATTTTGTTGACAGAATTTAATGAGGAATTCAATAAAAAAAGAATTATCAAAATCTTTAGAATAATAAACATTCTACAACAGTTTTGTCAATACACCCGTTTTAGCCCCTTTTGACCCTTTTTTCCAAAACGGTAAGGGCCACCAACCCCAAATACAATAGGAACCTTCCTTTAGTGGTTACAAACATCATATTAAAATTTCATAACAATTGGTCAATATTTACTTAAGTTATCGCACGGAAACCAAATGTCCCCAGACGACGACGACGACAACGACGACGACATCGCCATAACATTATACGATCGCAAAAATTTTGCGGTCGTATAAAAAACCAATAAATCGTTTGAGTTTTGCCAATTAAACAATACAAAATCTTTTCCAAGATATATTAAATGTTTGATAAGCTAATATTCAAGGTATATGTCTATACCCCAATAGCTTGAAAAACAATTTAAATAAACTTTAATGGCCACATAGTATCAGTCTACAAAGTAGATCACATCCAGGGTTTTTACCACAAAATAGCAATTCCAACAAGTTATTATTTCGTTGGATTCTTAAATTCGTGGATCAGCCTACCTACGAAAACCACGAAAATTGGTACCCCACGAATAAAAAGGAATTCACAGTAGTGAATTTTATATTGTTCAAGGTAATTAAAATGTATGTGCATTTTTAATGCGTGCAAATAGCTGCATAATGTTTAAGCCCGCACAAAATACATTCCACAGCCAACATGGATTCCATCAACAACAACTCAGATCTATCCTACCAACATATTATCAGCACATAATATAAACCTTTATTTTCTCTAGATATTTGTCATTCTATCATGCAACCTCCAAAGTAAGAAAACGCTGAATGCAAAAGAAATAAAAAGCTTCGCCGAGCGCAGCATGATACGACCGCAACATGTTGAACCCTGTACGTTTAAGGCCCAATATAGTCAATTGCTCTGGACACATGCAGCTTTTGGTGGACTTTCCACTTACAATTTAAAAGGAATTATTTTTTTCGAAAGGAGATCCTTCTGGCCCTAATTACATAATAGGGGGAAAAGGGGGGTTGCAAAAATTAATTCTCACTTTTGTATCCACTATTTGACCAAAACAAACATGCAAAACAATTTCAAAATCGGATCATAAGTAAAAAAGTTTCGATTTTGGTCCCTTTTGGCCCCTCATTTCATAATAAGGGGAAAAGGTGGGGGGCGCAAAAATTGATTCTCAATTTTGTATCGCACCAACGTCACCAGAACTACATGACATTCACAGAAATATCTTAGTTTTTAGTCCTATACAGGTAAAATCTTATGACAAAAAACACCAGAAAATACAATGTACAAATGTGTTACATTGGAAAAGTGTAATTTCGAACCCCATAACACTTCATAAAGAAAGAAATGGCAAAAATGACAATTTTTCAAACTAATATGTTTACAAATGTTACAGAGTAGACAGAAAATAAACAGTAATAACAAAGACAGGACAAACAAGACAACCTAAAGAAAGAGCTTTTATATTGATGTGCAGGATAGGTAAAGAAAGGGGGTGGAGTGGTTATAAAGTTGTTTATTATAACAAACTGATTGACTGTAAGAAATAAAATTAGCAGAAAATTTTGGACAGTTTAGTGGTGGGTCCAGGATTTTCAATACGGTGGGGCAATGACTTTGTAGGAGAGTGCCAACAGATGACATATGGATGGGTGATTTCCTATTACAGTATTATATTTTTTCACAAAAAGGGGGCACAGGAAACCTGTCCCATCCTGGATCCACCACTGTATTTCAAATAAGTCATTATTGTTTAGGTTTGTTATTCAATATTAACTTTAAGTTTTGATAATCAAATGTTAAAGTAAACTAGATATCACTGATAGGTAGTCATCTTTAGGTCCTCTAATTGCCAGATTATGTTATTATGTCGCCTGCAACGTGTTGCAGAAGCGACATATAGGGGTTACTTTGGCACTATCCGTCGTCTTGCGTCGTCATAAAAATTTCCGTCGCAGTTTTCCAGGCAACTACATGCCACAGCCTCTTGATATTTGATATGTAGCTTCATTGCATAGTACTGTAAGGTGTAAAGCGATTTTATGCCCGAAAAATATCGACTTCCTGTTTGACGAATACTTAATGTTTTATATATAATGGACATAGATGTCAAATTTTCGTCGCAGTTTTCCAGGCAACTACATGCCACAGCCTCTTGATATTTGGTATGTTGCTTCATTGCATAGTACTATAAGGTGTAAAGCGATTTTATGCCCGAAAAATAACGACTTCCTGTTTGACGAATACTTAATGTTTTATATATAATAGACATAGATGCCAAATTTTCGTCGCAGTTTTCCAGGCAACTACATGCCACAGCCTCTTGATATTTGGTATGTAGCTTCATTGCATAGTACTATAAGGTGTGAGGAGATTTAATGCCCGAAAATTAACTGCTTCCTGTTTGGCGAACAATTATAGATACGCAGGCGACATATGCCTTCCGGGGAAGGCTCCATCTAGTTGCTTATACTGTATTTACTTGTATTTTTAATAGTTAGTGATGTACCTTTAGTTCTGCAATTACAATGTATTTTTATGAGGGTGGCAATATTTCATAAGACGAAGAAACAATTGCAGAATGAATGAGAATAATGAAAACTAATCCTTACATTCATGTATCATTATGTTTGCTCATTTTAAAAGTTTAAAATTACCTTGTAAATGCATACTGTTTGTAAATACCTATAACCCTTGATTGTGACAAATAATGGGAAAAGTGATGCAAAAGTACTTTTTGTGAATTGTCAAATCAATATTTACCTCAAAATATTTCAAGATTTCTCCATTCCAAATTTTCTCTTTGCCAGTCCCGTGCGGGGCCCGGGTGGCGAATAGGCCCGCAGCAGAGCCTAGCTTGTCGTAAGCGGCGACTAAGGGTCTTGGGATTCTGATGTCGGGTCAGTGCTCAGCCCACAGAGCGACCAAGTGTGTACCCTAGGTGGCTGAATAGGGTGGCTCTCGTCCGCAGGGGTTGTCAGGTCTATAATAAGGAAACCCTGACCGCCGACTATAGTGGGCTAACGTGTGTGGAGAATGCCACACTTCATGCACGTAAAAGACCCCTTTGTGGACCGCCATAGGCTAAATTTTCTGCCCATACCCACCTCTCCCCTTTTCCTGTGGTTCTTCCAAAATTTACTGGTCCTTTTTTTTCCCTCCCCACTCCCACATTTCATTTATCATCATCATTTCATGTTCATTTTGTCACCCTTTTTATGTTCATCGCCTGTAAATAACCTATATAGCGTTGCACGGGCGTAAAACACCAACTCACTCACTCACTATGTTTTATCTTTTTTTGGTCCCCTGCCGCAACGCGGAGCGGGGACTTGGAAATGCCGGTGTCCGTGCGTCCGTCACACTTTTTTTCGTAACACTTTTCTCAGTAACTACTTATCCTAGGGTTCTGAAATTTTGTATGCAGACTCCTATAGGGGTCCCCTAAGGTGTAAGTGATTTTCAGGTCAGTCTGACATCTACTTCCTGTTTAACGACTTGGTCATTTTTTCTCCCATAGGCTCAATGGTAAATTTTTCGTAACACTTTTCTCAGTAACTACTAATCCTAGGATTCTGAAATTTTGTATGCAGACTCCTATAGGGGTCCCCTAAGGTGTAAGTGATTTTCAGGTCAGTCTGACATCTACTTCCTGTTTAACGACTTGGTCATTTTTTCTCCCATAGGCTCAATGGTAAATTTTTCGTAACACTTTTCTCAGTAACTACTAATCCTAGGATTCTGAAATTTTGTATGCAGACTCCTATAGGGGTCCCCTAAGGTGTAAGTGATTTTCAGGTCAGTCTGATATCTACTTCCTGTTTAACGACTTAGTCATTTTTCTCCCATATGCTCAATGGTAAATTTTTCGTAACACTTTTCTCAGTAACTACTAATCCTAGGGTTCTGAAATTGTGTATGCAGACTCCTATAGGGGTCCCCTAAGGTGTAAGTGATTTTCAGGTCAGTTTGACATCTACTTCCTGTTTAACGACTTGGTCATTTTTTCTCGCATAGGCTCAATGGTAAATTTTTCGTAACACTTTTCTCAGTAACTACTAATCCTAGGATTCTGAAATTGTGTATGCAGACTCCTATAGGGGTCCCCTAAGGTGTAAGTGATTTTCAGGTCAGTCTGACATCTACTTCCTGTTTAACGACTTGGTCATTTTTTCTCCCATAGGCTCAATGGTAAATTTTTCGTAACACTTTTCTCAGTAACTACTAATCCTAGGATTCTGAAATTTTGTATGCAGACTCCTATAGGGGTCCCCTAAGGTGTAAGTGATTTTCAGGTCAGTCTGACATCTACTTCCTGTTAAACGACTTAGTCATTTTTCTCCCATATGCTCAATGGTAAATTTTTCGTAACACTTTTCTCAGTAACTACTAATCCTAGGGTTCTGAAATTTTGTATGCAGACTCGTATAGGGGTCCCCTAAGGTGTAAGTGATTTTCAAGTCAGTCTGACATCTACTTCCTGTTTAACGACTTAGTCATTTTTTCTCCCATAGGCTCAATGGTAAATTTTTCGTAACACTTTTCTCAGTAACTACTAATCCTAGGGTTCTGAAATTGTGTATGCAGACTCCTATAGGGGTCCCCTAAGGTGTAAGTGATTTTCAGGTCAGTCTGACACATACTTCCTGTCTAACGACTTAAGTCATTTTTTCTCCCATAGGCTCAATGGTAAATTTTTCGTAACACTTTTCTCAGTAACTACTAATCCTCGGGTTCTGAAATTTTGTATGCAGACTCCTATAGGGGTCCCCTAAGGTGTACGTGATTTTCAGGTCAGTCTGACATCTACTTCCTGTTTAACGACTTAGTCATTTTTTCTCCCATAGGCTCAATGGTAAATTTTTCGTAACACTTTTCTCAGTAACTACTAATCCTAGGGTTCTGAAATTTTGTATGCAGACTCGTATAGGGGTCCCCTAAGGTGTAAGTGATTTTCAAGTCAGTCTGACATCTACTTCCTGTTTAACGACTTAGTCATTTTTTCTCCCATAGGCTCAATGGTAAATTTTTCGTAACACTTTTCTCAGTAACTACTAATCCTAGGATTCTGAAATTTTGTATGCAGACTCCTATAGGGGTCCCCTAAGGTGTAAGTGATTTTCAGGTCAGTCTGACATCTACTTCCTGTTTAACGACTTAGTCATTTTTTCTCGCATAGGCTCAATGGTAAATTTTTCGTAACACTTTTCTCAGTAACTACTAATCCTAGGGTTCTGAAATTTTGTATGCAGACTCCTATAGGGTCCCCTAAGGTGTAAGTGATTTTCAGGTCAGTCTGACATCTACTTCCTGTTTAACGACTTAGTCATTTTTTCTCCCATAGAACACATTATTATTGGAGTTATGCCCCTTCAACAATAAAACGTTCAACGGGCGGGGGACCTGGAATCTGTTGTTGTTCCAACAAGCAAAAATGCATTTGTTTCAATTTCAATTTTTTCTTGACTTTTTTTAATATCTAATAGTGTAGTAATATTTTCAATAAGTTTTTCTCACTATGTTGCTTTCCTTTCGAGCATGTTTCTCGCTGGCTGTCAGTTTAGTAAATTCTTTTAAAAGATTTATTTGTTTCTTAAGAGCTTTTGTTTTTTTTTCTGATTTCGTTCTAAGTTTTCCTATTTCCTCTCTAATCTTTTCTTCATTCTCCCAAATTCCAATGTTGTTGAGAATTTCTAACAATTTAAGCTTTTCAGAATTTTTTTTTCAACTTTTCTTTTTTATCACTCTTCCTCCTCTGTAATTCAATAACATGATCTTCGTGAAGTTTTTTCTTTCTTTCTTTACATTTGTCTATTGATTCATTATTTATTCTGACTGCAGATTGTATTATTTTGGCTTGTTCTTCATTGGATTTTGATTCGGGTCAGGTGAGCTAAAAATCTTTAAAAAGTACCTGACATTTATCTTTTAATAGAGAACAAATTTTAAAAAGGTGGTGCTGTATTTTTTCATCAAGTTGGGATGGTTCAAATAAAGCCTTTGTAACAGTCTGTTCCGGTAAAAATTGTCCAAAAAAGAGTGGTTTTTGATTTTTTGAAAAAAGTGTTGGGTTTTCTGATCCAGTTCCTAAAAATTCATTCAATCTGTTGTAAACACTTCCCATGTCCAGAGCATTAATATTTTCATTAGACGATGCTTGCAAATAGTTAGTTAGTTAGTTAGTTATTGCTTTACTCCCAAGCAGCACGATTTCGGCTATCTCCGGGAGATGAACATGAAAATGGTGATACAATGAACTGCTTGCAAATATGGTTCAGTTATAATTTTGAAAATAATTCCTAAAGCCCGGCAGATTGACAGTACATAATCACATTTTAAAGACTGAAATATATAGTTTTGAGTATAATCCAATGTAGATTTAGCATTTTTAAAATAATTATCCAGGAAAGATTTAAGATAAAAGTTCCAGCAGAATTGCAAAAAAGAGTATTAAAACGTGATCCTCTGTTGTTCATACTTAGAATATTTTTTGATCCTCTGTTGTTCATACTTAGAATATTTTTAATACCTTTTTCTTGTAAATAGGTCTTTGCATATAAAGGATCTCCTGAACCATCTTTATAAAAAAGTTTACCAATAAACTTAACTAAATTTGAAGCTTTTATATCATCTTTGGTCCCTTCAATAGACGACATTTATTTATTACATACGTCAGCAAATTATAGCGGATGAACAGCACATTTAAACTCAAGTGTTTCATTGTTTTGGGTATTTTGTTGGTTAATCAAAAGTCGATTAGTCTTTGACTCTGTGGCACTGCGGTCAGTCATAAAAGACTTTGTTTTGTCCAAAATACTGGTTTAGTTGTTATTTGTTATGTCATTTAAAATGTCCTTTGTGCACTGCACACAAGTTTCAGCTTTACCATTAGGTACTTCCCTTAAACCAGTTGTTACATTAGTTTTTAATTCATCGCCATAAAAATATCTCCCCTTTTTAGTCGTTGCATCTCTATGCATTGTAATGGATTCATTATTGAATATTGCTTCTGCAACATGAATCTTTGATATTGTGCCAAGTTCATGAACCATTTTATTTTCTGTTGTTATGGATGGAAGATTCTCCACTTAAATATTTAAAATTGACAGAACCGATTTTATTAACGGGTTGATATGTTGTAGCCAAATTTTTCTGCTTAGACATTCATAAATTACTTTTCGGATTGATTCCGAATACCTTTTACCTTTAGTATTTGATTGCAAAATTACAGTTTTTTTCAGTTTCTGTCTCATTTATCTCATCTCTCTCCTCCAGCTCTATTCTCATTTGGTCAATTTCAATTTTCAATTCATTAACAATTTTCTTTAATGTGTTGCATTGAGTTCCTGCATCATTGCATTTTTTTGTCTAATTCATGTTTATCAACTTTATCATTTTAATTTAACCCTTTAAGCTTTCCCTTTAGTTTGTTTATTACTTGATTTTGTCTTTTTATCTTTAATTTGAGACCACTCAACTGCTTTGATTTACTGGTATTTTTTATCTTCATCTGATGGTTCAAGTGCTTTATAACTATATATTTTTTGCTGTCATCCATGGGATTTAGTTTACTCATCTGAGATTCTGAAAATCTAAATTCTTTGTTCAAAAAATTGGTGTAGTTTTTGTTCCTGGCATATTTTAACCGTTTAGCATTTTGACAGAGCCGTTTAACTGTCATTTGCAAAACTTTTGCTTGAACAATTTCACACTTTTTTTCTGCCATGTCACAAAGAAGGTTGTGGAGTTTTTTTCCATTTCCCTGTACTTTTTCATAGGCTTCTATTACTATTTTGTTAGTAAGCGGCATGATTTGACAATTCAAAGTATTTTTTACCCTTTATCTTAAGCTGTTTTAACAAATAAAGATAATTTTAAATAATTCTTCTTCCTAAAGATTGAATTATAAAGTTATCTTATTCCTAAATAAGTAAAAAGGGGTTTATAATATACATAACAAGAAAAGAAGTACACATACAAAAGTAAAGAAACAGATGACAGGACATTAAAAGATTTAGAACAAGGATTTCAAGCTCACAAGATAATACACCTTTGCTTAGAAATTCAGCTTCAATTATCTCCCTTGAATGATGACAGACTAACATGGTGATAGTGTTTTGCTTCCAAACTTTGTGGTAGTATTAATATTAAAATGCCTTATGATGGCACTAGATAATGTCTACTTACCGTTTTAAGAAAAGGTATACACAGTAACCACAACTTTTGATTTGTTTTCCAAATTGTCTGCAAAATAAATAATATAAGACATACAAAAACTTAAATATTTATTTATGGATATAAACAGACACTTGTAAATGCATGCTGTTTTATATCTTATTTTAGGCTTAAAAATAGATAAAATGTAAATGCATGCATCAGATTGTTAAAAATTAACTCCGTGAATGAGATTATTGGATAAAATGCATGCTTAAATTTTTAATGTGCAAATCATGACATGCTACTTAGCAACTGTACAAGTATTCAAACCTTAAATCACCTTTAATAAGCTTTCTTGAACAACATAAAATAATCAGGACATTTGGAATTTACATTAGTCCTAGCTGGAACCCTCAGGTTGCAGTGCACTTGCGCTGCCTGATTAATGGCCCACACGGACATGTGTCAAACCGTTCACCTTGCTTATATGTTACAGTGCCAGCTAGCATTTAAGGACCAAGAGGTGCATAGACTGTTAGATAATTGTGACCTAAAACATAGCATGCTACTAATGTTAATCAAATTATTATACCCCCACTCGTAAGAGAGGGGGCTATATTGCAATCACCTTGTCCGTCCGTCCGGTTCAATTTCTCTGCTCCTACTGGATGGATAGGTTTCAAATTTGGTACACAGCTTCAGCATGATGAGTTATACTATGCCTACCCTTTCCAGGTCAGTCCATCATCTACTTCCTGTTTTCCAAGCCAACTTAGACTTTTTTATGGAAAAAAAAATGAAATATGAAATTTTTCGTAACAGATTTCTCGACCTCTACTGGATAGATTGGTTTCAAATTTGGAACACAGCTTCAGCATGATAAGTTATACCATGCCCCCCCCCCTTTCCAGGTCAGTCCATCACCTACTTCCTGTTTTTCGATCCGACTTAGACTTTTTAGGGTAAAAAATTTGAAAAGTGAAATTTTTCGTAACAGATTTCATGGCTTCTACTGGATGGATTGGTTTCAAATTTGGTACACAGCTTCAGCATGATTAGTTATACCGTGCCTCCCCTTTCCAGGTCAGTCCATCATCTACTTCCTGTTTTCTGAGCTTACTTAGACTTTTTATGGGTCAAAAATAGACAATTTTTTGTAACAGATTTCTCGGCTTCTAGAAAAGGAATTGATTTCAAATTTGGTATACAGCTTTAGCATGATGAGTTGTATCGTGCCTCCCCTTTCAAGGTCAGTCGGTCATCTACTTTCTACTTCCTGTTTTCTGAATGGCCGAGTGGGGGTATGCTAAGCACGACATAGTGCAACCCCTTGTTAAAGAAATGTTTGCAGCAGATTTGTTTACAAAAGTATGCATGTATCTAAGACAAAGACTGAATTTGTTTTAACAGAAGTAGATGAACCACAAACCTCAAATCACATCACATGTTTTTGATATATTGAGGGTCATGATGATGAATGCATAAAGAGGATGTGACTAGTAGTTTTTGACAAAATTCTTGTAAAATATTGCTTACATCTGCTTATCCAGCAACCGAATCTTAACATTGTGTTGCATCCATATATTATGTTTTAACCACCTGAGTTTGCGTTGCTGAAATATTTTGAGTCTTTCATATGTTATTGGCGATCGTTTTTACTGGTTTTGTCTTCAACATTTCCGGATGCTCCTTTGGTCGTATACCTCATTGCTGCTTTCGCATATACATCAAATTGTCTTCAATAAAATAATGATGTATGACTATTTCTTACCTTAACAAGTAATAAGTGTAACAGCAAAACTGTTACTAAGTCTCCCAAACGAAGTTTCCCAATTAACTCCCATGTAATAATCTCAGACTCCCCTTTGATTACAAATGTTTTCTCTTAAAATAAGTAGTAATAAAATATATGGTTATAGGGTGGGGATCTCAATGGCTTTAAAGATATTAAGGATTTTGTAATTTGAGGGGGTGGGGCATGACCCCCTGGGACCCCTCTATGGCAACAAATAATTTTTCTTATCATAAGAAGAAATAATATATATGGTTATAGGGTGGGGATCTCAATGATTCTCAAGATATTAAGGATTTTGTAATTTGAGGGGGGCGGGGCATGACCCCATGGGACCCCTCTATGGTACCAAATGATTCGCCTAATCATAAGGAATAATAATATATATGGTTATAGGGTGGGGATCTCAATAGTTTTCAAGATATTAAGGATTTTGTAATTTGAGGGGGGCGGGGCATGACCCCATGGGACCCCCCTATGGTACCAAATGATTCGTCTAATCATAAGGAATAATAATATATATGGTTATAGGGTGGGGATCTCAATGATTTTCAAGATATTAAGGATTTTGTAATTTGAGGGGGGCGGGGCATGACCCCCTTGGACCCCCCTATGGTACCAAATGATTCGTCTTATCATAAGAAATAATAATATATATGGTTATAGGGTGGGGATCTCAATAATTTTAAAGATATTAAGGATTTTGTAATTTGAGGGGGCGGGGCATGACCCCCTGGGACCCCCCTATGGTACCAAATGATTCGTCTTATCATAATGATTAATAATATATATGGTTATAAAGTAGTTATTTGAACTATTTTCGACATATTCAAAAAATATCATTTTTTGGGGTATTTGGGGGGGCGTGGCACAGCCCCTGGGGGGTCCCCATACTTGAATTTCAGGGAGAAGCCACATCTCATAGGGTTCTACCACTGTGCCAAATTTGAAATAAATCGGTCAAGTATAAAGTACAAAAGGGCCCCGGACAAAGTTGGCGGCGCGAGAAAGAAGAAGAATAAGAATAATAACTAGAATTGCCATTGCCAGCAATAGCAGATGTCGACCGTTGCCTTATCTTTTACGACAGATTTGACACTGTTGGCAGCCATTTAAATGATTTTTAATATTTGACTCCATATTCCCACTCGCCATCTTTCAAACACCCTAAAATATCAAGTTTCGTTAAAATCTGAGAATTTCAATACTTACGGAAGTGGCGGCCATTTTGAATTTTTTAGAATTTTTGAACTAGCCATCATTTGAAACTCCTAAATATAAAGTTTCGTTAAAATCTGAGAATGTTCACTTTTTACGGAAAATGGCGGCCATTTTGAATTTTTCGACATTTCTGACCTCGCGTATCAACTCGCCATCCTCCATATTCCTTAATAATAAAGTTTCGTTAAAATCGGAGAATGTTCAATTTTTACGGGAAATGGCGGCCATTTTGAATTTTTTAAAATTTTTGAATCGGTCATCCTTCAAAACTCTTAAAAATAAAATTTCGTTAAAATTTTGAAAAAAAAAATTTGGGAAGTGGCGGCCATTTTGAATTTTTTGAACTTTTTGAACTCGCCATCAATTGAAACTTCTAAATATAAAGTTTTGTTAAAATCGGAGAATGTTCACTTTTTACGAGAAATGGCGGCCATTTTGAATTTTTCGACATTTCTTACTCCGCGTATCAACTCGCCATCCTTCATATAACTTAGATATAAAGTTTCGTTAAAATCGGAGAATGTTAAAGTTTTACGAGAAATGGCGGCCATTTTGAATTTTTCGACATTTTTTTCGTCACCTCTTAATTCGCCATCCCATTATAAACCGTAATACCAATTTTTGTTCAAACTGAAGAACGCGACATTTTTTACGTAAAATGGCGGCCATCTTGGAAATGGCAGCCATCTTGGTTCCGAAAATTTCTACTGCAACAGATATCATGGTTACGTATCATCATACCAAGTTTGGATCCACAATATAAAATGGTTCTTTAGTTATGACGCGGACAAAAAATTTGCGACAATAAGAATAATAAGAATAACTAGAATTGCCATTGCCAGCAATAGCAGATGTCGACCGTTGCCTTATCTTTTACGACATATTTGACACTGTCAGCAGCCATTTTAATGATTTTTTAATATTTGACTCCATATTCCCACTCGCCATCCTTCAAACACCCTAAAATATCAAGTTTCGTTAAAATCTGAGAATTTTCAATAATTACGGAATTGGCGGCCATTTTGATTTTTTTTTGGAATTTTTGAACTCGCCATCAATTGAAACTCCTAAATATAAAGTTTTGTTTAAAATCGGAGAATGTTCACTTTTTACGGAAAATGGCGGCCATTTTGAATTTTTCGACATTTCTGACCTCGCGTATCAACTCGCCATCCTTCATATTCCTTAAATATTAAGTTTCGTTAAAATCGGAGAATGTTCAATTTTTACGGGAAATGGCGGCCATTTTGAATTTTTTGAAATTTTTGAATCGGTCATCCTTGAAAACTCTTAAAAATAAAATTTTGTTAAAATTTTGAAAAAAAAAAAATTTGGAAGTGGCGGCCATTTTGAATTTTTTGAACTTTTTGAACTCGCCATCCTATGAAACACCTAAGTATAAATTTTCGTGGAAATCGGAAAATTTTTCATTTTTACAGGAAGTGGCGGCCATTTTGAATTTTTCGACATTTCTTACTCCGCGTATGAACTCGCCATCCTTTATATACCTTAAATATAAAGTTTCGTTAAAATTGGAGAATGTTCAATTTTTACGGGAAATGGCGGCCATTTTGAATTTTTCGACATTTTTTTCGTCACCTCTTAATTCCCCATCCCATTATAAACCGTAATACCAATTTTTGTTCAAATTGAAGAACGCGACATTTTTTACGTAAAATGGCGGCCATCTTGAAAATGGCAGCCATCTTGGTTCCGAAAAATTCTACTGCAACAGATATCATGATCACGTATCATCATACCAAGTTTGGAACCGCAATATAAAACAGTTCTTTAGTTATGACGCGGACAAAAAAATGGCGACAATAAGAATAATAAGAATAATAATAATAATAATAATAATAACTAGGTATAATTGTGTTGGGATGCCAACACAGAAGTCGCCCAAAATCGCCATGGATTGTATTTCTTTCAAATAAGTATAATAAAATATGCCTAGAAATCAAATTTCAGACAAACCAGACAAAGTTTCCAATTTAACGCAACGGGAATGTAGTAAAAATGGCCGCCATTTTAAAACCGGAAGTCCAATCAAAATTCTGATTGCACCATTGAACTCAGCATACCAGATTTACCCAGATAACCCATTTTGAAGACAATCAGACAAACTTTAATTTTTTCGTCTATTTTTAGTAACGGGCTGCCATTTTGAAACGGCGGCCATTTTGAACATTCTGAAAACTTCTTGCAAAACTTCAAATGAAGGTTAATCACTGTGCAAAGTTTCATTACCTCTCTTCAAAGCATCTCAGACTAGATAGTAGGACAAAATTAGCAGTTTTTCATAGGGGGCGGGGGTATAAAAATGGCCGCCATTTAAAAACGGTAAGTCCAATCTGAAATCTGATTTCATATTTAAACTCAGGATACCCCATTTACCCATAGAATCCATTTTCAAAATGTTCCGATAAGTATTAGTCGTTGTTACTATTTTTAGAACAGCCGCCATTTTGAAACGGCGGCCATTTTGAATTTTTAAACATTACGTTGCATAACTCCTTTTGGTGTTCTATGACCCTATCAAGTGTCATAGAACTCCTACAAAGCACTTCCGAGCAATCCTTTCGGAAAAGTTCATGGATAAGAGAAATAATAATAATAAGAAAAATAATAATAATAAGAAACGGGGTAAAAACAATAAGTCGCCAAAACTTTGTTTTGGGCGACTTAATAATAATGAAAAAAAATAAACGCGACAATAACAATATGTCTACCGAATAACTGCGTTTCGGTCGACATAATAATAATGAAAAAAAATAAACGCGACAATAACAATATGTCTACCGAATAACTGCGTTTCGGTCGACATAATAATAATGAAAAAAAATAAACGCGACAATAACAATATGTCTACCGAATAACTGCGTTTCGGTCGACATAATAATAAGAAACGCAACAAAAACAATAAGTCTCCAAACTTCGTTTGAGAGACTTAATAAATGTTCTTGAAACTTGCCCAATTAAGTTTCACCAATAGAAACCTAAAAACAATCATTTCAGTTACAATATTTGTAACAAGGCTTTCTTGCTAAATAATTAAATTGTAATGTGTAACAATGCAAGCTTAGTTAGTCTGTATGCGAAACAACATGTTTTAATCTCAATAATGTTACTGTTGTGCAGATATGGGTTAGTAAAGAATTACTCTTACCTTGAAAAGAAATTGAAGATTGTCAAGGTGGTATACAAAGGTCGCCGTTATTTCTAACGCGGTCCTGCTCCCTAAAAATAGATTTGGGGAATCCTCGGATATATCTAATAAACCAAAAAGAACAGATATGGACCACAATGTAACAGTTCACTTGTATAAAGAGAAAGGGATAAAGAAAAATGAAATAAAAGGGGGAAAATTCTAATTATGTTATAAATATCTACTATGCAACTTAAACTGTTTTAGCTTCGATTATGAAATTGATTGGTCTTATTCATATATATTTTGCTCGCTATATTATTGGCATTTAAGCCGTGGGTACTGGCTTTCCCGAACAAACGTACAAATGTACTTTTATAAATATACCTTTGTTTAACATCGACTCGCACGTCAGAATATATAAAAAATAACATGTCGAGCTATTGCGTCTACTGTTATTTCAAAGGCCTAACATTAAAATGACCAGTTTAACAGACGGTAAGGAATAGTGTCTTGTTTTGGTCATTAAAAATAATATGGTTCATTATCTCATAGATATAATATACATAGATATGTATATAATTTTTCATCGGTAAAGCTCGGCTGAATGAAAAAAAAACATGTTTTCGCATGAAACCAATTATTTCCCTTTGTGTAACATGCTTAAAACTTTTAATTTTTTACCTGTTAAACAGTTATTTAACCATACAAAATTAAATGTTGAAATAAAAACAAGGTTTGCCGAGTATGTAACTTGAATACTTCAACAAGTCGTCGCATTTAACTTTACAATAAGAACTGAGCTAATTCACCATTTGAAAAGAGAACAGACTTACATGTAGTATATGGAAAAAAAAACAAATAAACGGCTCTGTGGACCGTTATCAACGTATAGTCACGACGTTAAACTCCCCATTCAGTCAACACAAATAAATTACTAAAGACTTTAGAATTCGTATATCTGTTGATGAAATTCTCTTAATATCAACGGAATACGATGAAATAAGAACTTGTTAAACAAAATTAATGCATATCCATCATACAAGATCTAATAGTGATGAGCATTACATCGCCTGACGGACTCTAAACAATAAGCCCATAAGACAATGGACATTTATTATTTAACATTTTTCAGGGATGGGTTCCAAAACTGAAACAATTATAAACTATAAGTACATGAAGTATATATAATAAAACAAATGAAGTCCAGCCCTCCCCCCTCTAAATATTTTTAGTCTTTTTTTTTCGTTGCATAGTTCGAAACTCTTTCCGCTTATATGGTCTACATGTTTGATGTGTGGTAAAACAAGTACTTTTTGCTGATTGATTACGCTTAAGGGATTGTCATTTTTGTCGAATATCTAACGTTACATATCTAAATGAGCATATTACATGTATAAAGAAATATAAAAATGTAATAGTTATCTATATTGCTTTGTACCATAGCCCGCATATTAGTGGTAAAGGAATATATTTAGGAATGCTGAAATCGGCCCCATTTTTTCACATAATCGTCAACTTTGTACTATCACAATGGATTTGGTGTAATTTAGTTACTAGATAACAAAACTTTACACATTAAATTGATTTAACATTGTGACGGCAACATGCATTATATTAATATGACGTCATAAACATGCTGAAAACTCAGAAAATATCAATATTTGCTTCAGGTCCATCACCCAGTCACGCCTTGCATATCACCCAGTCCTGCTCTATTGAACTCTATGTATATGTCGATAACCAGTTAAGCACCGTCCCTTGGTGTCCATAGCTGAGAGATGAATATCTATATCATTAACACACTGTGTATCTATTCTTATTAATATAGTCAACCATGCTTGTTCCACACAAACACACACATGCATTATATATTTTGCATTACAATTAATTTATATAAACAATTGCAGTGTTGCTAAGCTATGTCTGTTATGTACTGTTTGAAATCATAAATGTTAATTGTCATTGCCTGCAAAGGTCCTTGATTGGCTGAAATAAAATAATGTCTAATGTCTAATGTCTATATCAGACCCAGTATATCAACTCTGAGGCCCGTAAGAGATTCATCATCCTGTCAAGCCCTGCATATCACCCAGTCCTGCTCTATAAAACTGTATGTTCATATCAGACCCAGTTTATCAATTCTGAGACCCGTAAGAGCTCCATCATCTAGTAACGCCCTGCATATCACCCAGTCCTGGTCTATAAAACTCTATGTAGATATCAGACCCAGTTTATCAACTCTGAGACCCGTAAGAGCTCCATCACCTAGTAACGCCCTGCATATCACCCGGTCCTGCTCTATAAAACTCTATGTATATATCAGACCCAGTATATCAACTCTGAGACCCGTAAGAGCTCCACCACCCAGTAACGCCCTGCATATCACCCGGTCCTGCTCTATAAAACTCTATGTAGATATCAGACCAAGTTTATCAATTCTGAGATCCGTAAGAGTTCCATCACCCAGTCACGCCCTGCATATCACCCAGTCCTGCTCAATAGAACTCTATGTAGACAAATCAGACCCAGTATATCAACTCTGAGGCCACTAAGAGGTTCATCACCCAATAACGCCCTGCATATCACCCTGTCCTGCTCTGTAGACCTCTATGTACATAATAGAGACATTATATCAACTCGAAAGCCCGTAAGAGCTCCATCACTCAGTCACGCCCTGAATATCACCCGGTCCTGCTCTATTAAACTCTATGTATATATCAGACCCAGTATATCAACTCTGAGACCCGTAAGAGTTCCATCACCCAGTCAAGCCCTGCATATTACCCAGTCCTGCTCAATAGAACTCTATGTACATATCAGACCCAGTATATCAATTCTGAGGCCCCTAAGAGCTCGATCACCCAGTTACGCCCTGCATATCACCCAGTCCTGCCCTATAGAATTTTATATATTAGACCCAGTATATCAACTCTGAGGCCCCTAAGAGGATCGTCACCGAGTCACGTCATGCAAATGACTCTGTCCTGCTCTGTAGACCTCTATGTACATAATAGAGCCAGTATATCAACTCGAAAGCCCGTAAGAGCTCCATCACTCAGTCACGCCCTGCATATCACCAAGTCCTGCTCTATAGAACTCTATGTTCAAATCAGACCCAGTATATCAACTGTGAGGCCCCTAAGAGGTTCATCACCCTGTCACGCCCTTCATATCACCCAGTCCTGTTCTATAAAACTATATGTACATATCAGACCCAGTTTACCAACTCTGAGACCCGTAAGAGCTCCATCACCCAGTCACGCTCTGCATATCACCCGGTCCTGCTCTATAAAACTCTATGTATATATCAGACCCAGTATATCAACTCTGAGACCCGTAAGAGCTCCACCACCCAGTAACGCCCTGCATATTACCCGGTCCTGCTCTATAAAACTCTATGTAGATATCAGACCAAGTTTATCTATTCTGAGATCCGTAAGAGCTCCATCATCCATTAACGCCCTGCATATCACCCTGTCCTGCTCTGTAGACCTCTATATACATAATAGAGCCAGTATATCAACTCGAAAGCCCGTAAGAGCTCCATCACTCAGTCACGCCCTGAATATCACCCGGTCATGCTCTATTAAACTCCATGTATATATCAGACCCAGTATATCAACTCTGAGACCCGTAAGAGCTCCATCACCCAGTCAAGCCCTGCATATTACCCAGTCCTGATCTATAGAACTCTATGTACATATCAGACCCAGTACATCAATTCTGAGGCCCCTAAGAGCTCGATCACCCAGTTACGCCCTGCAGATCACCCAGTTACGCCCTGCATATCACCCAGTCCTGCCCTATAGAATTTTATATATTAGACCCAGTATATTAACTCTGAGGCCCCTAAGAGGATCGCCACCGAGTCACGTCATGCAAATGACTCTGTCCTGCTCTGTAGACCTCTATGTACATAATAGAGCCAGTATATCAACTCGAAAGCCCGTAAGAGCTCCATCACTCAGTCACGCTCTGCATATCACCAAGTCCTGCTCTATAGAACTCTATGTTCAAATCAGACCCAGTATATCAACTGTGAGGCCCCTAAGAGGTTCATCACCATGTCACGCCCTCCATATCACCCAGTCCTGTTCTATAAAACTATATGTACATATCAGACCCAGTTTACCAACTCTGAGACCCGTAAGAGCTCCATCACCCAGTCACGCTCTGCATATCACCTGGCCCTGTTCTATAGAACTCTATGTACACATCGGATCCAGTATATCAACTCTGAGGCCTGCAATACATTCAGAGCCTAGACACGCCCTTTGTATAACATAGTCCTGCTTTAGAGACCTACCGTGATTATTAATTATATCACGGGGTATTTCCGGCTATCGTTAACAATGGCAAACTGAAAACAGTCCTCAAATCTATCTTGTGCATGCTTTTCAACAAGGAAATAGGTGAAAATGGTAGACAACAGTGTAATCCTAGTATTTTTTCATTAGAACGAAAAATAATGATATATTTTCGTTTTTTATCGATCTGTTTCATGTTTGAAATAGCACCTTCTCGTCCGAAAGGAAACATAAACATAGAACATGGTTTTAAATACAAAAAAAAAAATCCATTTTGGACGTGCATTTCGACAGATCATTGTACATGATTGCTAGTTTGTCAAGCTGTCCCTTTGTAATGGACTTATTCTGAAACGCACTCATTTCTACACAAACAAAGAACACTGAATTGAAAGATTTTTTGACCTCATATTTCGATGAAATGATGATATGTTAACATCCCATGTCATTTATTCAAGACAACGAGATTAAGCCACAGCATATTCTATGTATTAGCCTTAAAATACTGTTTGCAACTAAGTTGTGTTCTGTGCTTTTTGCGGTCAATCTTTTGATTGTCTCTGTCTTTTCTTTTTGTTTTGTGATATTACGTAATACTACGGAAGCTTATTCGTTATTACATGTGTTAGTGCCAGGCCAGGGTGATGTTTTTTCTTATCTAACGCGACATAACTAACTCGTTAAAACAACTCAAGAGCTGTAACTCGTTATAACAAATAGGTAACTCATTTTAACCACATAGCTAACATGTTAAAACGCCAAAGCTAACTCCTTATAACGCCACAGCTAACTCGTTATTACAACTTAGCTAACTCGTAAAAACGAGTTACAGCTAGTAAGTTGTTATAACGCGTTAGTTAAGTGCTGATAACGAGTTAGGTTATTCGTTTTAACAAGTTAGTTATGTCGTTATAAAGAGTTAGCTAAGTGGTACTAATGATTTAGCCAAGTTGTTATAACGAGTTAGCCATGTAGTTATCACTAGAGTCAGCTATTTTGTTCTAATGAGTTAGGTACATGTGTCGTTAAATCGTTATAACGAGTTACAGATAGTAGGTTGTTATAACGAGTCAGAAAAAATAAAGCTTCACCCTCGCACTAATGGACTGCCGTAGAATAACCCTTTAAATAGTGCTATTTTTATGGCCTGACCACGTATGTGGATCGGACATATAGTTTTACCCTTGTCCGTCCGTCCGTCCGTCCGTCCGTAACACTTTGGTTAAGTTCTTGGTTAATGTCCATTACTCGGATACTTGATGTTGGGGATCAATGATATTTCACCACCAGATGGGTCTTGGGTAGGGCTACACCACCCACTAGAAATTAGGTCACTGTGACCTATATTTTATGCATGAACGACTTTGGTTAAGTTCTTGGTTAAGGTCCATAACTTGGATACTATATGTTGGGGGTCAATGATATTTCACTACTAGATGTGTCTTTATAGGTAAGGTGACACCACCCACTTGAAATTAGGCCACTCTGACCTATACTTTACGCATGAATGACTTTGGTTAAGTTCTTGGTTAAGGTCCATATCTCAGATACTACATGTAGATGGTCAATGGTATTTCACCACTAGATGTGTCTTGGGTAACATGACACCACCCAATAAAAAATAGGTCACTGTGATCTATATTTTATGCATGAACGACTTCGGTTAAGTTCTTGGTTAAGGTCCATAACTTGGATACTAGATGTTGGGGGTCAATGATATTTCACCACTAGATGTGTCTTTGGTGACACCATCCACTAGAAATAATGTCACTGTGACCTATATTTTACGCATGACTGACTTTGGTTAAGTTCTTGGCTAAGGTCCATATCTTGAATACTACATGTTAGGGGTCAATAATATTTCACTACACGATGAGTCTTGGTAACATGGCACCACCCACCAGAAATAAGGTCACAGCGACCTATATTTTACACATGAACACTTTTGATCAATTTCTTGGTAAAGGTTCATATCCCAGGTAATACACATTGAGGGTCAATGATATTTCAAGAACGGGAGGGGACATTATCTAGTTCATTTTTTTTTATGATAAAATTATCAATAACAATTACTTATTATTTTGTATCATTCCAGGAGCTTCTGCAGTAAGTATGTTCTTATCGTTTTAGTTTATAATGATACTTAATTGCTTTGCTGGAAAATTACTATTACATGTATCTTTTGATAGCGCCCGTTTTAAAACGCGTTTACAAATGAGTCAAAATGTGAGCCTCTTACCATGCTTATAGAGCTTTTGTATTTGCTTTTTTAAAGGATTTTAACCCAAAAATTATAACAAGCATGTCTTGTCTATATATGATGTTATTGTTATTGTATAGTCGGCATAAAAGCTCTACAGAGCTTATGTTTGTAATTATTGATATCCGACGCAAAATAAACTTTCTGTCTGTCTGTCTGTCTGCCTGTCTGTCTGTCTGTCTGCTCATGACATGAGATCGTAACTGTAGAATGGTTTTTGTCTCGCCTGCGACATTCAAAAGGCGAGACTAAGGTATGGTGATTCCGGCGGTGACGGCGTCCACAGCTGTTAAAGTTTTTTCTTCTGTTTTATGTGAACAAGTTATGGTACTTCATTGATATTTGGTATACTGTTGCATTAGCATCAGTATAGATAAGTTATAAAAGCATTTCACCTGTATGTTCCTGCAGTCACGGTCTACTGATTTTTTACTTATACTTATTTGGTATAAAAAATGTTAAACTTTTTTCTTAAGTCTGTTTAACATTAAGCAGTTATGGCACACCGCTGAAATTTGGTACATATCAATTTCAAGGGCGTTTTATTTTGATGCTCCTGCAGTCACGATCTAGTGACTTTGAGATTTTCGTACTGATATGGCTAAATGTTAAAGTTTTTTTTCTTATACGTCTGTTTTCTCGTGAAGCCTTGATATTTTGTGTGCAGTTTATTGCATTAGCATCAGTAAAGATAAGTTTTAAAAGGATTTTATCTGTATGCTCCTGCAGTCATGGTCTACTGACTTTGAGATTTCATACTGATTTGGCTAAATGTTTTTTATGCCCCGCCTACGAAAGTGGAGGGGCATGTAGTGTTCGAATCTGTTCGTCCGTTCGTCCGTCCATCCATCCATCCATTCGTCCGTCCGCCCCAAATCACCATATTTCAAAAGTCCCACCTACTGACAAGTGCCACATCAACTATATTGGTATGGTAGGTGCACCTAGTGATGCTAAGCACATTTCATGCTTCGGATGCTGGATTTTACATATATTTTCCGCATAGATGACCTCTTACAGAAGAATGGTTAAAGTCCATTCCTGCTTACTGACAAGTGCCACATGAACCATATTGGTATGGTATGTGCACCTAGTGGTGCTTAGCACAATGCATGCTTCAGATGCTGGCTGTGACCTATATTTTCCGCATGGTTGACTACTTACAGAAGAATAATTAATGTCCATTCCTGCTAACAGGCAAGTACAACTTCAACCAAAGTGGTATGATATGTGCATCTAGGGATGATGAGCTAGATACGTGGTTCAGATGCAGGCTGTGACCTTCTTTTTCTGCATGAATGCGCACTTAAAATTTTGAAAAGTTTAAGTCAATTCCCGCTTAGTGACAATAATGCGTAACAAGGTAAGCTTCGTAATTGATAGATTTTAAACCTAGCTGTTTGATAAATATAAAGGCGGGGCACCGTGTCTGTTTTACACATTTTCTTGTTTTTCTTATATCTGTGTAATGTGAACAAGTAATGGTACACAAAACATATTTGGTATACAGCTGCATTTGCATCATTACATATCAATTTCAAGAGTAAATTCCAGTACTGTAATCACTGTAATCACTTTTAACACCGGTATTTTTAACTTCATTTTATATTGTGTCCAGCTGCGACAGATGAGACATGTCTCTGTGTTAACCGTTTATTTCTATTCGTCATGTTTACATTTTCTGGTTCATGCTGCAGACACTGGTTTTATCTTCAATGGTTTAGAAACATTTATTTTGAATATTTGTCTTCCTAAGACTAAGACTAAGAAACTTTATTTGAAGTCGGGTTAATACAAACAGAATAAACGTAAGCTCTGTAGAGCTTTTTTCCTTCTTTAACGCTTTGTTTATTACCAAAATTTGTTGTGTCTTTTAGAAATTAAGGTCTTGTTACTACATGTAATTATATCACAATCTATCAATTGGTATTTTTTCTTATTGTATAAAAAGTATACATAACCGACAATCTTTCTCTATCGGTTTCTGCTCTGGACGTGCTGTGCCATGGTCCACCAACTAAGGCACCGACAACTTTTATTTTTGAGGAGACCTGATTTGATCCTCAGAATTTTTTTTTGGAAAAACATTTATAATTAAATTATTTTCTTGCATAAGTTTCTGGTTGTCTTTTAGCGTTTGTTTGTGGCATTCTTTTCCTTTCAATGAGATATACACATTACACTGTATAAACCAACGTAACCAGTTAAAAAAGTATATATGAGGTCGTATAATCACCTGAATTGTTTCAAGTTTTGGATATCAGTACACATTGAAAATGTCATTAAATTAGTTTTGAAAGGCTTATTTAATGTGGAAAGTAAAATTTTGAAAGGCACCTGCTCATGACAAGTACTATTGTGTCATATGTGCCTCCTTAATTTTGCCTCACTTTTTATCCAATGACGCTTTGATATTCATAATCAGATTTTGTTGGGTTTTTTTCTTGATAGTATATATAGATAATCATCCCTGTTTCAATTTGATTTCAGTAGTACGCTAAGGTCTACTGCTGCATCTACCCTTCTTCTTACTCAAACATTTTAGAGTGCTCTTCTAAATTCCCTGTTTATTCAGACGTTGTCTTTCGGAATTGAAAACCTGTTGTTATATGAAAAGTATTATGTGTTTCATATCGGCATGTTGTTTTCTTCACAAATTCTGGCAGCTGTGACCTATTTGCATTAATTGTACCTACTTCATGCTTTTTCTGTAATATCATTATGTGGTGTCATTTCCCATCTTGGCATTAATAACATCTGCGGAATCATTCCTTATTCTGTTCTCTTACTGAGTGATGTTTTGTAGTTTATAGTAGAAAATATCCTTTGCTTTTTGTTTTGAATCGTACGTTGATGCATTACACATGATAACCATGAGTGATATTCGGTTTTGAGATGTACAAATCTTAGCATAGATATTCTTTTTATCATTAGGCTATCGTACAAGAGGTGGTTTTGCTTCTTTTGGTGCACCATAATGGCTACATGTATTTCTCTCTTATGACAAAATAAACACATTTTACGTGGATTTTAGAGGAAATAACTTGTATCTTCATTTACTGGGCTGAATTAAGAATATCAACAATATAACAAGTTAAGTCATTGTTATGAGATGTATAATCATGTTGTGAGTTGCGATAGTACTTATTAATTAAAAACAACATTATGTAGCTAACTATAATTAATACTAGTATACGTTTGTCTTCAAATAAAAAATAGCATTTTAGCGATTGAGTGTCAATACATAAACCATTAATTTAGGTTTGCAGTAGTGCATGCATTCTCCGATGACTATATGTAACCTTCATAAGCTGCATGAGTTCACAATTTAGACCAAAATGACTTGCACTTGAATACTTATTTTATTCTTAAATGTTTGATTTAGAGAAACAAATTAGGTTCTCTTTAAAGTAAGCATTCAACAAAGTAACTGTGCAAACTGTAACACAATAAAACATTTGCGCTTGGTTTCATTAAATGCACTGACCTGGTACAAAAATGTATTATGATGTAAATAAATTTTAAAATGATGCTCAGTATTTTTCAACATTTCAACAAACTTAACGGACGTGTTTTGATGTTTGGATATTTTAGTCACAGCGATTACATGTAACTATGCTGGAACAGATGAACTGCGTTTTAAAAGGTTACAATAAAAATGCCTGGGAAAAATAATCATATGAAGTTTGAAGTTATGATTGACCAGATCGAGTATAATTGTTTAATTAGTTGTCCGTTTAAGTATAAAAATATAATCAGCCCTACTTAAGTTTGCTGCCATTAATCTTTGGTTGTGTTGTTTAATTTTTTTTGTAAGGTGGGAATGGGGTTTTATCACACATTTAGCGTTTATATGCGTGAATTTGCCCGGATAAAACAGCCGGAAGTGTCCAAACCATATTTGACCAATGTCCTGATATGGCCAATATCAGGCCTCCCGTGCCCACAAAATGGCTTGATATCGCTTTTCCTGGGCCATATCAGACCTTGCATGCTCGTGTGACGTCATTTTAAAAAACATGAGATGATTAATTATAATTAATTAATTATGACAATAAAACAATAATACATATTTTTAGATTACTAAACGTATGTTTTGTTTTCTGGGTGGTGTAAAAGACTCGAGTAGGTTTTATAAACTTTCCGGCGGCGCGACGGCGTAAACTTTTTTGTAAGACTTTTGTGGAAAATGAATTGCTTGAAAAAGTATAATAGCTAGGCATCTGATATTTGATATACAGACAGTTCAGGTTATGGTTTACGCAACTGTCACCATGCCGTGTGACCCTGACCCCATTTTCACGCTCCAGTGACTCTGTGAACTTAGATCTTTTTTTCAGGCTGAAAACTTCTTTGTAAGACTTTTGTGGAAAATGAATTGCTTGAAAAGTATGATAGCTAGGCATCTGATATTTGGTATATAGACAGTTCAAAATATGGTCTACGCAACTGTCACTATGCCGTGTGACTCTGACCCCATTTTCACGCTCCAGTGACTCTGTGAACATATATCTTTTTTCAGGCTGAAAACTTCTTTGTAAGGCTTTTGTGGAAAATGAATTGCTTAAAAAGTATAATAGCTAGGCATCTGATATTTGGTATACAGACAGTTCAGGTTATGGTAGACGCAACTGTTACCATGCCGTGTGACTCTGATCCCATTTTTACGCTCCAGTGACTCTGTGAACTTAGATATTTTTTTCAGGCTGAAAACCTCTTTGTAAGACTTTTGTGGAAAATGAATTGCTTGAAAAGTATGATAGCTAGGCATCTGATATTTGGTATACAGACAGTTCAGAATATGGTCTACGCAACTGTCACTATGCCGTGTAACTCTGACCCCATTTTCACGCTCCAGTGACTCTGTGAACATATATCTTTTTTTCAGGCTGAAAACTTCTTTGTAAGGCTTTTGTGGAAAATGAATTGCTTAAAAAGTATAATAGCTAGGCATCTGATATTTGGTATACAGACAGTTCAGGTTATGGTAGACGCAACTGTTACCATGCCGTGTGACTCTGATCCCATTTTAACGCTCCAGTGACTCTGTGAACTTAGATATTTTTTTCAGGCTGAAAACCTCTTTGTAAGACTTTTGTGGAAAATGAATTTCTTGAAAGTTATAATAGCTATACATCTGATATTTAGGATATTAATGAATTAAATAAGGGTTTGTGTGTCTGTCACCATGTCATCCGACCTTTACCTCACTTTTACACTAAATGACTGTTTATGTTTAGTCTGTTTCTCAATGACTATGATATCTAGAATCATTTTGGTTAATCCACAGGAAAATGTCAAGAAATAATGAATGAATAATTGAATACCTAGGTATTCCGATGGTGTCGGCAGGCGAGACATACTTTAGTGTTAACTCTTGTTGTTTGTAACCTTTTAAAGTCATAGACAGTTTTGCAATTAAAAAAAAAATATATATAAAATTCACATTATAAGAAGAATATAGTGTAAAACATCAGAAGAAACTGTTAAAATTTTAAAACAAAAACCGACCGTTCAGTATTATTTTTCAAGAAACATGCAGTTTCAAGAAGGAGTTAAACTTGAGGACTTTAGGATGAAGAACAGCAATAAAAGCGCTGTTCCCTTGTGGCTTTGTTTTACTTCAATGTTTATATTGTGATTTTGTGCCATGCATAATAATACTCTCTAGCTTTTCATTTTTTAAGCTGTCAATTTTTTGCCGATATAAAACAATTTAAGTATATGTAGAAAATTACTGAGATATGTTTAGTAAAGGGTCATTGTTTTTGGTACGGACACTTACATACTTTAGAAGGTGTTTTTTTCCATGTATATGTGTATTTCATTAAGTTTTAGAAACGTGCAAAATTGATAGATTATATGTCTTAATATAATGCTCATATTTGTTTGTATCAAACTCCATTTTATAGTATGCGAAATATGTGAGATCGTTTGGTTTAATATATAGTTAGTTTTACATAAAGGTATTGGCAATTAGTGTATTTTATAAATGAAAGTTTCAAATGAAGATCAAGTATCTACATTAACTGATCTTAAAGCTCATAACCTAATTATATAACTCATAACAATTTTTTATAAAACAGTTCTTAACATATACGGTTATGATGAATCATCATACATGAAATAAATTCACAATTTAAGTCGAAAAGGTTCAAATTTGAAGAGCTTTTTGTTCCAAAAACCTCAAATTTTCTGAAGGGTTTTTTTGTCGGCAGACCAAAACGATTTAAAAAAAAATAAATAAAAAACAAACAAACTAACAAAACACGAATAAAATGCAAAGATCTCTGGTGGTCGTGCAACAGAAAGATTACGTTGTTAACAGATTAGCTAAATGTGATGATATTATAGCCGTCGAACTAGAATAAAACATAATTTAGATGCGCTCATGACAATAGCAATACAATCTTAAATGCACATTTTTGCATGTTAGATATCTCAAACTTGTCGTCTCTTTTTTATGTCTTTTTTATCTTAAAACTTCTATCTTAATTTCTGTATTTATTTTGGTATTTATGTCGCCTGCAAGGTGTTGAAGAAATGACATATAGGGGTCACATTGGCACTATCCGTCGTTTTGTGTCCTGTGTCCTGAGTCCAGCGTCATGCAGCGTCACATTTTCTGGGCAACTACATGTAACAGGCTCCACAGGCGTTTGGGTCCAGGATTTTATTTTATTATAAATAACGTGTATATAAAAATTTTCATCTCGTCTATATACTAATAAAATCCTGGACCCAAACGCCTGTGACAGGCTCTTGAAGCTTTACATGCAGCTTCATCCTATAATACTATATGGTGTAAAGCAATTTCATGCACGAAAATTAACTCCTTCCTGTTTGACTTAAGATATTATATACCGCTGGCGTCACACTGTCCCGATGTTGACATACGATGGACACACGAATGTAAAAATTTCAACTTCGTACGAACTTATTCCCGAACTTCCTAAAAATCAAAATCAAAACCAAAGGGTATACGATTAAAACCGATGGATAAGCGATTAGAAAAGTAACACATACGAGTAGCTGCGGGCAGATTACGAAGTTGTTACGAGATTAGTCGAGAATTAGATCCGTAGGAGAAACGAAGTTACATGATGGCTGTACGACGTTGTGTTTAGCATACAATGGGTCTACGATGCATCACGATGGGTATACGAAGTATGAAATATAATAACGCGATTAACGCGATTATACTAATTGCCCTTTGCCTCTAATTAGTATGTATGGATAATATAGTTTAGTCTATATAAATATATATTGTCCTTTGCTGCCTCTAATTAGTATATGTACGGATAACAAGTTAAAACGAAGGCTCTCCAAGTATACCCCTGCTGTCCCTGATGTCGATCAGTAAAAATAGATGAGACGTTTGATCTAAAGCTAATATAAGATAGAACAAAAAAAATGATGTTACTTTATCTTGTTTTGTTCGTACCTTGTGTGAGTTGACCGAACCACACACAGCAAGTATATGCTGTAGCTATGTAGAAACATTACACCAAAGCATACATTGTTATTGCAAATTGCGTTAAATATGACAATCCGATTTGCAATAAAGTGTGAAATGTAATAACGCGTTTTGCAATAAAAGTACAGTTCAGTCTACAATGTGTCCGTTGCTCTTATAATTGGTATTTATGGATAAAAGATAAAACTAGGATTCTCTATAAGTATACCCATGCTGCATGTCCCTGATGTCGTCCAGTAAGAATATAATTCTATTTAATATATGTAGAGACTGAAGATAGCAAAGAAAAATGATGTTTCTTAATTTGTTAAGCTCTGTCAAAGTCTATGAAATTTTCGCAAGTAATCCGTTATTACGCAAAAATAACGCGTTATTACGGAATAGTAGCGTGTTTTAACGGGAAAATTAATTAAAAGCGCGTTATAACTAAAAAAATAATTTTTAGATTACCAAAATGAGCCCAACTGGCTTTCGTATTTTTTGGCATAAAGTTCAACCATTTTAGCTGTTGCGAACGATTTTTAAACAAAGCGTGTCCACCTTACAATACATAACTTTCTAAAACCAGAAAAATGTAAAGCCAAAAATACTACAAAAAAACAAAAAAAAACAGTTAATTACAATCAGCAACACAAAATGAAAAAAAATAATAGTGAATTCATTTGTTTCCGAAAAGGTAAGCACTTTATGCAACAAAACCCGACGTTCTGCTCAATAATTTCTTTGGGATATGTAACGAAAAATTTCTAAATGTGTAAGTCGACTCGGAAAAATCTGACTGACCTGACCTGAAAAGATGTACAGTACAACTCATCAGGCTAAAGCTGTGTACCAAATACGAAATCATTCTCTTTAGTAGAAGCCGAAAAATCTGAATAAGTTCCCATGTCTAAGTCGACTTGGAAAACAGGAAGTAGATGGTCGAATGGCCGAACAAATCTCTTCGGAGAAATTTTACCGGATCGTCAGACGGACAAAATGATTACAATTTAGTCCCAACTGTTATGAGTGGGACTAGGTGAAATACATGGCGTGACTAGATGATGAACCTATTACGTGCCTCAGATTTAATGTACTGGGTCTGATATGTGCAGAGGTCTATAGAGCAGGACTAAGTGACATGCAGGCTGTGACAATGTGATGAATCTAGTACAGACCTCAGAGTTAATATACTGGATCTGATATATACATAGAGGTCTATAGAGCAGGACTAAGTCATTTGCATGACGTGACTCGGTAACGACCCTCTTAGGGGCCTCAGAGTTGATATACTGGGTCTAATATATAAATAGAGTTCTATAGGGCAGGACTGGGTAAGAGGAAGGGCGTGACTGGGTGATGGAGCTCTTATGGTTCTCAGAGTTGAGATGTTGCGTCTGATTTGTCCATTGAGTTCCTTAGAGCAGGACTGGGTGACATGCAGGGCGTGACTGGGTGATGAACCTCTTAGGGGCCTCAGAGTTGAGATACTGGGTCTGGTATGCCCATAGAGTTTTATAGAGTGAGTGAGTTGGTGTTTTACGCCCGTGCAACGCTATATAGGTTATTTACAGGCGATGAACATGAAAAGGGTGATAAAATGAACATGAAACGATGATGATAAATGAAATATGGGGGTGGGATGGGAAACAAAGGACCGGTAAATTTTGAAGAACCACAGGAAAAGGGGAGAAGTGGGTAGGGGCGGAAAATTTAGCCTATGTGGTGCACTACTGGGCGGTCCACAAAGGGGTCTTTTACGTGCATGAAGCGTGGCACTCTCCACACACGTTGGCCCACTATGGTCGGCGGTCAGGGTTTCCGTATTATAGACCTGACAACCCCCGCGGACGAGGGCCACCCTATTCAGCCACCTAGGGTACACACTTGGTCGCTCTGTGGGCTGAGCACTGACCCGACGTCAGAATCCCAAGACCCTTAGTCGCCTCTTACGACAAGCTAGGCTCTGCTGCGGGCCTATTCGCCACCCGGGCCCCGCACGGGACAACAGGACTGGGTGATATGCAGGGCGTGACTGGGTATGAACCTCTTTGGGGCCTCAGAGTTGAGATACTCGGTCTGATATGTCCATTGAGTTCCATAAAGCAGGACTGGGTGATATAAAGGGTGTAACTGGGTGATGAACCTCTTTGGGGTCACTGCGTCTGATATGTCCATAGAGTTCTAAAGAGCAGGTCTGGGAAATATGCAGGGCGTGACTGGGTAATGAACCTCTTAGGTGCCTCAGAGTTGATACACTGGGTCTGATATGTTGATAGAGTTCTATATAGCAGGACTGGGTGATATGCAGGGCATGACTGGATGATGAACCTCTTTGGAGCCTCAGACTTGAGATACTGGGTCTCGTATGCCCATCGAGTTCTATAGTTTAGGACTGGGTGATATGCAGGGCGTGACTAGGTGATGAACCTCTTTGGAGCCTCAGAGTTGAGATACTCGGTCTGATATGTCCATTGAGTTCCATAGAGCAGGACTGGGTGATATAAAGGTCGTGACTGGGTAATGAACCTCTTTGGAGCCTCAGGGTTGATATATACTAGGTCTAGTATGTCCATAGAGTTCCATAGAGCAGGACTGGGTGATATGCAGGGCGTGACTGTGTGATGAACCTCTTAGGGGCCTCAGATGTGAGATACTGGGTCTGGTATGCCCATAGAGTTTTATATAACAGGACTGGGTGATATGCAGGGCGTGACTGGGTTATGAACCTCTTAGGGGTCTCAGAGTTGAAATACTGGATCTCGTATGCCCATCGAGTTCTATAGAGTACGACTGGGTGATATGCAGGGCGTGACTAGGTGATGAACCTCTTTGGAGCCTCAGAGTTGAGATACACGGTCTGATATGTCCATTGAGTTCCATAGAGCAGGACTGGGTGATATAAAGGGCGTGACTGGGTAATGAACCTCTTAGGTGCCTCAGAGTTGATACACTGGGTCTGATATGTTGTTAGAGTTCTATGGAGCAGGACTGGGTGATATGCAGGGCATGACTGGGTGATGAACCTCTTAGGGGCCTCAGAGTTGAGATACTGGGTCTGATATGTCCATAGAGTTCCATAGAGCAGGACTGGGTGATATAAAGGGCGTGACTTGATGATGAACCTCTTAGGGTCCTCAGAGTTGAGATACTGGGTCTGATATGTCCATAGAGTTCCATAGAGCGAACTGGGTGATATAAGGGGCGTGACTAGGTGATGAACCTCTTTGGGGCCACTGGGTCTGATATGTTCATAGAGTTTTATAGAGCAGGACTGGGAAAAATGCAGGGCGTGACTGGGTAATGAACCTCTTAGGGGCCTCAGAGTTGATACACTGGGTCTGATATGTTAATAGAGTTCTATAGACTGGGTGGTGAACCTCTTAGGGGCCTCAGAGTTGAGATACTGGGTCTGGTTTGCCCATAGAAGTTTATAGAGCAGGACTGGGTGATATGCGGGGCGTGACTGGGTGATGAACCTCTTTGGGGCCTCAGAGTTGAGATACTCGGTCTGATATGTCCATTGAGTTCCATAGAACAGGACTGGGTAATATAAAGGGCGTGACTGGGTGATGAATCTCTTAGGGTCCTCAGAGTTGAGATACTGGATCTAATGGGTCTGATAATTATGTCCATGGACCTCTCTAGAGCAGGATTGAGTGATATGCAGGGCGTGACTATGTGATGTACCTCTTAGGGTCCTCAGAGTTGATATACTGGGTCTGGTATGTCCATAGAGGTCCATAGAGCAGGACTGGGTGATATAAAGGGCGTGACTGGGTGATGAACCTCTTTGGGGCCACTGGGTCTGATATGTCCATAGAGTTCTATAGAACAGGTCTGGGAAATATGCAGGGCGTGACTGGGTAATGAACCTCTTAGGTGCCTCAGAGTTGATACACTGGGTCTGATATGTTGTTAGAGTTCTATAGAGCAGGACTGGGTGATATGCAGGGCATGACTGGGTGATGAACCTCTTAGGGGCCTCAGAGTTGAGATACTCGGTCCGGTATGCCCAGAGTTCTATAGAGTAGGACTGGGTGATATGCATGGCGTGACTGGGTGATGAACCTCTTTTGAGCCTCAGAGTTGAGATACTCGGTCTGATATGTCCATTGAGTTCCAAAGAGCAGGACTGGGTGATATAAAGGGCGTGACTGGGTGATGAACCACTTAGGGTCCTCAGAGTTGAGATACTGGATCTGATGGGTCTGATATGTCCATGGAGTTCTCTAGAGCAGGATTGGGTGATATGCAGGGCGTGACTATGTGATGAACCTCTTAGGGTCCTCAGAGTTGATATACTAGGTCTGGTATGTCCATAGAGTTACATAGAGCAGGACTGGGTGATATAAAGGGTGTGACTATGTGATGAACCTATTAGGGTCTTCAGAGTTGAGATGCTGGGTCTGATTTGTCCATAGAGTTCTATAGAGCAGGGATGGGTGATATGCAGGGCATGACTGGATGATGAACCTCTTTGGAGCCTCAGACTTGAGATACTGGGTCTCGTATGCCCATCGAGTTCTATAGTTTAGGACTGGGTGATATGCAGGGCGTGACTAGGTGATGAACCTCTTTGGAGCCTCAGAGTTGAGATACTCGGTCTGATATGTCCATTGAGTTCCATAGAGCAGGACTGGGTGATATAAAGGTCGTGACTGGGTAATGAACCTCTTTGGAGCCTCAGGGTTGATATATACTAGGTCTGGTATGTCCATAGAGTTCCATAGAGCAGGACTGGGTGATATGCAGGGCGTGACTGTGTGATGAACCTCTTAGGGGCCTCAGATGTGAGATACTGGGTCTGGTATGCCCATAGAGTTTTATAGAACAGGACTGGGTGATATGCAGGGCGTGACTGGGTTATGAACCTCTTAGGGGTCTCAGAGTTGAAATACTGGATCTCGTATGCCCATCGAGTTCTATAGAGTACGACTGGGTGATATGCAGGGCGTGACTAGGTGATGAACCTCTTTGGAGCCTCAGAGTTGAGATACTCGGTCTGATATGTCCATTGAGTTCCATAGAGCAGGACTGGGTGATATAAAGGGCGTGACTGGGTAATGAACCTCTTAGGTGCCTCAGAGTTGATACACTGGGTCTGATATGTTGTTAGAGTTCTATGGAGCAGGACTGGGTGATATGCAGGGCATGACTGGGTGATGAACCTCTTAGGGGCCTCAGAGTTGAGATACTGGGTCTGATATGTCCATAGAGTTCCATAGAGCAGGACTGGGTGATATAAAGGGCGTGACTTGATGATGAACCTCTTAGGGTCCTCAGAGTTGAGATACTGGGTCTGATATGTCCATAGAGTTCCATAGAGCGAACTGGGTGATATAAGGGGCGTGACTAGGTGATGAACCTCTTTTGGGCCACTGGGTCTGATATGTTCATAGAGTTTTATAGAGCAGGACTGGGAAAAATGCAGGGCGTGACTGGGTAATGAACCTCTTAGGGGCCTCAGAGTTGATACACTGGGTCTGATATGTTAATAGAGTTCTATAGACTGGGTGGTGAACCTCTTAGGGGCCTCAGAGTTGAGATACTGGGTCTGGTTTGCCCATAGAAGTTTATAGAGCAGGACTGGGTGATGAACCTCTTTGGGGCCTCAGAGTTGAGATACTCGGTCTGATATGTCCATTGAGTTCCATAGAACAGGACTGGGTAATATAAAGGGCGTGACTGGGTGATGAATCTCTTAGGGTCCTCAGAGTTGAGATACTGGATCTAATGGGTCTGATAATTATGTCCATGGACCTCTCTAGAGCAGGATTGAGTGATATGCAGGGCGTGACTATGTGATGTACCTCTTAGGGTCCTCAGAGTTGATATACTGGGTCTGGTATGTCCATAGAGGTCCATAGAGCAGGACTGGGTGATATAAAGGGCGTGACTGGGTGATGAACCTCTTTGGGGCCACTGGGTCTGATATGTCCATAGAGTTCTATAGAACAGGTCTGGGAAATATGCAGGGCGTGACTGGGTAATGAACCTCTTAGGTGCCTCAGAGTTGATACACTGGGTCTGATATGTTGTTAGAGTTCTATAGAGCAGGACTGGGTGATATGCAGGGCATGACTGGGTGATGAACCTCTTAGGGGCCTCAGAGTTGAGATACTCGGTCCGGTATGCCCATAGAGTTCTATAGAGTAGGACTGGGTGATATGCATGGCGTGACTGGGTGATGAACCTCTTTTGAGCCTCAGAGTTGAGATACTCGGTCTGATATGTCCATTGAGTTCCAAAGAGCAGGACTGGGTGATATAAAGGGCGTGACTGGGTGATGAACCACTTAGGGTCCTCAGAGTTGAGATACTGGATCTGATGGGTCTGATATGTCCATGGAGTTCTCTAGAGCAGGATTGGGTGATATGCAGGGCGTGACTATGTGATGAACCTCTTAGGGTCCTCAGAGTTGATATACTAGGTCTGGTATGTCCATAGAGTTACATAGAGCAGGACTGGGTGATATAAAGGGTGTGACTATGTGATGAACCTATTAGGGTCTTCAGAGTTGAGATGCTGGGTCTGATTTGTCCATAGAGTTCTATAGAGCAGGGATGGGTGATATGCAGGGCGTGACTGGGTGATTAATCTCTTAGGAACTTCAGAGTTGATATACACGGTCTGATATGTCCATAGAGCTCCATAGAGCAGGAATGGGTGATATGCAGGTCTTGACTGGGCAAATTCTCTAGGAGACCGTATGGCAATCCCGCCTACCTATAAATTCCCAATTTAACCACTTTTACACGTGTCTATGGTAAAAAGCAATATAGATAACTATAATTTTATATATATTTTTTTATATTTATGTCCATTTAGAACTCATGCCAAGACTGGACGGTTAGAAAACCAACTATTTTCTCTCTGCGATAAGGAACCAAATAATTCTATAGCGCTTTTATGCAAGAGAAAAGTTTGGGGTTCCTCTGGGCATGCCATAAAATTCTTCTATACACTATTGAATCGGAGGGAAAGATTGATGCTATCTTGAACTGCTTAAAGCTAGAATTCCGTTGTATGTATTTTGTTTGTTTGTTTTTATGCGTCTGCTTTTAGGGTTTGTTTTGGGGGGAAGGGGGATTTGTTTGTGTTTTGTTTTCTTCTATATATAAGGTACACGTTTCGATTTATATTATTATCAGGGAAATATTATGACTCAAAGATTGAATCTACATTGAAATTTTAATTCAAATCAATTTTTGTTTATGCAAGTTCAACGTCGTCACTATATCTAGATATAGCTCTGCAGTAAAATAATTATGTACTGTACCTAAGATCACTCGTCGTTTTTTTTTAAGGCGGTGCATGAACAAGAGTTTTGTTATAAAGACATGATTTAAAATGCTACTAAATGGATCAGGAGTTATGTTTGATGAATTTGGTGTTTTTATTTCAAACAAATCTCCTTGTAGTAAGATAAATGTTAAAATGATATTCGTAATACTTTTTAAAAACTTTTTTAACGGAAAATAATCACTGACATGTAACGATGAAATGATTGCGGCGGAATGGGGAGGGTACCTATATGAAAAAAAAACACAAAAAAAACCCAAAATAAATTGTGACAAAACGTCTTCTCCAGAATCTCAGATAAATTGTAACTTGTAACGTTATATATATTCGGCAATAATGACAATCCCTTATAATTAAGCTTGATCAATCGGCAAAAAGTACTTGTTTTACTACACATCATACATGTAGGTAATATAAGTGACATATAATATAATGAGTTACTTTTTTTTATATATATATTTCGTTCATTTATTCTGACGTGCGAACCGTAAACAATGTATATTTATAAAAGTACATTTGTACCTTTGTTTGAGAAAGCCATGGCTTAAACGCCAACTAACATACTGAGCAAAATATATATGAACAAGACGATTAAATTTTATAATTGAAGTTAAAATTACAATCAAAATTGCATAGTAGATATTCATAACATAGTTAGATATTTTCCCCTTTTATTTCATTTTTCCTTATCCCTTTCTCTTTATACAAGTGAATTGTTGCATCGTGGTCTATAGCTGTTCTTTTTGGTTATTAGATATATCCAAGGATTCCCCAAATCTATTTTTAGGGGTGCAGGACCGCGTTAAAAATAACGGCGACCGTATACAAATTGGAAATTAAATCTCAATTAGGATATACAATTATACTACACAATTGCACAAGATAATTAAAGTGTACACGTGAGGTAATGATGTCAAAAGTGTAAGTATTTATGTTAAGGGAGTACAAGCCTCAGAAATTGAATATTTAAGTATTCTCAGCTTTTATCCATTCAAATGCATCAGTTCAAGCTGTATATCAAATTTGAAATAAAGAATATAAGGTTTATGACAGACGGACAGACAAAGTGATTTCTATATATCCCAGTCCCTTACAAGTGGTGGTATGATCTTATACTGTGGTTTCATTATTATTCGTGGGGTATCAATTTTCGTGGGTTTCGTGGGTAGCCTTGAAATTTGATATCCCACGAAAAGGAAATTTAACATTGAATTATATGCTGTATACTAAAGAACCACGAATTAAAGAATCCACGAACTGATGCTTTTTCCCCATACCACGAAAATTGGTAGCCACGAAAATAAATGAATCCACAGTACATAACATTTTTTTTGGTATTTCTTGTTTTTTCATGCTTGTTCCGATCTGTGTTAACCTATTTCACCTTCGATCTTTTGGACATTTGACTTCAGAATGCCCCATTGATGCCTCTTTGCTTCATTATACAAAACAATGTGAAAAACATTGTTCAATTTCTCAAATTTTATTGAGTTTTTCATATAGAAAAATAAGTTTGTGTTTATCTCCCCCTGAATGGTTTAAAAACAAGTTTTGTGTTTATCTCCCCTAAATGGTTTTCAAGAGCACATATATTTCTTCATCTACATTAATTTTATGGCAAGAAAATGTTCATAGTTGCAATTTCACAAATATACATGTATAAATACAGATATATAAAGAACATAGAGCAATTAACTTTGGGTTTAGACAGTTTTGAAGTTTAAACCAATAAATAATCAGTCAGATCCAGGGGGCACGGCCCCCTTTTGGAAATCGAATTTGCTTGAGTATATAGGATATCACTGAAGCGTAATGAGGCCCATCTCCTTTGGTCAGTCATCGGCACTTGGCCAAAGGTTACCAAAAGATGAATACAATTCAAGTACAGTCCTGAATAGTCAGAGAAAAACCCCTTTCTTAAACAAAGAAAAACAACATACAAAGTTCTTCACAGGGCAGTGATTGTTTTTACAGATTTAATATGTAAATTTGAAAGAAAGAGATAAACTAATAAAGACATGATAACTAATACAATAGAACCTGAGTAAACTGATCCCTGAATTAACTGAAAACCTGTCTAAACCAAATTCTATATAAAAATGTATACCGAACAAATCCTTCAGTCCCAAAGTAGTTTAGGTATGTTTAGACATGTTTCAATGTACATACAAAAATATTCATTTTGTTTTTATATTTATTTTTTTTCAAAATACTTTGAGAAAATTCATACTCATCACAACAATTTACATCACAAACATCATACACATGATTTTCATCTGCTGAAATTGTATCAATGTCACAAGATTTAGTATTACATGTATCAAGACAGCTTGAACTTTTATCGAATAGGTCAGCAGAATTGTCAAACTGAATTGTGGTGCAGTTTGAATCGACAATCGTAGATATATCGTACTGATACTAGTAGTAGATATGATCTAGGATTGTCTCAACACTACTTTCTTTGTCTGATATTGCAGATGGTAAACTGGTAATGAGGTTTTCATCCTGTGCAACTGAATAGTACTGGTTAAAATGCATGTAAATAAGAGTGCATATTTTGCACTGTGTAGTTGAATTATTCCATTTTCATCATATCCAAATGAAGATCTATTCCAATATGTACATCTTGACATCTTTGGCTAAAATATGTTGGAAATTATATAGACAAATGTCAAAAATATTCATTGTATATTATACCAAAAGATTTTGTTGTCAAATAAAAAAAAATTTCTGTCCAGTAATGATGAAATAAACAAGATAGCTACATGTATACAAGTAGGTAATTTCATACATGTAGTAAGTTTACTTCCACATTATAGTCTCATTATTTTAGGAGAAAGTTTATATGATCGATGTCAAAAGGTCATAACTTGTTAAAAAAGTTGGAGCAGAATAAACTCAAACTTCTTTGTACTTATAATACTTGACTTCCATACAAAATAACAGCCCAATATCTGCAAAAGTAAAGACAAAAATGTGGAAAACTGGTTTTGGAATGGACAGACTGATTACTTTAGCATGCCTGCCAATAAGTGGCAGGGCCCTTATAACATATGTTTATACATATGAAAAGTTCAGTACTTACAATCAAATAATTTAACTGGAAAAATTTCAGTTTTCACTTTTGTCAATCAATCTGAGTGAGTGAGTGAGTTGGTGTTTTACGCCCGTGCAACGCTATATAGGTTATTTTCAGGCGATGAACATGAAAAGGGTGATAAAATGAACATGAAACGATGATGATAAATGAAATATGGGGGTGGGATGGGAAACAAAGGACCGGTAAATTTTGAAGAACCACAGGAAAAGGGGAGAAGTGGGTAGGGGCGGAAAATTTAGCCTATGTGGTGCACTACTGGGCGGTCCACAAAGGGGTCTTTTACGTGCATGAAGCGTGGCACTCTCCACACACGTTGGCCCACTATGGTCGGCGGTCAGGGTTTCCGTATTATAGACCTGACAACCCCCGCGGACGAGGGCCACCCTATTCAGCCACCTAGGGTACACACTTGGTCGCTCTGTGGGCTGAGCACTGACCCGACGTCAGAATCCCAAGACCCTTAGTCGCCTCTTACGACAAGCTAGGCTCTGCTGCGGGCCTATTCGCCACCCGGGCCCCGCACGGGACTCAATCAATCTGAAAAAAAAAAAAAAAAAAAAAATTATCATTTAAATCATAATAATATAATTCCTGCATAAGGTACAATTACAGGTTTCTAATTATTATTTCTAGGAGTAGGAATCATAAACTAAACAAGTCCAAGATATCAAAAATAACCAAACAACTAGGATTTCAAAAATAAAATTTTTAATATGTGAAATTTGTTCATTAGATGATTTTAATAATTAAGAATTTAAAAAACTTATGAAACAACAGAATGATTATTGTAGATATTTTCAAACATATTCTAAAATTTAAAAAAAAATCATTTTTCATGGTTTACAATGATACATGTAATAGATGCATGCATTTATTTGAAAAGCAAACAGATACCATGGTGCAGAGCCTCAGATACCACATCATGTATTTTAAACACAACTAGGTGGTATCATGGCGCTTTGAAGCAAATGCCACATTATTTGAAAATAATGTGATTTTTTTTTAATGTTCTGATTTTTCTTAAATGTTGTGGAAAAAAGTTTTTTTTTTAAATGTTGTGGAAATAAAGTGATTTTTACTCGGAAGTCTTCGGCTTCCGAGTCTTGTCGGAAAAAAAGATAAATGGAAGAAGGCGCGCCAAACTGCTACAACTCGTTGTTATGTCGCTAACTCTCGTAGAAATGGAATATAGGACCAGATCAGAAAAAGCGATGGCCTCACTCATCACTCCAAATTAACGATATTCAATTAACCTTTCGCGATAAGAATTTTTTCTATGGATAGTTATGCGATTCTTACATAATGTACGTTTCTATAAAATATCAACATGGACCATTGCATTAAATATCTTATAATTGAGCACTTAAATATCGTAATATTAATTAAATGTGGGTGGGTAAAATAATTTCCGCTTGTGCGGAATATTGCGTATTTATAAATAATAGTGTGTCGGACTAGTTTTACTGTGTATTTACATATTCATGTTTCCGATACGTTACCAATCAATCGGCAACGAAGATAATAAACTTCGTCATGAATATTTAAGGAGCCGTTTTGATTGGTCGCTTAAAGATATCTCTTAATGCCTTAGGTCAATCGGGCCCATCAAATCATCGCTTCTATAACGTTAACACGTGCTTTTTATCGTTATGAATGTAAACAATCAAAATGGAGTGTTACGAGTTCGAATTTGTTAGGCGTGAAAGAAATAAAACCTTTTCGCGAAACACGATTGACAATTTGGCACGTTCAATTTGGTGAACGGAAAGGATGTTTATCTTTCTATACATACAGGTGGTGAGAAAAGTATGTGCTACCAATTAGCTTTTCAAGTGTTTTGGACAGGGAGGCACCAGAAAAAATTGTGCAATGTCCCCGGTCACTACCCTGTTGATTTCCATATGTAAGAACAACATGATTTCTTATCTACGTGTGGTTTAAAGGAACATACATAGGAAAGGCAGAAGCAGATGGTGATGGAAGATGTAGGAATTATCTGTGGGTTTCCGACGATGTCCTTATTTGAAGCGTTTGAAAATATGACTTTGATATGTTTGAAGTTTGCATTTACGATGGACCGAGGCATGAATCTTGACGTGACAGGATACGAGGCTGTCTGTTCCAGAGAAAGAACACTGATAAATCGTGCATTCGTTTTATAATAAGTTGTTTTATAATAGGTTATATTTTGTTTAATTAGATATGTAACATTTACTATAGTACATGCATATTGTATCAACTGTGGGCCTAAGCTGCCGGACATGCCAATTAATTCACCGGGGAGTTTAACGTCGTGACTATACCTAGATATAGGTCTGCAGCGACGTAAAATAATTCAGAATGCCTTTTTGATACGTATTGGGTACGGGATTGGTTTCCCAAATCTTGGATACCAAAAAAAAAAGAATTAAATAAGGTTACTCCGGACTTACATGTACCTTGTACTGTTACTCAAAACCTGAAAGAAATAAAAATGTTACAAAATTAGAACCACAATAAGTTGTTGATATAAATACATGTACAAGACTCGCTTACTCGCGAGGGTTTTAATGGGGTCCCTTTGAACGTAATGGAGCAGCCGCCTTAAATGTAGTGTAAGATCAGGCATAAGATGTATTTTAACCAAGTGCATGTACATGTATATACAAAGAAATCGTTGTATAAAATCCGAAATTTTTAGTTAATGTATATCATGCATGCCCTGTGCATTTCAATTCTTCCCGTATGTTATACATAAGGTATATATTCTATCGCGGGCTCTGACTCAAAACAAAAGTAAGTAATCACTGACTCACCCACCCACTTTTCTAGACAATATACAACAACTTAAAAATAAACTTGCATTAATGGAGGAATGAATTTTTCTTCCAAGGCTGGAGGATCACGTCTTAACATAAATATAAAGAGTGGCAAAAATCAAAAGATGCATCAGAATTGTTGTGCCAGACGTGTGGTGACGGATGCTTGGAATGGCTTAATTTAAAATACCCTGAACTTAAAGCACCACTCAAAACAACGTATTTGCTGTGCCGAAAATGTCATAAAACATCGGGCCTTTATTATTATGTTTATTAAATAAAAATGAAAATCTGTCGAAGTAAAAAAATTACAGCATGTTCAATGATCAGCTTACTAAATTAATGAAATGTATTTTCCTACACTAAATTTGTTGTAAACAAGTAGTTTGTATGCCATTATCATTTGCATGTCATGTTTATGATATTAGAATACATTTGTACACATTTTCTTGTTTCAGTGTTATTTAATTTGTTGTATTAACATTTTTCATATTCGTGTATATTTATTTAATGGGTCCTTTGTAAAGGGGCCAATAATGTTACATTCTTGTGTGTTCCCACAATTACTTTAATTCTAGTTAACCAAATGCTGTAAAACAGGTATAATAGAAGATGACATAATTGACCTGGAAAGGAGAGGCACGGTACAACTCATCATACTTAAGCTTTATATCAAATTTAAAATCAATCCCGAAATCGAGCTGCTTGAGAGTAAAGCAATAACTAACTAACTAACTAAAATCAATCCCTTCAGTAGAAGCCGTGAAATCTGTTAAGGAACATTGTCTATTTTTGGTACTTAAAAAGTCTTAACTCGGCTCTAAAAAACAGGATGAAGATGCGTAACTGACCTAGAAAGGGAAGACACGGTACAACGAATCATGCTTACGCTGTTTACTGAATTTGAAATCAATCCTTTCAGTTGAAGCCGAGAAATCTGTTACGAAAGTTTGTTACAACTTATCAGTCTACCATGGGCACAATTTGCCTCAAACATACAGCGTTCATGCAACATGTTTCGGTCATATCATGCTGCACTCGGCGAAGCTTTTTACTTGCAAATAACTAAGCAATTTAGCAAAAAAAAAATATGCCAAAATATTTTTTCATCAAAAATCAGATCCATTTTTTATGATAAAAACACTGTAAAACAAAATTTCATGTTTTTCATTTTCCACAATGGTCCTACAAAAAGTTTACGGCTAAGAAAAAAACCAGAGTTGTTCAAGCGTGAAAATGGGTTCAGGGTCACACAGCATGGTGTGATTAGCGTAAACCACAACCATAACCGTCTTAGAATTATCAGATGCCTAGGTTTTATACTTTTCATGTAATTAAACAAAGACGTTTTGATACGTCTAAAAAAGACCTTATTTCAGATAAGAGTCGTTGAAGCGTATAAACGGATCATGGTCACATGGCCTAGAGCCAGTTGCGTAGACCACATCCCCAACTGTCTGTATACCAAAAGTTTAGGTATATATATTATACTTTTCATGTTATTAATTTTTCCACAAAAGTCTACAAAAAGTTTATAAAACCAGTATACTATAGGATAAAGCTAATCATACAAAATATAAGACCATTTTCTTATGTAGTTGCAAGTTAAAAAACCGTGATGTACTTTATATTTTTACAGTATATTTTTTGGACGGACGGACTTTACAGAAAGTAAATTTACAGTGTAAACAGTATACAGTCTTTCAGTGGGGAAAGAAGATGACAAAATTAGCATAGAAGGGGATATTTATATAGAAAACACTAGTTTCAGAACTCAGCTGAACATTTGTAAATCAGCATACTTTTTACAGTGTAAACAGTATACAATCTTTACAGTGTAAACATTATACAGTCTTTCAGTGGGGAAAGAAGATGACAAAACTAGCATAGAAGGGGATATTTATATAGAAAACACTAGTTTCAGAACTCAGCTGAACATTTGTAAATCAGCATACGCTAACATTAAGGAAACATTCTGACTTCCGAGTTATCAGTTCCAACGGTACTTTGATTTAAAAGATGTATCGAAAAAAAAGTAAAATGTTGTAGGAATGGTTTGAAAATAATGAGATTTTTTTGTATGTTTGTAACCACTAAAAGAAGTACCCAGAAGATTGGTATCATATTTGGGGTTTCTGTCCCCTAGCGTTTTAGAAATAGTGGCCAAAGGTGCAGAACAGGTAATTTGACCAATCTGCTGTAGATTGATTACTATTCATTGGAATTTGAGAATTCTTGTAATTGGACATGTTTGATATATATTGCACTGTTACTTTGCTGTGTGTGGGGGGGGGGGGGGGGAGGGCCACACCAAAAAATCAACTTACTGTTTTTGAGAAATTAAAGGTTAAAATGTAAATAACACTGATTAAATATGTGTTGAAAGTCTACCAAGGGATGCATGTTTCAAAAATCATTGTTAGTGGACCTAAGCACATTTTTAATGAAGCGCTACCATGTTGAAAATGTGCGCATAGGTCGAAACTTTTACACACCAATAAAGCTCAAAAATATTGCATTCATTGTATATAATTACATTCCAATCAAATATATTAAATTTTGCACCTAAAAATTGCATGGATTGCATTATATTCCATCAATTACTCATCGTAATTCGTTGTCAAGGTGGCACCTGCTGGTGAATTTTATACAGAAATAAAAACCGTATTTTACCCAATCAAATTAGTCTTTATAAATTAAAATGTTGATATGAAATAGGCAGTGCCTAAATGCGAGCACAGCATAATTCTGTTCAATAAAAAAATGATTTCGAATCGATGCAGTCAAATAAGATCTGAAAGCATCGTAGTTTTGGTTAATTTTCTAGAACGTTCAATTTGGGACGAGATCCTAGGGCCGATTGAACGTTAAATAGAAAAGTAAGAAAAAATCGATTAAAATTTGGTTACTACAAAAAATATAGCAACTCGTCGTCATCAGAATATTTTTTCTCTTTTTACATTATTAAATAGATATTTTTTGGAATGCGACTAGCAAAATGGGTAATTATTTTCAAATTCACTCAGTTCCTGTAAAAATGTGAGAGCCTTTACGGACCATGAATAATCAATATCAGCATTAGGCAAATTTTTCGCGGGAACAAATACCGTAGAGCTCTCCGCTCGAGCGGGTATTTAGTTAAAACGAAACTCAACATCCACGGAATCCCTCAGCTTTTGCCAATTAATTTATTCCAATGTATTATTTTAGATGGATTGTATTGAATGCCAACACACTATAGTGTGAAACTCTCTATATATTTTATAGAGTTTATACATTAAGAAGTATGTTTTAGATTCAGCTGATTTGTTTGCATCAATCCTACACTAATCTAGTGTTTCGGCGATCAATTTCATTCATTTCATATTTTCTTTTGATTCATATTAATATATAGGTTCGCCATCATCAGGGATTGTCCTATTTAGAGTATATGTGTCTATTAGACTTTGTTAAATAAATTTTTACCTTTGTTGATACCAACATGTCAAAGAGATTCCTTTGCCTTTTATAGGCTATCAGAGGTTTTTCAGTAAATAATTCGTTTAAAGTTAAATTGGAAGCAAAGGGGTAATTACGTTATTGTGTTTGAAAATTGTTTATTATACTGATGAAGGAAGCAAAGGTGTACCAAAGGGGTAATCAGTATTATAAAACCGTAAAGACAAAGACAAAACCGGCAGACAAAAAATCCTCACAACAAAACAAACCACATACACATAAAACACACACACATATAACAACCCCCGTGCGGGAACCGGGTGTGAAAAGAATAGTTCCGCAGCCGCCCGTAAAGCTTGTCGTAAGAAGCGACTAAACGGGTCAACATGTTTGCCGTGTGTTGCGACCTGTGTCGGGGGAGGACGGGATCCTGGTCCACGTATGTGGGCTTTGGCCCTTACTTCTCCTAGACAGGTGGTCAGATTTGGCTCGGTCTGATCAATCGGCTGGTCACGCCAAGCCCTGTAAAGCACCATCTCATAATGTTTCAAACGTTCTTTCTGTGATATTTGAAATTATTCACCTGATTCCATTAATGCTTTGCAGAAGGCGGTGGCTCATGGGTCAATCGTGTGGATGTTATTCCGGAGAGTTGTATCGCCGGGTAACCCCTGGCACGATGCTTGTCTTCTTTAAGGAATACTCTGTGCGAGTATGCTGTCCCTGTAACCCTGGTGCTTTCAACGGGAGACCCGTTGTACGACAGCATCGCCCCTGTTGGCGCTCCATGGCGGGCGGGGAGCAAGGCAGTGAAGTTATTTACATTCACCATGGGAACCCTAAATAAACAAAAAAACAACAAGTTCATGTGATAATTTAAAAAGAAACATTTCTTTAAGTGATAAAAAAGATCAAGATACATCAGCCTCTTTCAAGCGACAAAAAACAAGTAATGATAGCTGGCCAAAATTTATTGTTCTTTCTAGTAAAGATGCCACTCGCCCTTTGACAAAGCACCCTTTGTCATTGCGAAAAAAATCAAAAGCGTTAGCGGAGTTGATATTCCAAAGGTCACCAAGCTTCGCTCCGGTAACCTTCTAGTCGAGTGTGCTAAACAACAACAAGCCAAAAACATATTAACAATTTTATCTATTTTGGAAATACCAGTATCTGCTGAAGCTCATCGATCACTGAATCGTTCACAGGGTATCATTCGAGATAGAGATCGAAACCTTGCTGATTTATCAGAGCAAGAGATCTGCTTTGAACTTGAATCACAAGGTGTCATCCAAGTCGATAGATTCACTAAAAGAGACGACAACAAAGTTATTAAATTAAATACTTATCTAATTACTTTCAATACAGCTGTTCCACCAAGTCATTTAAATCTAGGCTATTTTAGAGTGTCTGTAGACATCTTTGTTCCAAATCCTCTTCGCTGTTTCAAATGTCAACGTTTTGGCCATGGAAAGGCTACATGCAACGGAAAAGAAAGGTGTGTAAAGTGTGCACAGGAAGGCCATTCGGATTTCAACTGTGCCAACGATCAAAAATGTGTTAACTGTAGCGCTGACCACCTTTCTTCATCCAAACAATGTCCCGTTCTTTTACATGAAAAACAAATTCAAAAACTTAAAGCTGCAAAAAATATGTCATATCAGGAAGCTCGTCGTCAAGTCTCTATCTCGAATGATACAACACCATCAAGGTCGTACGCGGAGGCTGCTAAACCCTCTAGGACATTTGGTTACCAAACTATGTACACCTGGCCGGAGGGTGAAATTAAGCCCCGTACGTGCAATACCAATGGATGGATGTTTGGTGCCGACTGTTTTGATAAGGAAACCCAAAAGGGCTTTGTCAAATACTGTAAGAAACCATGGAAAGAGTTGGATGATTCTCATCCCCCTCCACGAAAGTCCTCAGCAGGTCCAAACAACGATTCAGTGGTCGATGAGACATTGTTTTATACACCACGTAAGTCATCTTGGGCCGGATTTGGAGCTCCTGCCAGAGTTTCCAATCCTCAGCCTTCTTCTTCTTCAACTTCTTCGTCAAAGAAAAAACAGTCTTCCTCAAGGTCATCGTCTGCTTCTCAAACTTCAAATAGACAGCAGCGATCCTCACAGCCGGATAGACGACAGAACTCATCACAACAGACGTCACCATTAAAATCTCGATCCAAGAAAGCCGAACGAAATGCATTTTTTATGCATAATCGTTTTGGCTCTCTTGCTGACGACATGGAGTCGGATATGGATCTATCGGAAACACCCGTCGACGATAGAAATAAAGCTCAAAAACAATTTGGCAAACAACAAACGAAAATTTGAGTAATTTTAGAAAAGGACATTGCCAACAAACTAGCTAAACATTCATCTTCATCTAATTACAAACCTGACTTCCAAAAATTTAAACGTACAGCTGAAAAAACTAAACTGAACTTTAGCTCTGACAACTCGGAGAGCTACAATTCTCCTTTCTCTTTAGATGAACTTAAGTAAAGCCCATGACACTGCATGTGGCCCTGATAGCATCCACTATCAACATCTTCCTGAAATATCGATGAAGACTCTGTTAAATTTAATGAATATATATATATATACATGTATATATGGATAAACGGAAAATTGCCTGAAATATGGAAGCTTGCCCCTGTCGTTCCTATCCCCAAGCCTGGGAACGATCACACAGATGCTTCCAACTATCGTCCGATAGCCTTGACAAGCTGCGTCTGTAAGACTCTAGAACGCATGACTCGTTTGGTTCCTTGACTCATTTCGAATTTCCAGTGTGGATTCCGCCAAGGCAGGATTCATTTGGTCCGTTTTGAGTCTTTTCTTCGAAATGCATTTGCGAGGAACGAACATGTGGTGTCTATCTTTTTCGTTGCTATGCATTTTTGTAAGAAAAGAAAACTTCATCCCGACACAAAAAGTTGTTTCCAGTACCGACTGGGGAGCTGATACATCAGTTCTTTTAAATTTGTATAGGTCTATTGTTAGATCGAAATTGGATTATGGTTCAATAATTTATGGGTCTGGCAAAAAATCTTATTTACAAATTTTAGACGCTGTTCATAATCAGGGATTGCGACTTTGCCTCGGTGCATACAGGACCTCTCCCATTGAGAGCCTGTATGCAGAGGCAAATGAGCCATCCCTGAAGCATCGCAGAATTAAACTTGGTTTGCAATATGCCACCAAATTAAAAGCCTGAAACAAATCATCTGCTTATACAACAAAATTACTGCGAAATTAAATCCAAATATCCTGATTTTTCAACAACATATACAGATGGCTCTAAAGATGGTGATAGTGTTGCTGCTGCTGCTGTCTTAGGAGATAGCATTTCTACGCAACGTCTCCCGTCTACTGCTTCCATTTTTACAGCTGAAGCAAGAGCCATCATTTTAGCCCTCAGGCTTATTGATGCTTCAGAACACTCTCAATAGGTGTAGCAAAAATTATTGTCTGGAACTTTGTTGTCATTTGTATTTCGAACACACGTGAAGGTTAGCACTGCTGGTGGAGTTTAAATTCCCCGAGGTTAGCCCGCTCCGGCACCAACACTTTTGAGTTAGAGAATACATCAAAGCTTTAAATTATCCGTCTAAATTTCAAAACTGTCTTAACCCTAAGGTTCTTCCTACCCCAGACATAGGTTGAATATCTTAGTAAGAATTTGGTTCCCCAGTTTGGTATTTTTGGTTATACTGTTCTATGCTCTTCATATTCATACAGTGTTTGGCATTTTCTATATTTTTGGTAGAGCGCCACTGATGAGTCTTGAATAGACGAAACGCGCGTCAGTTGTAGCAAAATTTATTGTCTGGAACTTTGTTGTCATTTGTATTTCGAACACACGTGAAGGTTAGCACTGCTGGTGAAGTTTAAATTCCCCGAGGTTAGCCCGCTCCGGCACCAACACTTTTGAGTTGGAGAATACATCAAAGCTTTAAATTATCGGTCTAAATTTCAAAATTGTCTAAACCCTAAGGTTCTTCCTACCCCAGACATAGGTTGAATATCTTAGTAAGAATTTGGTTCCCCAGTTTGGTATTTTTGGTTATACTGTTCTATGCTCTTCATATTCATACAGTGTTTGGCATTTTCAATATTTTTGGTAGAGCGCCTCTGATGAGTCTTGAACAGACGAAACGCGCGTCAGGTGTAGCAAAATTTATTGTCTGGAACTTTGTTGTCATTTGTATTTCTTTGTTTGTTCTGATTCTCTCTCTTGTCTTCTGGCAATTGAGAATTGTAATTTTAAAAACCCATTAATTTCTAAAATTGTTTATATAGTTCATCAATTGATAAGAGGTGGCGTGGAATTGATTTTCCTATGGGTACCCAGTCATACTGGTATTCATGGGAATTCAGTCGTGGACAGGGTTGCGAAGGAAGCCCTTCGGAATCCAATATCCAAATGTTTTATTCCTTATTCGGACTGTAGAAATAAAATCAGAATATATGTTCAAAGTTTTTGGGACGAGGTTTGGGCTGCCGCTGAGCACAACAAACTTCATGAGCTCAAGCCACAGCTTGGGGAGAGTCATGCCTCATTCCGATGCCGTCGAGACCAAGTAGTCATCACTAGATGCCGTATAGGTCATTCTAGAGTCACTCATGGCTACTTGATGACACAAGAAAAAGAAGTGCCGATGTGCATCCCTTGTGACTCGCGGTATTCTTTGAGGCATGTTCTCCTTGACTGTGTTGATCTTGCTCCTATTCGTATGAAGTATTTCAACTGTGCATCCATGCATGATTTGTTCAGCGGCATCCCATTTTATCATTTTTAAAAGAAATTGGTCAGTACTCAAAATTATAATTCTTATAAATAAAATCACCATTTAGATTTATAAATTCTTGTGTTGCTATTATAATTAATTAATCTTTAGCTCGTTATTGTCAAGTTCTTTTTTGCTATCGCTGGTTTTATTTTTTAGTGTGTTAATTTTAAATGATTATTTTATCTATTTATTTCTAGTCATTCTGTTTATTTTATCCACGGTCCTTTGACTTTGTTTTATATTAACGTGTTATTTAAATAATTATTTCAACTTGTTTATGTCCTCGCTGAGGGCACTCAAAAATCAAAATCTGTTTGTCAGATGATTTTCAGGGTTGAAATTACAGTAACATTGTTTGGTTATATATGTATTACATACATGTACAATATAATGCCATCAGTTTTTTTCAAGTCTTGTGACAAACTTTGAAGAATTCACAATTTTACTGAAAGTAAATTAAGCCAAGTACATACAAGTTTTAAACTATATACATGGTCATTGTACATGTACACTTCATTCTTCTTAATTCACTAATGGGTTCTTAATAAATTGCATCTGCACCATCAAAATTTTCAATGTCAGTCTATTAAATTAATCAAATTCATAATGAGTCATACACCTTCATGTACATGTATGTAGCCTCTCAGTCTTTTGTGTAGCTTCACTTCTAGATGTAATAGAACAAGAAATTAGCTCAAATCATATCTATATGTACATGTATGTCAAATGAGCTTCATTCCTTTGGATTTGGAAAGGTGCAATTTTGCCTTTGACCATTTCTTCAGCTTAGAAGTGAACTTGACTGCATATACATTTTGTACACTATAAAGAACTGTTTCTGTCCCCCAACACCATATTCCCCCATTTTCCTGCAGGTTACATTGTTTTCTTGAATTTGATCTTGCATTTATAATACTGTCTGATTGCTTGTACAGTGTACATGTATATCCCTAGCCAGCCCTTTTAAAAGATGAAAATGTATACATGTACATGTATGTACTCGTGTGCTGTATTATCCATGTCTGTCTTTCTGTCCATGCATCCATCAACAATTTCTTGATATTTTTAAACTTATATGTACTAACAGGGATGATCTGAGACAGGTAATCCCTCCGAATTCTCTGTTCTACTTTTTCAATTCTATTGTTCATTCATTTTCCTTTGTTTTTCAAAGTCAGTTGGGTTTTTTTTTTTTTTGGGGGGGGGGGGTCATATACAAGATACAAGATATTATTAGCAAATCATTGCGCCCAATATTGAGCATATAATCATTGTTAAATATAAATACATGTATGTATATTAAAACAAAGTTAAGCGAAATAAGTAAACTTTAAACATTTGTATATGATTGGTAAAATTAAGAAAATACATATACATATATATATACATGTATGAACCCAAAAAATTCATGAAAGGATATGGAGTAAATGAACAGGAGACCACAATACATAGATTTAACATGAAAACTAGTACTGTTATTTGAAGTCTAGGTTGTATGATAGTTATTACATTCTGACTTGGTGTGTCATTAAGATAACCCTCTCTTGCCGCTTGCTGTTTGGGATAACATTTTTGGTTGTCCAAAATTGTAAATTGTTGTGAACCAGATTTTTCAGCTCTACATTGTACTATTATGCCCCTGTTTAGAAGAAGAGGGGAGTTCTGTATACCGGTTTACCTCTGTCCATCTGCTCTTGTAACAGTTTTCTCAGCAACTAGGTACATGTACATTTGTATCACAGTAACTTGAAATTTGGTATTTGTAGCAAGTGCAAGAATTTGGTCTGATGGGTATTAACTTCATGTGTATATCGACTTGTTCAATTTTCAACATTATTGGCCAATTTTTGAAAATCTTCACAAGTTTCTTGGCACTTTCTTAACACTGGGATTTGATATTATACATGTATATTTGGCTTTGGTTCTTTATGGCAAGTACAGTACTGAAATTAGATCTGTAAGATAATAAATTCCTGTATACTGATGTTTTGCTCATTTTTCAATATTACTGTTCAACTGTTGAAAATTTGATAACAAATTGCAGCTTTTATGGAAATTACTAACAACTTGTATCACCAGTTTTTTTTATATATCTGGTATATGACTTAAGTATAAATAACAAAATAAGGTCTTTAAGATATACATATTTACTTCCTTTTTGTCCGCCACGGCAATGCGACGGAGGGACCTTGTGATGGTCCTTGTTCGTCCGTCCATTACACTTTTGTGAGCCCAACTTCTCTGAGACTGCTCAACAGATTTTGATGAAATTAAGTAGGATTGTTTGTCATGATATCTTGTTGATCATATCGCACAGCCATTTTGATTCGACAAATTTACTGAGTTATAGGACTATACCAACTTTGTTCATTTTAGGTCATATATAGGAACACTTTGTAAGCACTTTGAGACCGCTATACCGATGATTTTTGTGTCGCCTGGGACGAATAGTCGCGGAAAGCAAGACATAGGTATTACTTTCCAGCGACGGCGGCGGCGTAAACTCTTTTGTAAGACTTTTGTGGACAATGAATTGCTGGAAAATTATAATAGCTAACCATCTGATATTGGGTATACAGACAGTTGCGGTTATGGTTAAAGCAACTCTCACCATGCCATGTGACCATGACCCCTGGGGGCCCATTTTTATGCTCAAGCGACTCTATGAACTTAGGTCTTTTTTTCAGGCTGAAAACTTTTTGTAATACTTGTGTGGACAATGGATTGATTGCTTGAATAGTATAATAGCTAGGCATCTGATATTGGGTATACAGACACTTTTTGTGTTTATATCAAGAAATGAAAGCTTAGGTAGTTGGTTTTATTGATGGTGCCGACAGGCGAGACATACTTTTAGTGGCCACACTTGTTTATGAAATTTTGTAGAATTGTTATACCCTCCGCAAACAAAGCTTTAGGGGTATATATGAAACACCCTGTCTGTCCGTCCGTCTGTCCACATAACTCGTAAGTGATTCTCCTCCTAAACCCCTTGAAGGATTTTGCTGAAACATAAGATGAAGGAAGTACATCATATGTAGATGTGCATGAAGAATTTTCATCGCACTCGGACATCATTGAGGGGAGATAATTGGACTTAGACTTTTTTAAATACATTAATTATTCAATGTGAGACCTCGTAAGTGCAACTCCTCTTAAACGGCTTGAAGGATTTTGATAAAATTTTACATGAAGGATATACATCATATGTAGATTTTCATCGCAATGGGACATCATTCAGGGGAGATAATTGGACTTATATTTTAAAATACATTATTCAATGGGAGACCCCGTAAGCGCATTTCCTCCTAAACCGCTTGATGGATTTCGATGAAATTTTACATGAAGGAAGTACATCATATATGGATGTGTATGAAGAATTTTCATTGCTCTTGGATATCATTTAGGGAAGATAATTGGACTTAGACTTTTTAAATACATTATTCAATGGGACCTGTCAGCGCAACTCCTCCTAAATCGTTTGATGGGTTTTGATGAAACTTTTCATGAAGGAAGTACATCATCTGTAGATGTGCTTGAGTAATTTGTATATTTACTGCATGAATATTGCATGTACATTGTATGAAAATTAACAACCAGTCCTTTTTGCATGTTTTGTAGGTGTCTACATAAAGACCATTGCAATATGTCTTATCTTAAAAATTGGCGTCGATATCGGGCTGAGGCTTATTCTATAGCTACATCAGAACTTAAAGATGGTGAAAGTTTATTTTCTTACAATGAAGCCAATACCATGGATTCAGATCATGAAAATGCAACAGACAGTCATAGTCGTAGTCAAGACAGTCATACATGTAGATCTGATCATGAAGATCCCGAATTACCTTTATCTGATGAAAGTGATTCAATGCTATATTCTTATATTGATACATCTGATGATGATTTAGAAAATGATTAAAATATTGATGAAAGTACTCTCATGGAGGACAACAAGAGTGCCCCTGGTGATAAAACAGAAATTCTTAAAAGTGAATTGGCAGCATGGGCAGCAAAAAGTAAATGTACAAGGTCATCTTTAGACGAGCTCCTTGTTATTCTTCGCAAACAAGGCCTTCCGCTTCCAAAAGATGCAAGAACACTTTTAAGTACGCCAAGAACAATTGAAAGTGTTGATAAATGTGGAGGGAATTATTTGTACATGGGCTTAAGAATTGGTCTACTAAAATTAGTTAACCAATATTTAGAACATTTTGACAACATTGAAACTATTTTACTGACTTTAAATATCGATGGTGTTCTTTTATTTAAATCTACAAATGACCAGCTTTGGCCAATTTTATGCAGTGTTCAAGATTTTGAGCCATTTGTAGTTGGTTTATTTTGTGGAAAGGGAAAGCCATATCCAGTAGAGGACTATTTGCGGGAATTTTTGTCTGAACTTGAGAATTTGCTTCAGAATGGTATTGAAGTTAACGAAAAGTTATACCAGCTTAAGGTTCATGCTTTTATATGTGATGCACCTGCAAGGGCTCTTGTCAAATGCATTAAAGGGCACGATGGCTATTATAGCTGTGAAAGGTGTATTGCTAATGGATCTTACCAGTCTAGAAGGATAGTATTTAACGCAGAGTTTGATAAAGAAAACGAACAGACATAAAATTTAGCAATATGGAATATTTTGATCATCAGTTGAAGCGCTCACCTTTAATTGACCTTGGAATATTATGTGTTCAATCATTTCCTTTGGACTAAATGCATTTAGTTTGCCTCGGTGTTGTTAAAAGACTATTACAGTTCCTAAAATCTGGTCCTAGAGACTGTAAGCTCTCACATCAACAGATAAGTCAGCTATCTCAAAACTTAGCAAATTTAGGTGGAAAGATGCCAAGAGAATGTATGAGACAGCCACGTCCTTTAGATTACTTAGAAAAGTGGTAGGCTACAGAGTATCGTATTTTTATTGTATACAGAATGTGTTGTATTAAAATCTGTTGTAACTTCAAACCTGTACAATCATTTTTTATTTCTGATGGTTGCAATGTCAATTCTTTTATCTTCGGATGATACTTTTAGACAAAACTACTTACAATATGCAAGAGATCTGCTAAAATATTTTGTTGAAAATTGTATCTATGGCGAAACCTTTGTTACCTACAATTCTCATGCTTTATGTCACATTGCAGATGATGTGGAACATTTTGGAACTTCATTGAATAATATATGTGGCCTCCTTTTGAAAATCACTTGCAAAAGATAAAGAAAAGTGTAATGAATGCTAACAATCCAATTGCTCAAATTTCCAAAAGACTTACTGAATTTGAGAAAGCAAAATGCAAAAGAATACCTAAAAAGCTGAATATGTTTGTATCAGTTCGAAAAAAAGATAGTATTTCTTGTTGAAAAACAAGCAAATTGCAATGATTAAGGAAAAAGAGCTGACAATAAATACGTGTGTGATGTGTTAAATAGAAGGAGTCTTGTTGATTTTTTTATGGAACCTTGTAGGTCAAGTCTTTTGGATATTTATTTTATTAACCATCGAAGGGCAACATATCATAGGATGCTAATTGACCATGGTGATTTTGAGAAAAAAGTGGTTTACTTACCATGCACAGATGGTGCTGTTTTAATTCCAATGCTCCATGGGAAAGAGCGAGAACACTTGTGTAAGTTAGTTTTTGTATGTAAAACATCTACATGTATATGTAGGTTTATCAAAATAGGACTGCATAATATATAGGCCATATCAAATTCATAAACATATTTATTTAAGTTTAAACACATTTATGGTTTTAACACAAATATAAACAAACTACAATTGTATGGATCCCATGTTGCTTCATCTGTGGCACTTTTATTTCTTTTTGAAATAATATTTTACATTTTTTCACATTGTATAAACTTTTACAGGAAGACATGTTCTTTTATCTTCATGCATGTTGATGAGAATGACTTACAATTTATAATTCACGTATAAACATGATAAAAATATTAATAAAACTACATGTACCATAATGACAGTTTCTGAATTATACAGTATTGTTATAATTTGTATTTCAGATTCGAAGAGAGAGTGTGAGTCATACTCTCAAACAACTGCAACAGAATCAAGCAGTAGTGATGAGGATATAGATGTAAAAAGACTCCGAAAAAAAAGAAATATGATGACTATATCACAAGTAAATTACATGTTGACTGTATGGATTATGTGACTATGATAGATTTATGTTTGACATACATGTACATGTACATCTGCACATACATGCAATGAATAAGACTTGTAGACCTTTTTACCAATCAATATCCTAATTATTTTGAAATAAGCAATTTTACTTCTGCTAGTTTAATGGCAAATTTCATAAACATTTAATTATACATGTATGTCCAAAAGATCTGATCCATCACCCGTCGAAGCTTTTACATCTTTTCCTATCTTGAATAATTGACAGAAGGAAAATCAACCAAAACTCTAGATGCTCATCTATACTCTTCACTTTTGAAGATTAGGCAATTAAATTTTGATTTTATAAAGTTTAGACATTACATGTACATGTATAAATTCAACAATTTAATGTATGTTAAGTTTTAATTTCAGGTTCTTGAAATGAAGAGGCTGGCGGTAGACCCATAGAGAAGTCAACAGTTGTTACGAAACATTCTAATAGTAGGTTGCAAAGCTTGAAATGCATGTATTTAGTAAAATTATTGAAAAAAACAATTGAATCTTAATGTACATTTATATGAATAATGTCAATGGTATTTAGCTACATGTATTTGTAAATTTATATGGATAATAGATTCAGATGTGTCAATAATACCTTTAATATTTGAATACAGTTGTGGAAAAATAAGTATGGACTTTTCAGATACTTAGTGCAACCAACCACTATGCATACACATGTATTTGTTTAAGTATGGTTTTTATATTATTCTTTATTTGAGATACTGTTGAAAATACAAATGCATTATTAATTTTTCAGAAGATCTGCCAAAAGCCCCTATTCCACCAGCAAGAAGGGCTATGGACTTCAACCAGAAAGGCCCAGGTAAACTTCTGAAAACTGTCCCATGTTGCATGTAAAGCAACAATAATCCCGTACATACATTTTGTAAAAGAATGTCTGTATTACTATCCCTTGTGTGTACAAATGTATAGCTATCTAAAGGTAGTAGAAGTAGAGTCATTGTTATCCTGTTCAATAATAGATTTTCAATTTATTAGTCTTAGTTCTTAGAGTGAGAAATCCAGAATGTTGAATGAAGGAAAAATAACAAAAAAGTTTTCTCAGCAAGTTCATTGATATTTCGTTTTATAGTTTCACCATGGTAATGTGAGATCTATTTCAGGTCTGTCACCCATTAACTTCGATTCATGTTAAACAAAATCAACCATTTTGACTTTGACATATTTTTTATGCCTACATGTAAAGTGCATCAGTTTTACTTGTGTTTGTAGTTTTATATGTTACAGTCTGCACTAAACAGTTTTAACTAGCGTTTCTCAATAACAGTGTATAAGAAACAATTATATTTAGCAGTGTAATTGGATAAAAATGTAGTTTTTTGTATGTACTTCGCTACTTAGATCTGTCTAGTTTGGATAGGTCATTTATTGCCCATTGTGCATTTTGACTTTTTTCAGGTGTTTCCCAATACACGCAGGGAAGTCAACTTACTTTAGATAGAAGTCAAGCACCACCTCAAGAAAAGACCTGGCTTCAAGATGAGAGTCCATTAAGAAGGTCGCCTAGAAAGCATGGGAACCATAACACCAAGGAAAGAAGCCAGGCCGTGCCAATTCCACCACCACAACAACAAGAAAGGGCCCAAATTGGGAGTCCAGTTAGAAGGTCTCCAAGAAAACATATGAGACAATTACAACAAAGAGAAAGAGAGACAGAGCCCATAAGGAGCCCCAGGACTCCTTTACCACCAAAAGAAGCCCAGAATCAAGTAAGCAGCCTAAGGAGGTCTCCAAAGTGAGTTAGTTGGTGTTTTACGCCCGTGCAACGCTATATAGGTTATTTACAGGCGATGAACATGAAAAAGATGATAAAATGAACATGAAATGATGATGATGATAAATGAAATATGGGGATCGGTAGGGACACAAAGGACCGGTAAATTTTGAAGAACCACAGGAAAAGGGGAGAGGTGGGTAGGGGCGAAAAATCTAGCCTATGTGGTGCACTACTTGGCGGTCCACAAAAGGGTCTTTTACGTGCATGAAGCGTGGCACTCTCCACACACGTTGGCCCACTATGGTCAGCGGTCAGGGTTTCCGTATTATAGACCTGACAACCCCCGCGGACGAGGGCCGCCCTATTCAGCCACATATGGTACACACTTGGTCGCTCTGTGGGCTGAGCACTGACCCAACGTCAGAATCCCAAGACCCTTAGTCGCCTCTTACGACAAGCTAGGCTCTGCTGCGGGCCTATTCGCCACCCGGGCCCCGCACGGGAGGAACTAATGACACTATAGGAGGCTGGATAGTTACGATATCGTAACCCTTTCTCTTTTACTCTCCTTGAGGGTTCCGATTCCCGCCCATTGACCTCAACGGAGCGTTACAATTTTCTTTAATTCCCCCGTTTACTAATTTAATCGTATATTTTCACAAGACAATGTGTTTTAGGATAGCTCAATTAATTGTAGATAGATTTTCAGATATATTGTAAAATCATTCTTCATGAAATTCAGCATAAAAAAATATTTACGTTAATTACTAAGTAATAACACATTTGAAAGTTATTATTGTGATCTATTTTGGTGTAAAACAACATATACAAAACAAATAATAGAGGGTCGGGTTAAAAAATCGACTCTTTTTAAGTGCGTACTCGAGCACCACCAATAATTGCTTTCGCTGTGCTCCGTTGAGGTCAATGGGCAGGAATTGTAACCCTCACGGAGAGTAAAGGAGTAAGGGTTACGTTATCGTAAGTAGAGGCGGGACTATGCTTGTAGCCCCTTTGACATCTTTGATTAGGCGGATCAAAGATGTCAAAAGAGCTACATTACTGTAGCTAGTACTATGCATTCAATGAATGTGCAGCACTGACCATTCACTAAAGCAGCATGTAATCCGGGGTATAACCATCAATGCGGACCCATTTTAATTAACCCTTATTCTGTTACCCTCCGTGTAGTCCGAGATTGCTCTCACGTGCTCGGCATTTTAAAGCAAGCTGGTGCTGCGAGGCGTCACAGCTGCTTCCATATAAAACTAGAGGCTCCCAGGAGCCTGAATCGCTCACCTGATCTCTTATGCCAAAGTTTAAATAAATTTCACAAACTTTCAAGTATACAAAGTTGGAAAACAATCCCTTCAGTGGTTTCAGAGAAGATTTTTGAAAATCAGTTTAAATCAATAGAAAAAAAACAGTTCAAGGGCAATAACTCCTATAAGGACCTTTTGATGCTGAATAAGAAAAGTTGCTTTGTTTTTTTCTGTATCTCTGATACTTTTCGAGTTATAAGCCAAAAACAATGGTCTGACCCCCTGTTCTATTTTTAGCAACGGCGGCCATGTTGGTTGGTCGACATGTATATAATTCACAAACTTGGTAGAGGACAACCTAAAGATCAAGTATACCAAGTATTAATGCAATCCCTTCAGTGGTTTCAGAGAAGAAGATTTTTGAAAATGAGTTAATATTAATGAACAAGACCAATCGATGTCTGGCCCTTCGTCGCACGGCAAAACGTTGAACCCTGTACGTTCTAGGCCCAATATGGACAGTCAAAATATTTTGACACTTGCATCCTATGGTGGACTTACAAAACATATTTGTCACATGCCACCCAATATTGTAAAAATAGACAAAAAAATAGTTTCTATTTTTTTCCCCTTTTGGTCCCCTTATTGCTAAACAGAAAAGGTGGGTCAAGAAAAAATTGTGTCCTCCATTTTGTATCCAATATATGACCAAAATTAACTTGTAAAAAAAAATTTCTAAATCGGAACATAAATAAAAAATGTCACATTTTTGCCCCTTTAGGGCCCCTCGTTCCTAAATAAAAAGAAAGGGGACACCCAAAATCATCCCCACCCTTTACTTTATGGTGAGTAACACTACTGTAAAGTTTCATTTCATTTGGTCAACCAAAACAAGTTATTGTGGAAACAAATAAAAAAGTTGCTTTTTTGGCCCCTTTAGGGTCCTTAGTTTCTACACGAAAAAAAGAGGGGACACCCAAAATCAACCCAACCCTTCCTTTTATGGTAAGTAACATTACTGTAAAGTTTCATAGCATTTGGTCAACCAAAACAAAAGTTATTGTGGAAAAAAATTAAAGTCGCTTTTTTGGCCCCCTTTGGGCCCCTAATTTCTAAACGAAAAAGGAGGGAACACCCAAATCAGCCCAACCCTTCCTTTTATGGTAAGTAACTATACTGTAAAGTTTCTTAGCATTTGGTCAACCAGAACAAAAGTTATTGTGGAAACAAATAAAAAAAGTCACTTTTTTGGTCCCTTTAGGGCCCCTAATTTCTAAACGAAAAAAGAGGGGACACCCAAAATCAGCCCAACCCTTCCTTTTATAGTAAGTAACATTACTGTAAAGTTTCATAGCATTTTGTCAACCAGAACAAAAGTTATTGTGAAAAAAAAATTAAAAAGTCGCTTTTTTTGGCCCCTTTTGGGCTCCTAATTTCTAAACGAAATTATAAAATGACCCCAAAAGGGGAGGTGCACATCTTCAATATATCTGTAATCACTGTGTAAAATTTCAGAAAGATCTAGTTTTTGGTTTTTGAGATTCAGATTACACAAGACAGGCACCCCATAGTGGGACGGAAGGACAGACGGACGGACGGAGTGACCCGACTACTAGACCTGCTTTCGCCTTCGGCGACGCAGGTAAAAACAGTTAAAGGGGAATAACTCTTAAACGTCTGATCTGACAATTTTGACCCTGAAATAATTTTTGTAGATCTCAATGAGCTTAACAATTCTGCAATGCTAACTTTCCCTCTAGCTCTAACAGTTTTCAAGATATAGTCCAAAAACTGCTAAAATGGACAATTTTGATGATAAAAGGGCAATAACTCCTATAAGGAGTCGTTTCACAACCATGACTCAACGGAGATATTTGTAGAGCTTTTGATGCTGAACATGATTGGTTGCTTTGGATTTTCTCTATCTCTTATATTTTTCGAGTTATAAGCCAAAAACAATGGTCTGACCCCCCCTGTTCTATTTTTAGCAACGGCGGCAATGTTGGTTGGTCGACCTGTATATAATTCACAAACTTGGTAGAGGACAACCTAAAGATCAAGTATACCAAGTATCAATGCAATCCTTTCAATGGTTGCAGAGAAGAAGATTTTTGAAAATCAGTTAAAATTAATGGAAAAAAACAGTTAAAGGAGAATAACTCTTAAACAGCTGATCTGACAATTTTGACCCATAAATCATTTTTGTAGATCTCAATAAGCCTAACAATTTTGCAATACTAACTTTTCCTCTAGCTCTAACGGTTTTCAAGATATAGTCCAAAAACTGCTTAAATGGTCAATTTTGATGATTAATGGGCAATAACTCCTATAAGTAGTCGTTTTACAACTTCGACTCAATGGAGAGATTTGTAGAGCTTCGGATTTTTTCTATCTCTTATACTTTTCGAGTTATAAGACAAAAACAATGGTCTGACCCCCCTGTTCTATTTTTAGCAACGGTGGCCATGTTGGTTGGTCGACCTGTGTATAATTCACAAACTTGGTAGAGGACATCCTAAAGATCAAGTGTACAAAGTTTCAAAGCAATCCCATCGGTGGTTTCAGAGAAGAAGATCTTTGAGGAAAAGTTAACGACGGACGCCTAACGATGATAATAGCTCACATGACCCTTCGGGTCAGGTGAGCTAAAAAACACGGGATTTAACACAACAGTTTTGTTGTGTACTTCAGAGATTAATTCAGCAACTTTATCATTATTGTTGCAGATATATTTTGGTCTCAAATGAATCATTTCTTTAAGAAAAATAGAAATACTTATAGGATAATTAATTGGGTCGAGTGAATAACCAAAATATGATCACGAGTCGGTGAACGCACACAGATTTATACGAGTGCAAGTTCCGCGCACGAGTTAAATCTCAGTGCGTTCCCGCACGAGTGATCATATTTTGGTTATTCATGAGACCTAATTGATTATCGTATTTATTACATAGATAAAAGGCGGCTATTTAATAGTTTTTAATAAATGTATTTGAATGGCGTATGAATTTAAACCGCAGGAGTCATGCCGACAACGCAATACAATTCACGACGTCATAATTGAGTTTGACCGGAAAGGACGCAAGAGTGAAAATATTTTTGTTATTTCACACTGTGAATTGACCAGATTTTATTTCACTGGAAAAAAATCGGTATTTCATATGCATCTATGTAATAAAACATATTTTAAAGAAAAATATATTGAAAAAAGTGAAATATTCCAGAAGTTGCAATTTATTTTGCTGATCCTGAATCTGATGAATTTGATGCTTTTTTCTGGACTCTTTAAAATATTAATTTAGTCTTGTTTTACATCCCCCATTTTGCAGATGACTGTTGTAAAACTTATTTAAACATTTAGAAAGCATTCGTTAAAATCCTGTGTTTTGATATGGAAGGACCTTTGACGTCCCACGGCATCAGCTTGCTGGAAAATGCCGAGGACGTCAGAGCAATCTCGGACTAAAGCCACAGTAGTCCGAGGAGCAACGCCGAAAGCGAAATCACACCAACCGCAATTCAATCCATTAGATGTCAAATTTTGGTAATTTTGTGTTCACTGAATCCAAATGCACAATTCCAAATTCGAAATTTTCAACCTTAAGTGAAACACAAACTGTTGGTATGTATGAATTGTAACATTGTTACAGAAGATTTTTTGGTATAAACTGGCACCCGCAAATATGAACTTTATATTTTTTTTGCATAATAATGTTTGTGGATATATTGCTTAAAAACTGATGATTAAATGTACGTTACTTGACGGTACTATTAATAAAATGAAGCTGATTCTAATAAGTAGTGTATGGAATGACCATTTTCAATTGCAAAGTTAGTTTTAATACCTTAGGGAAACTTTATGTGCATAGAGTTACACGTTGATGACTGTGTTTTCTTTATTGCAGCTTTTTAAACCTGTACCAATTTGAGATCAACTGCAATTAACAAATATTTTTCTGACATGACCATCTTCCGTTTTCTGTAAAAGCAAAGTAACACCTGATATCGGAATTTTGTTGGTTTAAGATTTTGAATTTAATAACGATCCATTATCAGTAATAGTGTGGGCACAGATCAAAACGTTTCACCTGTAGCAAAAAGTTGTTTAAATGTAACGTACATTGCATGTTTTTTCTCTTATTTTTGAACATAGATGTTATTTGCTCTTGTCAAGTTAATTTGCTCTGTTACAAGCAAGACTTTGATTTTGCAATACATTTTCAAAAAAGAAACAATATATTTCTAAATTTTAAGTAAATTTATATTAGTAACGTACATTTCAAATTCAACACAATAAACTTTTTAAACATGATAACTTTAAATGCTTGTTTAATCACATTTGAGAACTTGGTATGATTGAATGTGTTTTAAAATACAAAGAAACAAGAGAACAATTAACAGTTTGAACCATTTAAACGCCGGTAACGTTCATTTCATACTATCGAGCCTGTCCTTGTCAAATGTGTCCAGTTGATACATCTTACCAGTTCTACCAACGACAACCGGTCCTTTTACGGAGAAGACCACATCTGTTGACGGAATCCATATTATATCTTCTCGTTTGGGCCACTGAAATTTCTCTTTTTTAGCTTCCATGAAAGTTATTTCCACAGTGCCGTCAGACTCATCAATGTCTAGTATTTTCCCGATGTAATATTTGTTCGAGTATTTTGCCGCTACAAACGAACCTTGCGTGAATGTTGTGTCTGATGGTAGGATATTGTGTTCATCTTGATCATTTTCTCCATTATCGACGTTCTCAACATGTGGGTCTGCAAATTCCTGACGCGTTCGCTTTTGGTTTACTTTATGTAAAGTTTCCAGTCGCCACCCTTCGCAAACGTTACCTCCAAGGCAGGTGTTACAGTAACAGCTTGTGTCCTTTATAAATACAGCACCATTACCTGCACTTGCTAATGCATGAAGTTTGAAGGTTCCTTTCACAGGTTTAACATTTCTTGATTTCAGTTTTTCGTCCATTGCAGAGCAATCCTCAGCTTTCACAAAGAGGAATTTAATACCTTTCATATTCGAGGAGATTCCCCACCTGTAAAAATCATGTGCATCATGAATGCTCGTTTTTTGACACCGAACTGCCTCATCAGCCATACGTTTGGTCGTTCCGCCCAATCCGTCGCACGGTCCTTTCCCGTGGCCTACTTCGAAAAAGTTCCATCTAGCGTCAGATCCATAGAACTCCTTATGATCAGCTATGGTGAAAAACGACTGTTTATTACGGTATTGACTTGTTGGTCCGTCTGTCCAGTAATGAATACATTCCACCTGTGGTAAAAGTGTTCTTAGTTCCGGTATAAGTTTATCAATAATAGCATGTACAGTACTTGATGAGTGGGATATCTCATCAGAAACAACTACAAAACTCTTGTGCTCTGTATTTCCTTCGTCCCCTTTAAAATTATAAAATTTAATTCAATATAAATTAAATTCATTTATTGTATTTGTTCAATTCATATTCTACATCATAAGGTCATAAACTTTAGATTTACATGTTAACTAACGATGAAGTACCTTTCGCGCCAAAAGTAGCCACGAGCTTCATGTTACGTACTAGTATTTAACCCTATATAAACTCATCGGTTCAGTGTTCGTTCTGTCACACTTAAAAGGACTACTGTTTTAAGCGAAAGGATATAATTCAAAAAGATAAGTATTTATAACATAGTTATTTTATGTTTAAATGTTTAAAGGAACATTATTATTTTCGTTAATAATATTAATATTATTAACTTTCAACGTTTGAATAATAATATCCAATTTATTTTTGCATTCTTTAAATTCGAGTTATCTTGAGTTCTTTGTTTATATAGCTTTGTATTGTAGTTATTTACGTCGTTGTTACTTATAAATTTGAAGTCAAAGAAAATTGTAAGTATTGTGCAAAATATTAGGTAAATTACAAATATTTATCATGTGAATGTTAAAAATATTCTTATAGGAGTTATTACGGAGTAGCAACTTTACAACTCATTATTGACGTTCATTAATCTGGTTATAGTTAATAAAGCAAACTAAATACATATTATTCCTTTTTCAATTTTGGTAATACTTTAAAATTTTATTCATGCTGAAATGTACATATTTACGTAACTAATTAAATCAATGCATTAAAATAGCTAAACAACTTTACAACTCATTATTGACGTTCATTAATCTGGTTATAGTTAATAAAGCAAACTAAATACATATTATTTCTTTTTCAATTTTGGTAATACTTAAAAATTTTATTCATGCTGAAATGTACATATTTACGTAATTAATTAAATCGATGCATTAAAATAGCTAAACAATTTTTAATACAAAGTTTTATTTTTTACATGCCCAGGGGAAGAGGCGTAGGAAGAGCTAGATTAAATAACCCGTACGGCCAGCCGCGGATTGGTCGGGGACGTGGTCAGAATCGGCAGGCGGATGTCCAACCAGACAACCAACAAAGGGGTCAACCTGTCCTAGCTGATCAGCCAGTTGTTAACCCACCACCACCACCACAAGTCCAGCCATTAGCACCTATTAACCCGCCGTGCAGCCGCTTGTACAGCCACCTCAAGCTGAGCCACAAATACAGCCACCACAGATGCCAGGTGGACCTACTTTAGCTTCTACGGGAACACAGGCAGATCAAAATGCAATTAATGGTGAGGATTTTATATCTGATAGCATGTCAAATGATCCTCTTATAATTCCAAATTATAATGAAGTTGATATGTTTGTTCCTCAAAATTTGAAAGAAAAAAATTGGAATTTACAATACGTTAATTTGGTTCAGCTTTTGCACCAAAATTTTGACGTGCCAAATGATTCTAAAACAAACAGCTTAACGTTGGTTAATGGATCTATTGTAGTTAACACAGAGAATAAGAATTTAAAAGTTAAGACAATAGAAAATATTGAAACATGGACAGATGCATTTTGTAATTATTCCAAAATATTACTTCAAAGACACCCATTATTAGCATGTGATTTGTTCTCGTACATAAGTTTGATTAGAGGAGCCATTGCTGATGCTCCGTTCATTAGAGTTTACAATTATGACCAGCAATTTAGACTTAGGTTGTCCCATTCACCAAACAGGTCTTGGGCTCAAATTGACGCTCATTTATGGTTTAAATTTGTTGCAAAAGGAGCCCAAGGTGGGCAAGTTGAGCATTCAAACCTAGGAAAAGGGTTTTGTTATGATTTTAATTTTAGAAAAGGTTGTTACAAAAATAATTGCACATTTAAACATAAATGTATAAAATGTTTATTTAATCACCCAGCAGCTTTGTGTGATTCATTTAAATCTGTTTATAACAACCAAAAACCTAGAGGTGTAGCTTATAGCAAAAGGGTTAATAACCGTCCTCTAATATCAAACGTGTATGGTCAACCTACACAAAACTTTCAAAAGCCGCAGTTTCAGAGACCAATTTCAACTTTTCATAAATATTAATTTCAGACAAATCAAAAGATGTTTGGGCTATGGGTTTTTTCGCCTATAGATACAGATGAGTTGGATAAGGCACTGATTAATTATCCTGATAAAGAAACCGCATTGTACATGTACCTATCAAATGGCTTTAAGTATGGTTTTAAACTTCATTACGAAGGACCAAGACGGTGTTCTGATTCAAAAAACTTAAAATCGGTTCTAAATAATCCTTTAGCAGCAATTGATAAGGTGGAAAATGAAATTAAATTAGGACGTATTGCAGGACCATTTAATTTTCGCCCAATATCAAACTTGAAATGTTCTCCGATAGGGTTAGTTCCTAAGAAAACTTCTGGTTGGCGATTGATAACTCATATCCGAGAGTATAAATGATTTTATCGACCCAAAATATACTTCAGTACAATATTCTTCCTTTGATAATGCTGTTTCAATAGTTAAAAGATTAGGAAGCAATGCTCTCATAGCAAAAATGGATATCAAATCTGCATTTAGACTACTTCCATGTTATCCTGGCGATTTTTCTTTGTTAGGATTTAAAGTTTGTGACAAATTTTATATTGATAAATGTATGCCAATGGGGTGCTCAATATCATGTTCAACTTTTGAAAAATTTTCAACCTTTTTACATTGGCTGACATCGCAGGAAGCAAATTCTAATGATCTTGATCATTATTTGGATGATTTTTTCTTCGCAGGAGAAGAAAATACTAATGATTGTATAATTTTAATGAACACATTTCAAAATGTTTTTAAAACGTTGAATGTTCCAATAGCTGAAGAAAAAACAGAAGGGCCCGTTTGTATCATGGAATATATAGGTTTAACTATAAATACAATTGATATGACTATACAAATTCCAAAAAAAGAAATTAGACGAGCTTCTTAATCTGATCAAAGAAGTAGCATTTTCTAAAAAAGTAACTCTTAAAAAACTTCAATCCCTTTGTGGTATTTTAGCATTTTGTACAAGAGCTATTCCTGCAGGTCGTGCTTTTAGCCGACGCCTTTATATGGCAGGTTCTAAAGTAAAGAGACGTTACCATTTTGTTAAGATAACCACAGCAATATTTGATGATTTAATGATTTGGAAAATGTTCTTGGAAAATTTCAATGGTCTCTCGTACATTTTGGACGATATTTGGTTGTCTAATTTTGACTTGCAATTATATACAGACAGCTCCGGTAGCTGGGGATGTGCTTGTTTTCTTAATGGTAAATGGTGTGTTTTGCGATGGCCAGCTTGTTGGTTTTATACCGACATTATTAAAGACATGACTTTTCTTGAAATTGTTCCAATTGCTTTGGCTATAACTTTATGGTACAGCCTTTTTAAAGGTAAAAGAATTGCGTTTCACGTAGAGAATTTTGAAGTAGTTTGTGCTTTGAATTCTAAATCTTCTAAGTCTCCAAGAGTTATGCATTTGTTAAGATATATTGTTTATAACTCAATGATAGGACATTTTCATATCTAAGCCTTTCATTTAAGTACGAAGATGAACTCTGTTGCTGATGCTCTATCACGTGGTCAATTTCAGAAGTTCAAAGAGCTGGCACCAACAGCAGAAGAGTTTCCTTGGGAAGTTCCTTTGGGAAAAGTTTTGGGACCTTTTGAATGCGAGTTTGAAAGTTTGATTAGCCATGCAGTATCAAAAAATACGTGGAATGTTTATTATAATGCTGTACACACATTTGAAAGTTTTCGAAAAAATCATTCATTAGATCAGTTATGGCCAGTCCCTGTTAGTCATTTGGTGAATTTTATAGTGTTCCTAGCATCAAATAATTATTCACCAAATACAGCTAAGTCATATTTGGCAGCTATTAGCTTTTATATGAAGATAAACAGTTATAACGATACCACAAACACATTTGTTATAAAAAAGCTTTTAAATGGTATGTCAAAGAAATATAATACAAAAGATTTGAGAAAACCAATTACTGAAAAGATACTTTTGGATTTGATCAATACTTTACCAGTTATTTGTTACTCGACATATGAAACAAAACTTTTTCAATCGATTTTTTCGCTCACTTTTTGTGCATTTTTGAGAATTGGGGAAGTCGTTGAATCGAGTATAAAAGATCATGTATTGCAAAGTGATTGTTTGATTTTAAATAACTTGGATAAGACTATATCAATTCGAATTTGTTCATCAAAAGTTTGGCAATGAGTGTAATATGATTCTTTCAAAATCATTTTCGAATATTCCAACATTTGAAATTATTTCTGAATATTTGGCGATGAGACCACAGGTAAAAGGAAATCTGTTTTGTCATTTCAATCACAAACCTGTAAAAAGATCTCAAGTTGTGGCGATTTTGAAAGCCGCTTTAAAATTTTTGGGTTACAATGAATTTGAGTATAACACCCATTCATTTCGAATTGGGGCTGCAACGTATGCAGCCGAAATTGGAAAGTCAGATAATGAAATTATGTTGATGGGAAGATGGCAATCTAACTCTTATAAAAGATATATCAGAATACAAAACAAGATTTAAATATTTATATATATATTTCAGGATTTATGTTGACCTCTTATATATGGATCATTGGTTCATCTCTAATTTGTCATGCCGAAAGGCACACTAAAATTCGTGCAACTGGTCCAACCTTGGGAATGGAAAAAATTGGATTTACAACTATTTGGATGGGTGTTCCTGGTCTAAGATTTCACCTGTTAGTTGGTATTATTAAATTACTGGTTTTTAGATACGGACTTCCAAGTATAGTACTTCTTCATTGTGGTGGAAATGACATTGATTTGTATACTACTAAAGAACTTGTCTATCATATGGAATTTGCTTTCTATGTTATAAGTAAAATGTTACCAGGCACTAAAATAATTTTTTCTAGTATTTTACCAAGATATTCTTTTGACATTGATGCTACAGAACGGTCTCGAAAAAGAGTTAATAGAGCTTTGCGAAGATTTATCTTAAAAAATAATAGTTATGTTATATATATAATTCCGATTTTAATGATAAACATAAGGCACTTTTTAGTGAGGATGGAGTACATTTATCGTTTCTTGGTAATGATATCTTTATAAATTCTTTGCAAGAGGCACTTCTTCAAGTAATCAAGTTTCCACAAAGACATACTTACCCATTTGAATAAGGTTTCTGAATGTTATATTATATTTTGTTCAAATCATCATATTAATATTTTTCTAAAAATGTTGTTTTTTAAACATAGAAACATGTTTTTCATATGAAGTTTAATGTTGGTTTAAGTTCACATGTTGATAGTTGTATGTTGAAATTTATTTATGAACATATGTTGTTGTTCATAGTTGAATGACGTTGAAATTTTATATGAACATACGTTGTTGTTCATAGTTGAATATTAAAAAATTTTTATATGAACATATGTTGTTGTTCATAGTTGAATGATGTTGAAATTATTTATGAACATATGTTGTTGTTCATAGTTGAATGATAATATGTGGTTGTTGTTAATCTTAAATAGTGGCTGCTTATTTGTAGATTGATAAATTGGTTGGCTGATTAGCTTGGTTAATGGCGGAATTTATCAATTTGCTGCTCTGGATAACCTCGCAGCTCCATGTTTTTATGCTGACTGGACATCCTTCAGTGATCAAGCGTCAACGAGTTGTGAATGTTGACAATAATGTTGTTGTTGTTTAAGTATTAAACGCCATGACAAATAAGCAGCCAAAACTAATTTGTTTGTTTTATTATTTCACAAATATAATATTGGCCATATGGAGATATGTATTGGATAATTAAAGTTGCAATGTTAGGTGTTATAACTGGGTCTGACCAAACATCGCAATTTTAATTTAAACGAAACTTGGTACATGAGTGAAACTTATGCATTAATATAAACCTTGTAAAGCAATAATAACTGGTCAAGCATTTCTGAAACTTGGTAAAGCAGTTTAAGTACAGAACAATCATACAATAATAAAATTTAATTCAATATAAATTAAATTCATTTATTGTATTTGTTCAATTCATATTCTACATCATAAGGTCATGAACTTTAGATTGACATGTTTACTAACGATGAAGTACCTTTCGCGCCAAAGTAGCCACGAGCTTCATGTTACGTACTAGTATTTAACCCTATATAAACTCATCGGTTCAGTGTTCGTTCTGTCACACTTAAAAGGACTACTGTTTTAAGCGAAACCCTCCCAAATCCCAAAACCCGTGAATTTGAACAAGTTTTCTGCTTTGAGTTTATTTTGTAGATTGGTAGTAGCAGTCCCAATACGTTAATAGATGTTATGGAATTTTGATTTATTTTGGAGCATTAGTACTTCTGACTGGAAAAACCTTCAGTAGACTTCAACTTTGGTTTCGTTTAATTCAACACCTGGATATGACTTAAATGCGCTGACTGGATCAACCTTCAGTTGACCTTATGGACTTCAGTAAAAGAGTAATATCGTCATGGCGAAAGAACTATGGATGGCGGAATTTTTCAATTTGCTGCTCTGGATAACCTCGCAGCTCCATGTTTTTATGCTGACTGGACATCCTTCAGTGATCAAGCGTCAACGAGTTGTGAATGTTGACAATAATGTTGTTGTTGTTTAAGTATTAAACGACATGACAAATAAGCAGCCAAAACTAATTTGTTTGTTTTATTATTTCACAAATATAATATTGGCCATATGGAGATATGTATTGGATAATTAAAGTTGCAATGTTAGGTGTTATAACTGGGTCTGACCAAACATCGCAATTTTAATTTAAATGAAACTTGGTACATGAGTGAAACTTTTGCATTAATATAAACCTTGTAAAGAAATAATAACTGGTCAAGCATTTCTGAAACTTGGTAAAGCAGTTTAAGTACAGAACAATCATACAATAAACTACAATTGGGTGAAGTGTTACCCCAATCTGGTTTCAGTAGGCTGCCTGGACTTGGTCAACGCCTTTACAGGAGTAATTTTCGGCAAAATCCATCTGTACTATTAAATGTTTCGATGGAAGATTCTCCTTGAGCTTCTTGATTTCTCTATACTGTGTTTGGACTCTCTCTACGTGACCTAGAAATTCTGTTGTTTCTGTCTTGAAAAATTCAATAAAATCATCTTTCTGTTTCTCACTTTCCACTATACGGGTAACATTCTTTTTCTTATCTTTCTCTATGACTTCGACTCTTTTCCATTGGGAGAATGTAACGATATTTGGTAATTTACTTTGTAAATCAGTTTCAGCAACATTTGGATCTTTTGCATACATTTCCGGATAACCAATGACCTCTACTCTTTCTTTTTTCACTGACTTTAGAAGAAGTGCCATATTTTGGTGTTTTGTACATAAACATGTACTTCGGCCGATAAATTTTGTCGGGAGGATGTATCTTGGACGCATTCTACAAAATGTTGCCAATGACATTTTGTTGGGTTTTCTGAATTAAATTTGATGTACAAATTTCCTAAGTAATCCGTCAATATCCTTGTTTGTTCTTTGTTGTTATCTGATTTGATCACATCAGCTTTGCCCGGCATACATCGACTATTATCGTCTCGCTCTAAGAAATCTTTGACTTCTGTAGAATAAATAGCACGCGTTCTCCTTCTCTTGTGTTTTCCTATGGGTACAAAATTGTGTGTTTCTTCCAATACCTGTTTCTTTATTTAACCACTTTTTAGCTCTATATTTCTGAACTACCTTTCCAGACATGATCCTGCTTAGCGTCAACACTTGTCCTTGTCGTTTGTTCTTTATTTCCTGACGTGCGGTTCTTATCTCTTCCAAAACTGTATTTCCTAGAATAAGCTGTCGTTTGACCTTCTTTGATTGATCCTTTGTCAGATTCGCTTCTTTAATCAAACGTTCCGCCTTGCTTCGAGGGGAGTCAGTTTGTCTGCTCTTTCTTAATCTTTCTATTCGTTTTTGGAGTGTTTTTACTCTATTGGTGAGGTTTACATTTCCGTTTTTCAGTACTTTGACGTTTCTGTGCGCTTTCGAAAGAGCCCGGCTAATTCGTACCCTTGTGGTGTTTTTTTTTCTGTTCGGGAAATTCATGCGAACTGTCAAAGAGGTGTTGAGATTAGACGAGGCACTTTCATATCCACTAGTGGTTGTATCAGGTCCAAAATTATTATTCTCTAAGTTTTCCTCATTCTGACTATTTCTTTCATCTCTCTTTTTCTTGCGCCATTGTCGTAGGTTCTCATTTTTTTCTTGTTTCTTTTCAATCTTTCAGTACGAGAAAGCTCTGCGCTTGGTTTATAATATGACATTCTTCTTTGTCTCTCTTTGGCCAGGTATGTTTCTCCCTCTTTCTGTTTCTTTCTCTCGATAGGCTTTTTGAATCTCAGCTCTACTTTTTGCCATGATCTGAAAAAAGTGTACATCACATAGAATCATTTTTTTCATGTATGTTTTAACATTATGTAATAATAAAGGCCGATGATGGATCTCAATATCATTAAATTCGATAATGACACATAGATAACACGTACGTACATGCATGTGTTTCATTTTCTTTCATACAGTGTTTAGCATTTTCAATATTTTTGGTAGAGCGCCTCTGATGAGTCTTGGATAGACGAAACACGCGTCAGGCGTAGCAAAATTTATTGTCTGGAACTTTGTTGTCATTTGTATTTCGAACCAACGTGAAGGTTAGCACTGCTGGTGGAGTTTAAATTCCCCGAGGTTAGCCCGCTCCGGCACCAACACTTTTGAGTTGGAGAATACATCAAAGCTTTAAATTATCCGTCTAAATTTCAAAATTGTCTAAACCCTAAGGTTCTTCCTACCCCAGACATAGGTTGAATATCTTAGTAATAATTTGGTTCCCCAGTTTGGTATTTTTGGTTATACTGTTCTATGCTCTTCATATTCATACAGTGTTTAGCATTTTCAATATTTTTGGTAGAGCGCCTCTGATGAGTCTTGGATAGACGAAACACGCGTCAGGCGTAACAAAATTTATTGTCTGGAACTTTGTTGTCATTTGTATTTCGAACCAACGTGAAGGTTAGCACTGCTGGTGGAGTTTAAATTCCCCGAGGTTAGCCCGCTCCGGCACCAACACTTTTGAGTTGGAGAATACATCAAAGCTTTAAATTATCCGTCTAAATTTCAAAATTGTCTAAACCCTAAGGTTCTTCCTACCCCAGACATAGGTTGAATATCTTAGTAATAATTTGGTTCCCCAGTTTGGTATTTTTGGTTATACTGTTCTATGCTCTTCATATTCATACAGTGTTTAGCATTTTCAATATTTTTGGTAGAGCGCCTCTGATGAGTCTTGGATAGACGAAACACGCGTCAGGCGTAGCAAAATTTATTGTCTGGAACTTTGTTGTCATTTGTATTACGTAAATGTATTTATTTATTTGGGGGTTGTTGTTATTTTTGTCACTGGAAAAGACATTAATGTACTTAACCACCCGTTTCGTAGGAAGTCACTTAAGACTTTCAAGTCATTTTGTACGCACGTACAGACGGAGTGACAGACTGACATGAGTTAAACTTAATGCAGTCGTCGCGGTGGTATAAAATTTGTCGAACAACGAACGTTTTTTTAAACTGACAGACGGAAATCAACTCGAGGGCAAAATATGTTTGATGCACAAAGTTTCCTCTAAATGTTTATTTCAAACAACTGGACAATAATTATAAAACAGACATACATACAAGATAATTGGTAGGTAACGTACTTTCCGAAATGTACGTTACCAACCAATTGATATCTTGTGTATCTGAAATATAAAAAATATATTCATCGAACAATGATCGTTTGGCAAAACCTGTAAAAAGTTGACGAAATGAAATACAAATCAATCTGTAACAACTCCGTATATTGCGATCATTATAACCTAATATTGGTCAATAACGTTATTTTAAATATTCATTTACAGTCTTAATCTATATTGCTCAAATCCCTATAGTATGCACAAGAAAGATTGTTCATATGTTTATATTTCAGTTCGGTTTAAAAATATTTTCAAAACAAAGGTTTGCATTTTTAGCAACTTCTTCAAAAATGTAATTTAGAAAGGAAAAGTTGAAATGTACGTTACCAGATGTAACGTACATTTCGAGAATACCAATGCACATTGTAAGCACACGTGACTACATTCTACAATAACCCTGAATGCCATTTGCATAGCATTGCATATGGGATAAAAACGTCAGAGGAAAATGTTTTAAACCGATGAGTTCAATAAATAAATTGAATTATATTCATGGAATAGTAAATACATACCTCATTTGCAATGTGTAACTCGTAAAACGTATTCTGAGGTTACAAAAACATCACAAAAGGTGAGTCAAGTTCATATCTTCCCTCTTGTAAACTTTTAGTGTAAGGTAAAAACGAATACGGAAAAACTATGATATTTCCGGATTTACTGTATCGTACATTTCAATAACGTTGTTTTCGTTGTTGAAGATATAAAAAAGAAAATTTGTGGTTATAATATTAAGGTTGTGATTTAAAAAATGCACAATTTTTTATTTTGTTTAGCAAATTAGTTTTTCGATAACATCATGTATCGTACATTTCAGTTTATTTCTACGGTAGAATATAGTAATATATTTATTTTTTTTTTAAACCGCAATCCAGTAAAACCATATTTTATGATTTAGATATATATATAAACTATTCGAACATTTCATATTTTGAGTAAAAAAGTGTTCTTTACAAACTTTTATTCAAACATTTCTTTTAATCTTCTACAACTTATTACAGAATAATGAACTTGGCGACAGAGCTTCCACTTGTTATTTGCATGTAAAAAACGCATTTAATTATTCATTTGGGGATTAAAATAGTGAAACAAAAATAGTTGTTACATAGTAAAAAGGCAACATTTGTTTTTAAAGCAACGGGATTGTGTGAAGTATTGTCTAAAGCGACAGTAACGTACACTTCCAATTTATAAACGTTAAGAGAAAAAAATCAGTTAAATTGATCCGTTTAAGATGTTTATTAGGTTTTTTTTATGTCGCCCTTTATAACAATGATCATACTTGACCATCAAATTTTCAGACATAATAAGGTTTGAAAACAAAATTGAAGAGCGACTTTAATTGCTCCCTTGTATTGAGAATCAGTGTTTAACCTTTATCCTTTATTTGGTACTTCAATATTGCTTACAGTATTTTTATGACAAATGCAGTAAAAATTTTCCGACATTTGGGGGGGGGGGGGGGCTGTGGATATTTCCTTCGTCCTGCCTTTATAGCGGAGTTTAAGAGAATTTTGTAAAAATTCCAATATTTGAAGTACCTTGATTGAAGTTCAGGATCAGATTATTGAAAACGTGTTTTTTTAGTTACCTTTAAATCAAATTTATTTTTGACCACATATTATTTTGACTATAATTTATCTCTATCTTTATTATTCGTAAATAAAGGTAATGACAAAATTACCGAACTTGAATGATCAATCACATATTCCAGAGAAAATGACAAAAACGAATCCGTCATACCGGAGAATTGGTTGATCGCAATGGTCCTGACTTGGTACAGGCATTTCAAACGAAATGGTGGGTTAAAACAGCTTTCAGGGCGCCAAACCTCCCTCTTCCATTGTGATCTATTGTTGTGGAGTTGCCCTTAGGCTTCGGGGGGTCCGACGGCATTTAGAAGCTGAGCCGTGATTGGCCAACGACAGTGATGCTGGATCCCGGATGGGAAGCAGACCACACGTGTGTCCAGTTCAAGCCACCATTGAGATCGGACGTCTGCTGACAACGTCTGGTGTTGGACAACACTTGAGAATAGGTATTCTGGCTATATTTGTGCATTCTCACACACATTCATAAGTCCCAGTCGTCTTAGGGTTTAACCTGTGTGCCGTAGATTATTGAAGTAACCTCGGGTACAGACACAAAACGTAAAATAGACCACTCGTAATTGGTAGGGCGGAAAACCCCAGCAGGTACACACATACTCTTTCCATACTTTCACCATATTGGCGCTGCGTTTTTGACGCTTGGTGGGCCATTTGTGATCAGTGAGAACCACGTGTTCAGAGATTGAACATTGATTTATAGCCAGCGTGGTTGCCTTTTGAAGACGGTGTATTTTTTAACGTCCTGGCTTGTGTTTTTTCTGTGATTATGTGATATCAGAAAGTTTTTGAATATTCCCGAGAAGGAGGGTATTTTCATCACGAGATTTTAACGTGATTTCGCTGAGACAGCGAGACTTCCATTGCGGAAGTTAAATTGTGAATTCAGCGGTTTGTTTACATTGTGATTTGTACTTTCACTCTGATTTTTGAGTTGTTTATAACCGTGAATGTACATTGATTGATATTTTAAACATATTGTTGTATTGTTGATTGAATAAAGAGATTGTTTTTGTCAATAAATATTCAATAAATGTTAGCTGCTTACTGCAAAGTCTGACTGTGAACAAAATATTGTGTTATATATATTTTGTGTTAAATAATTATATGTAAGCAGTGTTTGTATGTCAATAATGATGGCCAGCAATAAAGTTAAGATTAATTCATGCAATCCAGACAAATTACTGTCATTCAGCATGTGCCATGCAGATTATGTTGTGGAGGCAACAGCAAATCAAACATCACTGTTGACATCCTGAGGTGCATACCAGACTTTGTCCCAACCCAGGATTTGCTTGACATAATTGACTTTTCACCCTCACGGTCGCCGTACTTTGGTATTCAAACCCAAGGTGTCAATTCAAGCCAACCCCAGGACGACAACATGTCGCAGACCTCATACCGTCTTTCTGTTGGTAGGGTACCTAGTCCCGACACATAGACAGGTTAAAGCCCAGCCACAACAGAAACCACCACTAGTGACAAAGTTTGAACATGCAATCACCAAGTGTGCTGATAATCAGCCAGATGGCACTATGCAAGCTACACAGAATGTGCCACAGCCAGCAGTGAGTGACAGCCAGTCAGAATCTGAGCCAGTCCAGCTTGAGGCTCAAATTCAAGCCATGGAGGAAGGTTTCAGCAGTGAGTCGGAGGACACAGGTCAGACACATCCAGAATCAGTAGAGCAGATGTCTGTCGGTATGGGATTTGATCCCTACCAAGACAACCACCATTGTTCAATTCAATAAGCCAGTTACAGGGTAGCAAAAACCAACATCATACAGCAACAATGCCAAGTACTAACAGGGCACCAGTACAAGGTTTTTGCCAACCTCCAATACAGCAGGGACTTTACCAGCCCCAGCCAGCATCGGCAAGTGCTCCAGTGCTAGGTATGCAAACATCTCAACCTGTGACTCAGCAACAAGGGAGTGCTCGTTACACGCACAATGTTGTACCAGCTTTTCAAGGTTCTCACCGACCTCAGCCAGTACCAACATTTGTACCAACATTTGTGAAACCACCTCAGCAGGTACGCAAAATACCAGCTCAAGCACAGGTAACTCCTGGTGTAGCAGCAATAACAACCACAATACCAAGATTTAACAACCAAGCAGGAGGTCATTCAACACCTCAGTCTTGGTATCAGCAAGTTCCAACTCAAGGGGAAGTGTACAACCCATGGGGACAGACTCAAATCAGTCAACAGTTTATACCAAGGGTACCTGAAATGAACCCTGGCGTACACCAGCAGCAGATGGTAAATGTAAGTCAACCAGTGGCTGTGCACAAGGGCAGAAGGCGACATTATGGCTCTGAGTCAGACAGCGAGTCAAGTGATGGAGATAGACCTTTAGATGGCGAGACGGGTAGATTTGGCCCAAGGCCAAAAAACCCGTTACCTGAGAGAAGAACTTTTGAGTATAGTGACCTGAGTAAATCCCTGAAGTTCACAGGGAAGGGAAATTGGAAAGCCTTTTTCATGAAGTTTGACAACTATGTTAAAGAGATGGGACTAACACCAGACCAGAAATTACATCAGCTGTTGTGGTGTCTGGAAGACAAGGCACTAGATTACTTTACACTGCCGAGAGAGCAGATTAGGCAGTTAACCTATGAGGAGGCGACTGGCAGGATAACCAAGAGATTTGGTCTACAGGAGCTGCCAGAAACCTTGCAAATCAAATTCCAGACATGTGCCCAGAGCAGACACGAAACCATAGACGAGTGGGCGGACAGAGTTTTTACATTGGCAGCTAAGGCCTATGTTGATGCCCCAGCAGACTTCATGTTGAAACAGGCTATTCATAAGTTTTGCCAGAGCTGTGTGGATGCTGAAGCAGGTCAACATGCTTTTGTTTCAAAGCCAACCTCAATGGAGGCAGCCATTGACACAATTAAATGGTACCAGCATTCCAGGGCAGCTGTGAAGGCAGGAAGGACACCGTTACCCGGTGAATCTGGGTGTAGTGATGTCAGTATTTACGGTGTCAGTAAGTCCAAGATGGATGACCAGAGTTTGCAGCAGCAAATTGACAAACAGGCTAGACAGCTAGAAAAGGTTACTGAAATGTTGAACATCTTGCTGGAGAGAACTTCACCAGTAGCTGAGCCAGCTATGGGATCCAAATCCCTGACTGAGTCTCCAAGAGAATGTCCTTAGCCAAAGAGGAGGCGTTTTGAGAAGAACCAGGGTGTTCGACAGGGCGTCACATGTTATAAGTGTGGTGAAGAGGGCCATTATGCCAGGACTTGTCCCAGGAAGCGTGGTGGAAAGCATGCCGGACAGAGTTCAGGCTCAGAGACAAAGGAATCACCACAGAGAAAACCAGATGGTCATGGTTCAGCAGGAACATTTAGTGTTGGTACACTCGGAGAGGCCAGTTTGGCTAGAGTGAAAGTTTCCATGCTTGGAAGAGAGGTGCTAGCCCTTGTTGACACAGGAGCCCAGGTGACAGTGGTAAGAGACTCAGTGTTTGAGAAGGCTTCAGAGAAACCACATGTGGTATGTGAGACGGTGCTCCATGCAGCTGGAAGAGGTATGACGATTCCCAGCTTGGCAACAAACCCCACGAACATTTTAGTGGGAGGAGTGGATTTCTGTCATGGTTTGTTCATTGCAGCGATTGATTGTGACATGATCCTCGGATATGATTTCCTGAGAGGATACAGGTTCATCGTAGATCTAGACGAGTTCTTCCTGGTGAATAAGCGGACTGGCCAGAAAATTCCACTTGTGGAGGGAAGTGAATCGAACTTTACCGGCTTATATAAGGAGGTTAACAGAGTAACGTTGAAACGTTCTGTTGTGATTCCTTCTTGTCCTGTTGATAGAATGGATAGTGATTCCCATCTGTGTCAGGATTCAGTGATTGAGTCTGTTTGCAGTCAATTACAACCATCAAGTGTGTTAATTCCAGAAGTGACAACCGTAAAAACGGTAGAAGTGACACAACAGGTGGAGCAAGTGACAACCGTAAAAACGGTAGAAGTGACCCAGCAGCTGGAGGGAATCTGTGTTTACCCAGCGTCTCGGGCCATAAATTTCGATGCTGTTAAAGTGCACGACAGTGTTAAAGAGACAAGGGAGAAGTCATTAACCTTGTTGAACACCCAGAACCAAGACCTTGAAGCGTGAGTTCCTAGATGATTGTGTGGTCCAAGATTCTGATCAAATTTTAAAGGGGATGGAAGGCATGGTAGAGGCATGCGATGTCAGACTGAGCAAGCCGATTGTACGTATAACTCCCGCCTATTTTGTGAAGGGGGAGGAGGAAGAGTTTGTGAAAGGTTACCAGGATTGTGGTTTTAGGGCCAGTGTACGTAGAGAGGTGGACCGAAGTATCAGGCCAGAGAGGCTAAAGTCAGGCAGGGATTGCTATCTAGTATGTAAAACCCCGTGTATACGGGACATAAGTGCCATGGACGGTGCTTTGGGGTCCTCAGTCCCAAGTGCTGCTCCGGACTAGATTTGCCATATACAGTGTATAGTGAGGGCAGGGTCTGGGATTGACCCGCTCTCTTGAGTGGCTCTCTTTAGTGAGTACATAGCAGTGTGTATAATTTGTATATAGTTATTTATGTGCTGTGTGATTTTTGTTTTGGAAAAAAGGGAAAGAACAAGACCCCGGCAGTGGGTGAGTTTGAGTTTCGGAGAGGGAGAGTGCTAGGTTGTAGCCTGGCGTAGCAGAAAAGTAGATTTCTGTGAATAATGGGCGCTCTGGGAGCGAGCTAACCATGTTTAGGAAAGGGGCTGTGGGGGCCCTAGGCTCCTAGTCCCGGCGTGAGGTGACAGGATGGACCTTCCTGTTGTCATATTTATACACATAAATAGATTTTGTACTAACCCTTACCCTAAGTCTATCTTAATATGATAACCCCTAACTCTAATTGTGTGTTTTATACTAACCCTAACCCTAATTATATGTTTTACACTAACCCTAACCCTAATTGTACGTTTTTGTACTTACCTTTATCATTTACCCTAATTGTGTGTTTTTATACTAACCCTTACCATAAATGTGTCTTTTTGGTCCACTCCCGACCCCTAACTTTGTGTTTTCACAGACCCGAACCGTAACCCTAATTCTACGTTTTTGTACTAACCTTCACCTGAAATGTATCTCTTTGTACTAATCCCTACCGTTTATTTTGTGTTTTCATCGACCCTAACCCTAATTGTATGATTTTGTACTAACCCTAAGTGTATCTTAATATACTAACCATTAACCCTAATTGTGTGTTTTATACTAACCCTAACACTAATTATACGTTTTACACTAACCCTTACCCTAATTGTATGATATTTTACACTAACCCTTACCCTAATTGTATGATATTTTACAAACCCTAACCCTAAGTGTATCTTAATATGCTAACCCTTAACACTAATTGTGTGTTTTATACTAACCCTAACCCTAATTTTATGTTTTACACCAACCGTAACCCTTATTGTACGTTTTTGTACTTTCGTTTACCTGAACTGTATCTCTTTGTACTAACCCCTACCCCTTATTTTGTGTTTTCATTGAACCTAACCCTAATTGTATGATTTTGTACTAACCTTAACCCTAAGTGTATCTTAATATGATAACCCCTAACCCTAACTGTGTGTTTTATACTAACCTTAACCCTAATTATATGTTTTACACTAACCCTAACCCTAATTTTATGCTTTTGTACTAACCTTTACTTTTTGGTCCAACCCCTACCCCTAACTTTGTGTTTTAACAAACCCGAACCGTAACCCTAATTGTAAATTTTTGTACTAATCTTTACATGAAATGTACTTATCCCTACCGTTTATTTAGCGTTTTCATCGACCCTTACCCTAATTGTATGATTTTGTACTAACCCTAACCTTAAGTGTATCTTAATATGCTTATCCCTAACCCTAATTGTGTGTTTTATTCTAAACCTCACCCTAATTGTGTGTTTTATTCTAAACTTAACCCGTTTTTGTACTATCGTTTACCTGAACTGTATCTCTTTGTACTAATAACCCCTACCCCTAATTTTGTGTTTTCATTGAACCTAACCCTTATTGTATGATTTTGTACTAACCCTAACCCTAAGTGTATCTTAATATGCTAACCCCTAACCCTAATTGTGTGTTTTATACTAAACCTAACCCTAATTATATGTTTTACACTAACCCAACCTTAATTGTACATTTTTGTTTTGTACCAACCCCTACCACCTATTTTGTGTTTTCATCGACTATAACCCTAATTGTATGATTTTGTACTAACCCTTACCCTAAGTGTATCTTAATATGCTAACCCCTAACCCTAACTGTGTGTTTTATACTAACCCTAACCCTAATTATATGTTTTACACTAACCCTAACCCTAATTTTATGCCTTTGTACTAACCTTTACTTTTTGGTCTAACCCCTACCCCTAACTTTGTGTTTTCACAGACCCTAACCGTACCCCTAATTCTACGTTTTTGTACTAACCTGTACCTGAAATGTATCTCTTTGTACTAATCCCTACCGTTTACATGTGTATTTTGTGTTTTCATCGACCCTAACCCTAATTGTATGATTTTGTTCTAACCCTAACCCAAAGTGTATCTTAATATGCTAACCATTAACCCTAATTGTGTGTTTTATACAAACCCTAACCCTAATTATACGTTTTACACTAACCCTTACCCTTATTGTATGATATTTTACTAGCCCTAACCCTAAGTGTATCTTAATATGCTAACCCTAACCCTAATTTTATGTTTTACACTAACCGTAACCCTTATTGTACGTTTTTGTACTATCGTTTACCTGAACTGTATCTCTTTGTACTAACCCCTACCCCTTATTTTGTGTTTTCATTGAACCGAACCCTAATTGTATGATTTTGTACTAACCCTAAACCTAAGTGTATCTTAATATGCTAACCCCTAACCCTAATTGTGTGTTTTATACTAAACCTAACCCTAATTATATGTTTTACACTAACCCTACCTTTATTGTACATTTTTGTTTTGTACTAACCCCTACCACCTATTTTGTGTTTTCATCGACTATAACCCTAATTGTATGATTTTGTACTAACCCTTACCCTAAGTGTATCTTAATATGCTAACCCCTAACCCTAACTGTGTGTTTTATACTAACCTTAACCCTAATTAAATGTTTTACACTAACCCTAACCCCAATGTTATGCTTTTGTACTAACCTTTACTTTTTGGTCCAACCCCTACCCCTTACTTTGTGTTTTAACAGACCCGAACCGTAACCTAATTGTAAATTTTTGTACTAACCTTTACCTGAAATGTATCTCTTTGTACTAATCCCTACCGTTTATTTTGTGTTTTCATCGACCCTAACCCTAATTGTATGATTTTGTACTAACCCTAACCCTAAGTGTATCTAAATATGCTTATCCCTAACCCTAATTGTGTGTTTTATTCTAAACCTAACCTTAATTGTGTGTTTTATTCTAAACCTAACCCTAATTATATGTTTTACACTAACCCTAACCCTAATTGTATAATTTTGTACTAACCCTAACCCTAATAGTATTTTTATATGCTAACTCCTAACCTTAACTGTGTGTTTTATACTAACCCTTATCCTTATTATATGTTTTAAACTTACCCTTACCCTAATTGTATGTTTTTGTACTAACCCTTACCATAAATGTATCTTTTTGGTCCAACCCCTACCCCTAATTTTGTGTTTTCATCGACCTTAACCCTAATTGTATGATTTTGTACTAACCGTATCCCTAAGTGTATCTTAATATGCTAATGTATGATTTTGTACTAACCCTTACCCTATGTGTACCTTAATATGCTAACCCCTAACCCTTATTGTGTGTTTTATACTAACCCTAACCCTAATTATACGTTTTACACCAACCTTAACCCTAATTGTATGTTTTTATACTAACCCTTACCATAAATGTGTCTTTTGGTCCACTCCCGACCCCTAACTTTGTGTTTTCACAGACCCGAACCGTAACCCTAATTCTACGTTTTTGTACTAACCTTTACCTGAAATGTATCTCTTTGTACTAATCCCTACCGTTTATTTTGTGTTTTCATCGACCCTAACCCTAATTGTATGATTTTGTACTAACCCTAAGTGTATCTTAATATACTAACCATTAACCCTAATTGTGTGTTTTATACTAACCCTAACACTAATTATACGTTTTACACTAACCCTTACCCTAATTGTATGATATTTTACAAACCCTAACCCTAAGTGTATCTTAATATGCTAACCCTTAACACTAATTGTGTGTTTTATACTAACCCTAACCCTAATTTTATGTTTTACACCAACCGTAACCCTTATTGTACGTTTTTGTACTTTCGTTTACCTGAACTGTATCTCTTTGTACTAACCCCTACCCCTTATTTTGTGTTTTCATTGAACCTAACCCTAATTGTATGATTTTGTACTAACCTTAACCCTAAGTGTATCTTAATATGCTAACCCCTAACCCTAACTGTGTGTTTTATACTAACCTTAACCCTAATTATATGTTTTACACTAACCCTAACCCTAATTTTATGCTTTTGTACTAACCTTTACTTTTTGGTCCAACCCCTACCCCTAACTTTGTGTTTTAACAAACCCGAACCGTAACCCTAATTGTAAATTTTTGTACTAATCTTTACATGAAATGTACTTATCCCTACCGTTTATTTAGCGTTTTCATCGACCCTTACCCTAATTGTATGATTTTGTACTAACCCTAACCTTAAGTGTATCTTAATATGCTTATCCCTAACCCTAATTGTGTGTTTTATTCTAAACCTCACCCTAATTGTGTGTTTTATTCTAAACTTAACCCGTTTTTGTACTATCGTTTACCTGAACTGTATCTCTTTGTACTAATAACCCCTACCCCTAATTTTGTGTTTTCATTGAACCTAACCCTTATTGTATGATTTTGTACTAACCCTAACCCTAAGTGTATCTTAATATGCTAACCCCTAACCCTAATTGTGTGTTTTATACTAAACCTAACCCTAATTATATGTTTTACACTAACCCAACCTTAATTGTACATTTTTGTTTTGTACCAACCCCTACCACCTATTTTGTGTTTTCATCGACTATAACCCTAATTGTATGATTTTGTACTAACCCTTACCCTAAGTGTATCTTAATATGCTAACCCCTAACCCTAACTGTGTGTTTTATACTAACCCTAACCCTAATTATATGTTTTACACTAACCCTAACCCTAATTTTATGCCTTTGTACTAACCTTTACTTTTTGGTCTAACCCCTACCCCTAACTTTGTGTTTTCACAGACCCTAACCGTACCCCTAATTCTACGTTTTTGTACTAACCTGTACCTGAAATGTATCTCTTTGTACTAATCCCTACCGTTTACATGTGTATTTTGTGTTTTCATCGACCCTAACCCTAATTGTATGATTTTGTTCTAACCCTAACCCAAAGTGTATCTTAATATGCTAACCATTAACCCTAATTGTGTGTTTTATACAAACCCTAACCCTAATTATACGTTTTACACTAACCCTTACCCTTATTGTATGATATTTTACTAGCCCTAACCCTAAGTGTATCTTAATATGCTAACCCTAACCCTAATTTTATGTTTTACACTAACCGTAACCCTTATTGTACGTTTTTGTACTATCGTTTACCTGAACTGTATCTCTTTGTACTAACCCCTACCCCTTATTTTGTGTTTTCATTGAACCGAACCCTAATTGTATGATTTTGTACTAACCCTAAACCTAAGTGTATCTTAATATGCTAACCCCTAACCCTAATTGTGTGTTTTATACTAAACCTAACCCTAATTATATGTTTTACACTAACCCTACCTTTATTGTACATTTTTGTTTTGTACTAACCCCTACCACCTATTTTGTGTTTTCATCGACTATAACCCTAATTGTATGATTTTGTACTAACCCTTACCCTAAGTGTATCTTAATATGCTAACCCCTAACCCTAACTGTGTGTTTTATACTAACCTTAACCCTAATTAAATGTTTTACACTAACCCTAACCCCAATGTTATGCTTTTGTACTAACCTTTACTTTTTGGTCCAACCCCTACCCCTTACTTTGTGTTTTAACAGACCCGAACCGTAACCTAATTGTAAATTTTTGTACTAACCTTTACCTGAAATGTATCTCTTTGTACTAATCCCTACCGTTTATTTTGTGTTTACATCGACCCTAACCCTAATTGTATGATTTTGTACTAACCCTAACCCTAAGTGTATCTAAATATGCTTATCCCTAACCCTAATTGTGTGTTTTATTCTAAACCTAACCTTAATTGTGTGTTTTATTCTAAACCTAACCCTAATTATATGTTTTACACTAACCCTAACCCTAATTGTATAATTTTGTACTAACCCTAACCCTAATAGTATTTTTATATGCTAACTCCTAACCTTAACTGTGTGTTTTATACTAACCCTTATCCTTATTATATGTTTTAAACTTACCCTTACCCTAATTGTATGTTTTTGTACTAACCCTTACCATAAATGTATCTTTTTGGTCCAACCCCTACCCCTAATTTTGTGTTTTCATCGACCTTAACCCTAATTGTATGATTTTGTACTAACCGTATCCCTAAGTGTATCTTAATATGCTAATGTATGATTTTGTACTAACCCTTACCCTATGTGTACCTTAATATGCTAACCCCTAACCCTTATTGTGTGTTTTATACTAACCCTAACCCTAATTATACGTTTTACACCAACCTTAACCCTAATTGTATGTTTTTATACTAACCCTTACCATAAATGTGTCTTTTGGTCCACTCCCGACCCCTAACTTTGTGTTTTCACAGACCCGAACCGTAACCCTAATTCTACGTTTTTGTACTAACCTTTACCTGAAATGTATCTCTTTGTACTAATCCCTACCGTTTATTTTGTGTTTTCATCGACCCTAACCCTAATTGTATGATTTTGTACTAACCCTAAGTGTATCTTAATATACTAACCATTAACCCTAATTGTGTGTTTTATACTAACCCTAACACTAATTATACGTTTTACACTAACCCTTACCCTAATTGTATGATATTTTACAAACCCTAACCCTAAGTGTATCTTAATATGCTAACCCTTAACACTAATTGTGTGTTTTATACTAACCCTAACCCTAATTTTATGTTTTACACCAACCGTAACCCTTATTGTACGTTTTTGTACTTTCGTTTACCTGAACTGTATCTCTTTGTACTAACCCCTACCCCTTATTTTGTGTTTTCATTGAACCTAACCCTAATTGTATGATTTTGTACTAACCTTAACCCTAAGTGTATCTTAATATGCTAACCCCTAACCCTAACTGTGTGTTTTATACTAACCTTAACCCTAATTATATGTTTTACACTAACCCTAACCCTAATTTTATGCTTTTGTACTAACCTTTACTTTTTGGTCCAACCCCTACCCCTAACTTTGTGTTTTAACAAACCCGAACCGTAACCCTAATTGTAAATTTTTGTACTAATCTTTACATGAAATGTACTTATCCCTACCGTTTATTTAGCGTTTTCATCGACCCTTACCCTAATTGTATGATTTTGTACTAACCCTAACCTTAAGTGTATCTTAATATGCTTATCCCTAACCCTAATTGTGTGTTTTATTCTAAACCTCACCCTAATTGTGTGTTTTATTCTAAACTTAACCCGTTTTTGTACTATCGTTTACCTGAACTGTATCTCTTTGTACTAACCCCTACCCCTAATTTTGTGTTTTCATTGAACCTAACCCTTATTGTATGATTTTGTACTAACCCTAACCCTAAGTGTATCTTAATATGCTAACCCCTAACCCTAATTGTGTGTTTTATACTAAACCTAACCCTAATTATATGTTTTACACTAACCAAACCTTAATTGTACATTTTTGTTTTGTACCAACCCCTACCACCTATTTTGTGTTTTCATCGACTATAACCCTAATTGTATGATTTTGTACTAACCCTTACCCTAAGTGTATCTTAATATGCTAACCCCTAACCCTAACTGTGTGTTTTATACTAACCCTAACCCTAATTATATGTTTTACACTAACCCTAACCCTAATTTTATGCCTTTGTACTAACCTTTACTTTTTGGTCTAACCCCTACCCCTAACTTTGTGTTTTCACAGACCCTAACCGTACCCCTAATTCTACGTTTTTGTACTAACCTGTACCTGAAATTTATCTCTTTGTACTAATCCCTACCGTTTACATGTGTATTTTGTGTTTTCATCGACCCTAACCCTAATTGTATGATTTTGTTCTAACCCTAACCCAAAGTGTATCTTAATATGCTAACCATTAACCCTAATTGTGTGTTTTATACAAACCCTAACCCTAATTATACGTTTTACACTAACCCTTACCCTTATTGTATGATATTTTACTAGCCCTAACCCTAAGTGTATCTTAATATGCTAACCCTAACCCTAATTTTATGTTTTACACTAACCGTAACCCTTATTGTACGTTTTTGTACTATCGTTTACCTGAACTGTATCTCTTTGTACTAACCCCTACCCCTTATTTTGTGTTTTCATTGAACCGAACCCTAATTGTATGATTTTGTACTAACCCTAAACCTAAGTGTATCTTAATATGCTAACCCCTAACCCTAATTGTGTGTTTTATACTAAACCTAACCCTAATTATATGTTTTACACTAACCCTACCTTTATTGTACATTTTTGTTTTGTACTAACCCCTACCACCTATTTTGTGTTTTCATCGACTATAACCCTAATTGTATGATTTTGTACTAACCCTTACCCTAAGTGTATCTTAATATGCTAACCCCTAACCCTAACTGTGTGTTTTATACTAACCTTAACCCTAATTAAATGTTTTACACTAACCCTAACCCCAATGTTATGCTTTTGTACTAACCTTTACTTTTTGGTCCAACCCCTACCCCTTACTTTGTGTTTTAACAGACCCGAACCGTAACCTAATTGTAAATTTTTGTACTAACCTTTACCTGAAATGTATCTCTTTGTACTAATCCCTACCGTTTATTTTGTGTTTTCATCGACCCTAACCCTAATTGTATGATTTTGTACTAACCCTAACCCTAAGTGTATCTAAATATGCTTATCCCTAACCCTAATTGTGTGTTTTATTCTAAACCTAACCTTAATTGTGTGTTTTATTCTAAACCTAACCCTAATTATATGTTTTACACTAACCCTAACCCTAATTGTATAATTTTGTACTAACCCTAACCCTAATAGTATTTTTATATGCTAACTCCTAACCTTAACTGTGTGTTTTATACTAACCCTTATCCTTATTATATGTTTTAAACTAACCCTTACCCTAATTGTATGTTTTTGTACTAACCCTTACCATAAATGTATCTTTTTGGTCCAACCCCTACCCCTAATTTTGTGTTTTCATCGACCTTAACCCTAATTGTATGATTTTGTACTAACCGTATCCCTAAGTGTATCTTAATATGCTAATGTATGATTTTGTACTAACCCTTACCCTATGTGTACCTTAATATGCTAACCCCTAACCCTTATTGTGTGTTTTATACTAACCCTAACCCTAATTATACGTTTTACACCAACCTTAACCCTAATTGTATGTTTTTATACTAACCCTTACCATAAATGTGTCTTTTTGGTCCACTCCCGACCCCTAACTTTGTGTTTTCACAGACCCGAACCGTAACCCTAATTCTACGTTTTTGTACTAACCTTTACCTGAAATGTATCTCTTTGTACTAATCCCTACCGTTTATTTTGTGTTTTCATCGACCCTAACCCTAATTGTATGATTTTGTACTAACCCTAAGTGTACCTTAATATACTAACCATTAACCCTAATTGTGTGTTTTATACTAACCCTAACACTAATTATACGTTTTACACTAACCCTTACCCTAATTGTATGATATTTTACAAACCCTAACCCTAAGTGTATCTTAATATGCTAACCCTTAACACTAATTGTGTGTTTTATACTAACCCTAACCCTAATTTTATGTTTTACACCAACCGTAACCCTTATTGTACGTTTTTGTACTTTCGTTTACCTGAACTGTATCTCTTTTTACTAATCCCTACCCCTTATTTTGTGTTTTCATTGAACCTAACCCTAATTGTATGATTTTGTACTAACCCTAACCCTAAGTGTATCTTAATATGCTAACCCCTAACCCTAACTGTGTGTTTTATACTAACCTTAACCCTAATTATATGTTTTACACTAACCCTAACCCTAATTTTATGCTTTTGTACTAACCTTTACTTTTTGGTCCAACCCCTACCCCTAACTTTGTGTTTTAACAAACCCGAACCGTAACCCTAATTGTAAATTTTTGTACTAATCTTTACATGAAATGTACTAATCCCTACCGTTTTTTTTGCGTTTTCATCGACCCTAACCCTAATTGTATGATTTTGTTCTAACCCTAACCCTAAGTGTATCTTAATATGCTAACCATTAACCCTAATTGTGTGTTTTATACTAACCCTAACCCTAATTATACGTTTTACACTAACCCTTGCCCTTATTGAATGATATTTTACTAGCCCTAACCCTAAGTGTATCTTAATATGCTAACCCTAACCCTAATTGTATGATTTTGTACTAACCTTTACCCTAAGTGTATCTTAATATGCTTATCCCTAACCCTAATTAAGTGTTTTATACTAACCCTAACCCTAATTATACGTTTTACACTAACCCTTGCCCTTATTGTATGATATTTTACTAGCCCTAACCCTAAGTGTATCTTAATATGCTAACCCTAACCCTAATTGTGTGTTTTATACTAACCCTAACCCTAACCCTAATTTTATGTTTTACACTAACCGTAACCCTTATTGTACGTTTTTGTACTATCGTTTACCTGAACTGTATCTCTTTGTACTAACCCCTACCCCTTATTTTGTGTTTTCATTGAACCTAACCCTAATTGTATGATTTTGTTCTAACCCTAACCCTAAGTGTATTTTAATATGCTAACCATTAACCCTAATTGTGTGTTTTATACTAACCCTAACCCTAATTATACGTTTTACACTAACCCTTGCCCTTATTGTATGATATTTTACTAGCCCTAACCCTAGTTGTATCTTAATATGCTAACCCTAACCCTAATTGTGTGTTTTATACTAACCCTAACCCTAACCCTAATTTTATGTTTTACACTAACCGTAACCCTTATTGTACGTTTTTGTACTATCGTTTACCTGAACTGTATCTCTTTGTACTAACCCCTACCCCTTATTTTGTGTTTTCATTGAACCTAACCCTAATTGTATGATTTTGTACTAACTACTGTGTGTTTTATACTAACCTTAACCCTAATTAAATGTTTTACACTAACCCTAACCCTAATGTTATGCTTTTGTACTAACCTTTACTTTTTGGTCCAACCCCTACCCCTAACTTTGTGTTTTAATAGACCCGAACCGTAACCTAATTGTAAATTTTTTACTAACCTTTACCTGAAATGTATCTCTTTGTACTAATCCCTACTGTTTATTTTGTTTTCATCGACCCTAACCCTAATTGTATGATTTTGTACTAACCTTTACCCTAAGTGTATCTTAATATGCTTATCCCTAACCCTAATTGTGTGTTCTATACTAACCCTAACCCTAATTATACGTTTTACACTAACCCTTGCCCTTATTGTATGATATTTTACTAGCCCTAACCCTAAGTGTATCTTAGTATGCTAACCCTAATTGTGTGTTTTATACTAACCCTAACCCTAACCCTAATTTTATGTTTTACACTAACCGTAACCCTTATTGTACGTTTTTGTACTATCGTTTACCTGAACTGTATCTCTTTGTACTAACCCCTACCCCTTATTTTGTGTTTTCATTGAACCTAACCCTAATTGTATGATTTTGTACTAACCGTATCCCTAAGTGTATCTTAATATGCTAATGTATGATTTTGTACTAACCCTTACCCTAAGTGTATCTTAATATGCTAACCCATAACCCTTATTGTGTGTTTTATACTAACCCTAACCCTAATTATACGTTTTACACCAACCCTAACCCTAATTGAAAGTTTTTGTACTAACCCTTATCATAAATGTATTTTTTGTACTAACCCCTACCACTTGTTTTGTGTTTTCATCGACTTTAACCCTAATTATATATTTTTGCACTAACCCTAACCCTCAATGTATCTTTTTATGCTAACCCCCTAATTAAAACTGTGTGTTTACCCTCGTCTACTGCTTCCATTTTTACAGCTGAAGCAAGAGCCATCATTTTAGCCCTCAGGCTAATTGATGATTCAGAACACTCTCAATTCTTTGTGTGTTCTGATTCTCTCTCTTGTCTTCTGGCAATTGAGAATTGTAATTTTAAAAACCCATTAATTTCTAAAATTGTATATATAGTTCATCAATTGATAAGAGGTGGCGTGGAAATGATTTTCCTATGGGTACCCAGTCATACTGGTATTCATGGGAATTCAGTCGTGGACAGGGTTGCGAAGGAAGCCCTTCGGAATCAAATATCCAAATGTTTTATTCCTTATTCGGACTGTAGAAATAAAATCAGAATATATGTTCAAAGTTTATGGGAAGAGGTTTGGGCTGCCGCTGAGCACAACAAACTTCATGAGCTCAGGCCACAGCTTGGGGAGAGTCATGCATCATTCCGATGCCGTCGAGACCAAGTAGTCATCACTAGATGCCGCATAGGTCATTCTGGAGTCACTCATGGCTACTTGATGACACAAGAGAAGGAATATCCGATGTGCATCCCTTGTGACTCACGGTATTCTTTGAGACATGTTCTCCTTGACTGTGTTGATCTTGCTCCTATTCGTGTGAAGTATTTCAACTGTGCATCCATGCATGATTTGTTCAGCGGCATCCCAGCCGATGCCATTTTATCATTTTTAAAAGAAATTGGTCAGTACTCAAAATTATAATTCTTAAAATAAAATCACCATTTGTAAAATCTTTTGTTGCTATTATGATTAATCTTTAGCTCGTTATTGTCAAGTTCTTTTTGCTATCGCTGTAAATGGTTTTATTTTTTAGTGTGTTAATTTTAAATGATTATTTTATCTATTTATTTCTAGTCATTCTATTTATTTTATCTACGATCTTTTGACTTTGTTTTATATTAATGTGCTATTTACATAATTGTTTCAACTTGTTTATGTCCCAATGGTGGCTGCAATATCGCCGACGGGACATTAAACAACTAACAATCAATCAATCAATCATTATAATAACCCTAACCCTAATTATGTTTTACACTAACCCCAACCCTAATTGTATGTTTTTGTACTAACCCTTACCATAAATGTATCTTTTTGGTCCAACCCCTACCCCTAATTTTGTGTTTTCATCGACCTTAACCCTAATTGTATGATTTTGTACTAACCTTAACCCTAAGAGTATCTTAATATGTTAATGTATGATTTTGTACTAACCCTTACCCTAAGTGTATCTTAATGTGCTAACCACTAACCCTAATTGTGTGTTTTATACTAACCCTAACCCTAATTATACGTTTAACACTAACCCTAACCCTAATTGTAAGTTTTTGTACTAACCCTTATCATAAATGTATTTTTTGTACTAACCCCTACCACTTATTTTGTGTTTTCGTCGACTTTAACCCTAATTATATATTTTTGTACTAACCCTTACCCTAAATGTATCTTTTAATGCTAACCCCCTAACCCTAACTGTGTGTTTTATAATACCCATAACCCTAATTATGTTTTACACTAACCCAACCTTAATTGTATGTTTTTGTACTAACCCTTACCATACATGTATCTTTTTGGTCCTACCCCTAACCCTAACATTGTGTTTTCACAGACCCTTACCGTAACCCTAATTGTACGTTTTTGTACTAACCTTTACCTGAAATGTATCTCTTTGTACTTACCCCAACCCTTGTTTTGTGTTTTCATCGACCCTAATCCTAATTATATGATTTTCTTACTAACCCTAACTCTAAATGTATCTTAATATGCTAACACCTAACCCTAATTGTGTGATTTTGTACTAACCCTAACCCTAAGTGTATCATTATATGCTAACTCCTAACCCTAACTGTGTGTTTTAAACTAACCCTTACCCTAATTATATGTTTTAAACTTACCCTACCCCTAATTGAATGTTTTTGTACAAACCCATACCATAAAGCTATCCTTTTGGTCCAACCCCTACCACTAACTTTGTGTTTTCACAGACTCTTACCACAATCCTAATTGTACGTTTTTGTACTAACCCTGACCTGAATGTATCTCTTTGTACTAACACCTACCCTTAATTTTGTGTTTTCATCAAGCCTATCCGTAATTGTATGATTTTGAACTAACCATTACCCTAAGTGTATCTTAATATGCTAACCCCTTACCCTAATGTGTGTTTTATTCTAACCCTAACCCTAATTTTATGTTTTACACTAACCCTAACCGTACGTTTTTGTACTAACCCTTGTCATAAATTTTTTTTTGTACTAACCCCTACCACTTATTTACTGTTTTCATCGACTAAAACCCTAATTGTATAATTTTGTTCTAACCTTAACCCTGAATGTATCTTTATATGTTAACCCCTAACCCTAATTGTGTTTTATTCTAACCCTAATCCTAATTATATGTTTTACACTAACCCTAACCCTAATTGTACGTTTTCGTACTATCTTTTACCTGAACTATATATCTTTGTAATTACCCCTATTCCTTTTTTTAGTATTTTCATTGAACCTAACCGTAATTGTATGATTTTAAACAAATCCTTACCCTAAGTGTATTTTAATATGCTTACCCCTAACCCTAATTGTGTGTTTTATACTAAACCTAACCCTTATTATATGTTTTACACTAACCCTACCTTAATTGTACATTTTTGTTTTGTACTAACCCCTACCACCTATTTTGTGTTTTCATCGACTATAACCCTAATTATATGACTTTGTACTAACCCTTACCCTAAGTGTATCTTAATATGCTAACCCCTAAACCTAACTGTGAGTTTTATACTAACCCTAACCCTAATTATATGTTTTGCACTAACCCTAACCCTAATTTTATGCTTTTGTACTAACCTTTACTTTTTGGTCTAACCCCTACACCTAACCCTGTGTTTTCACAGACCCTAACCGTCTCCTTAATTCTACGTTTTTGTACTAACCTTTACCTGAAATGTATATCTTTGTACTAATCCCTACCGTTTTTTTGTGTTTTCATCGACCCTAACCCTAATTGTATGATTTTGTACTAACCCTAACCCTAAGTGTATCTTAATATGCTAACCATTAACCCTAATTGTGTGTTTTATACTAACCCTAACCCTAACTATACGTTTTACACTAACCCTTACCTTTATTGTTTAATATTTTACTAGCCCCAACACTAAGTGTATCTTAATATGCTAATCCCTAACCCTAATGGTGTGTTTTATACTAACCCTAACCCTAATTTTATGTTTTACACTAACCGTAACCCTTATTGTACGTTTTTGTACTATCGTTTACCTGAACAGTATCTCTTTGTACTAACCCCTACCCCTTATTTTGTGTTTTCATTGAACCTATCCCTAATTGTATGATTTTGTACTAACCCTAACCCTAAGTGTATCTTAATATGCTAACCCCTAACCCTAATTGTGTGTTTTATACTAAGCCTAACCCTAATTATACGTTTTTCACTAACCCTAACCCTAATTGTAAGTTTTTGTACTAGCCCTTATCATAAATGTATTTTTTGTACTAACCCCTACCACTTATTTTGTGTTTTCATCGACTTTAACCCTAATTATATATTTTTGTACTAACCCTTACCCTAAATGTATCTTTTAATGCTAACCCCCTAACCCTAACTGTGTGTTTTATAATACCAAAACCCTAATTATGTTTTACACTAACCCCAATCTTAATTGTATGTTTTTGTACTAACCCTTACCATACATGTATCTTTTTGGTCCTACCCCTACCCCTAACTTTGTGTTTTCACAGGCCCTAACCGTAACCCTAATTGTACGTTTTTGTACTAACCTTTACCTGAAATGTATCTCTTTGTACTTACCCCTACCCCTTGTTTTGTGTTTTCATCGACCCTAATCCTAATTATATGATTTTCTTACTAACCCTAACCCTAAATGTATCTTAATATGCTAACACCTAACCCTAATTGTCAGTTTTATACAAACCTTAACCCTAGTTTTATGTTTTACACTAACCCTAACCCCAATTGTTACTTAATATGCTAACCCTTAACCCTATTTGTGTGTTTTATACTAAACCTAACCCTAATCATATGTGTTACACTTACCCTACCAAAATTGTACATTTTTGTACTAACCCTTATCATATATGCATTATTTGTACTAAACCCTACCTCTTATGTTGTGTTTTCATCGACTATAACCCTAATTGTGTGATTTTGTACTAACCCTAACCCTAAGTGTATCATTATATGCTAACTCCTACCCCTAACTGTGTGTTTTAAACTAACCCTTACCCTAATTATATGTTTTAAACTTACCCTACCCCTAATTGAATGTTTTTGTACAAACCCATACCATAAATCTATCCTTTTGGTCCAACCCCTACCACTAACTTTGTGTTTTCACAGACTCTTACCACAATCCTAATTGTACGTTTTTGTACTAACCCTGACCTGAATGTATCTCTTTGTACTAACACCTACCCTTAATTTTGTGTTTTCATCAAGCCTATCCGTAATTGTATGATTTTGAACTAACCATTACCCTAAGTGTATCTTAATATGCTAACCCCTTACCCTAATGTGTGTTTTATTCTAACCCTAACCCTAATTTTATGTTTTACACTAACCCTAACCGTACGTTTTTGTACTAACCCTTGTCATAAATTTTTTTTTGTACTAACCCCTACCACTTATTTACTGTTTTCATCGACTAAAACCCTAATTGTATAATTTTGTTCTAACCTTAACCCTGAATGTATCTTTATATGTTAACCCCTAACCCTAATTGTGTTTTATTCTAACCCTAATCCTAATTATATGTTTTACACTAACCCTAACCCTAATTGTACGTTTTCGTACTATCTTTTACCTGAACTATATATCTTTGTAATTACCCCTATTCCTTTTTTAGTATTTTCATTGAACCTAACCGTAATTGTATGATTTTAAACAAATCCTTACCCTAAGTGTATTTTAATATGCTTACCCCTAACCCTAATTGTGTGTTTTATACTAAACCTAACCCTTATGATATGTTTTACACTAACCCTACCTTAATTGTACATTTTTGTTTTGTACTAACCCCTACCACCTATTTTGTGTTTTCATCGACTATAACCCTAATTATATGACTTTGTACTAACCCTTACCCTAAGTGTATCTTAATATGCTAACCCCTAAACCTAACTGTGAGTTTTATACTAACCCTAACCCTAATTATACGTTTTGCACTAACCCTAACCCTAATTTTATGCTTTTGTACTAACCTTTACTTTTTGGTCTAACCCCTACACCTAACCCTGTGTTTTCACAGACCCTAACCGTCTCCTTAATTCTACGTTTTTGTACTAACCTTTACCTGAAATGTATATCTTTGTACTAATCCCTACCGATTATTTTGTGTTTTCATCGACCCTAACCCTAATTGTATGATTTTGTACTAACCCTAACCCTAAGTGTATCTTAATATGCTAACCATTAACCCTAATTGTGTGTTTTATACTAACCCTAACCCTAACTATACGTTTTACACTAACCCTTACCTTTATTGTTTAATATTTTACTAGCCCCAACACTAAGTGTATCTTAATATGCTAATCCCTAACCCTAATGGTGTGTTTTATACTAACCCTAACCCTAATTTTATGTTTTACACTAACCGTAACCCTTATTGTACGTTTTTGTACTATCGTTTACCTGAACAGTATCTCTTTGTACTAACCCCTACCCCTTATTTTGTGTTTTCATTGAACCTATCCCTAATTGTATGATTTTGTACTAACCCTAACCCTAAGTGTATCTTAATATGCTAACCCCTAACCCTAATTGTATGATTTTGTACTAACCCTTACCCTAAGTTATCTTAAAATGCTAACCCCTAACCCTAATTGTGTGTTTCATACTAGCCCTAACCCTAATTATACATTTTACACCAACCCTAACCCTAATTGTAAGTTTTTGTACTAACCCTTATCATACATTTATCTTTTTGGTACAACACCTACCCCTAACTTTGTGTTTTCACAGACCCTAACCGTAACCATTATTGCACGTTTTTTGTACTAACCTTTACCTGAAATGAATCTCTTTGTACTAACCCCTACCCCTTATTTTGTGTTTTCATCGACTCTAACCCTCATTGTATGATTTTGTACTAACCCTAAGTGTATCTTAATATGCTAACCCCTAACCCTAATTGTGTGTTTTATACTTACCCTAACCCTAATTATATTTTTTACACTAACCCTAACCCTAATTGTAAGTTTTTGTACTAATCCTTATCATAAATGTATTTTTTGCACTAACCCCTACCACTTATTTCGTGTTTTCATCTTCAACCCTAATTATATAATTTTGTACTAACCCTAACCCTAAATGTATCTTTTTATGCTAACCCCTAACCCTAACTATGTATTTTATAATAACTCTAACCCTATTTATATGTTTTACACTAACCCTAATTGTATGTTTTTGTACTAACCCTTACCATACATGTATCTTTTTGGTCCAATCCCTTCCCCTAACTTTGTGTTTTCACAGACCCTTACCGTAACCCTAATTGTACGTTTTTGTACTAACCTTTACCTGAAATGAATTTCTTTGTACTAACCCCTACCCCTTATTTTGTGTTTTCATCGACCCAAACCCTAATTGTATGATTTTGTACTAACCCTAACCCTAAGTGTTTCTTGATATGCTAACCCCTAACCCTAATTGTGTGTTTTATACTAACCCTAACCCTAATTATACATTTTACACCAACCCTAACCCTAATTGTAAGTTTTTGTACTAACCCTTATCATACATGTATCTTTTTGGTACAACACCTACCCCTAACTTTGTGTTTTCACAGACCCTAACCGTAACCCTTATTGCACGTTTTTGTACTAACTTTTACCTGAAATGAATCTCTTTGTACTAACCCCTACCCCTTATTTTGTGTTTTCATCGACTCTAACCCTCATTGTATGATTTTGTACTAACCCTAAGTGTATCTTAATATGCTAACCCCTAACTCTAATTGTGTGTTTTATACTTACCCTAACCCTAATTATATTTTTTACACTAACCCTAACCCTAATTGTAAGTTTTTGTACTAACCCTTATCATAAATGTATTTTTTGCACTAACCCCTACCACTTATTTCGTGTTTTCATCGAAACCAACCCTAATTATATAATTTTGTACTAACCCTAACCCTAAATGTATCTTTTTATGCTAACCCCTAACCCTAACTATGTATTTTATAATAACTCTAACCCTATTTATATGTTTTACACTAACCCTAATTGTAAGTTTTTGTACTAACCCTTATCATAAATTTATTTGTTGTACTAACCCCGACCACTTGTTTTGTGTTTTCATCGACTTCAACCCTATTTATATTATTTTGTTCTAACCCTAACCCTAAATATATCTTTTTATGCTAACCCCTAACCCTAACTGTGTTTTATAATAATCCTAACCCTAATTATATGTTTTACACTAACCCTAACCCTAATTGTATGTTTTTGTACTAACCCTTATCATACATTTATTTTTTTGGTACAACACCTACCCCTAACTTTGTGTTTTCACAGACCCTAACCGTAACCCTTATTGCACGTTTTTTGTACTAACCTTTACCTGAAATGAATCTCTTTGTACTAACCCCTACCCCTTATTTTGTGTTTTCATCGACTCTAACCCTCATTGTATGATTTTGTACTAACCCTAAGTGTATCTTAATATGCTAACCCCTAACCCTAATTGTGTGTTTTATAATTACCCTAACCCTAATTATTTTTTTACACTAACCCTAACCCTAATTGTAAGTTTTTGTACTAATCCTTATCATAAATGTATTTTTTGCACTAACCCCTACCACTTATTTCGTGTTTTCATCTTCAACCCTAATTATATAATTTTGTACTAACCCTAACCCTAAATGTATCTTTTTATGCTAACCCCTAACCCTAACTATGTATTTTATAATAACTCTAACCCTATTTATATGTTTTACACTAACCCTAATTGTATGTTTTTGTACTAACCCTTACCATACATGTATCTTTTTGGTCCAACCCCTTCCCCTAACTTTGTGTTTTCACAGACCCTTACCGTAACCCTAATTGTACGTTTTTGTACTAACCTTTACCTGAAATGAATTTCTTTGTACTAACCCCTACCCCTTATTTTGTGTTTTCATCGACCCTAACCCTAATTGTATGATTTTGTACTAACCCTAACCCTAAGTGTTTCTTTATATGCTAACCCCTAACCCTAATTGTGTGTTTTATACTAACCCTAACCCTAATTATACATTTTACACCAACCCTAACCCTAATTGTAAGTTTTTGTACTAACCCTTATCATACATGTATCTTTTTGGTACAACACCTACCCCTAACTTTGTGTTTTCACAGACCCTAACCGTAACCCTTATTGCACGTTTTTGTACTAACTTTTACCTGAAATGAATCTCTTTGTACTAACCCCTACCCCTTATTTTGTGTTTTCATCGACTCTAACCCTCATTGTATGATTTTGTACTAACCCTAAGTGTATCTTAATATGCTAACCCCTAACTCTAATTGTGTGTTTTATACTTACCCTAACCCTAATTATATTTTTTACACTAACCCTAACCCTAATTGTAAGTTTTTGTACTAACCCTTATCATAAATGTATTTTTTGCACTAACCCCTACCACTTATTTCGTGTTTTCATCGAAACCAACCCTAATTATATAATTTTGTACTAACCCTAACCCTAAATGTATCTTTTTATGCTAACCCCTAACCCTAACTATGTATTTTATAATAACTCTAACCCTATTTATATGTTTTACACTAACCCTAATTGTAAGTTTTTGTACTAACCCTTATCATAAATTTATTTTTTGTACTAACCCCGACCACTTGTTTTGTGTTTTCATCGACTTCAACCCTATTTATATTATTTTGTTCTAACCCTAACCCTAAATATATCTTTTTATGCTATCCCCTAACCCTAACTGTGTTTTATAATAATCCTAACCCTAATTATATGTTTTACACTAACCCTAACCCTAATTGTATGTTTTTGTACTAACCCTTATCATACATGTATCTTTTTGGTCCAACACCTACCCCTAACTTTGTGTTTTCACAGAACCTTACCGTAACCCTAATTGTACGTTTTTGTACTAACCTTTACCTGAAATGAATTTCTTTGTACTAACCCCTATCCCTTATTTTGTGTTTTCATCGACCCTAACCCTAATTGTATGATTTTGTACTAACCCTAACCCTAAGTGTTTCTTAATATGCTAACCCCTAACCCTAATTGTGTGTTTTATACTAACCCTAACCCTAATTATACGTTTTACACCAACCCTAACCCTAATTGTACGTTTTTGTACTAACCCTTATCATACATGTATCTTTTTGGTACAACACCTACCCCTAACCTTTACCTGAAATGAATCTCTTTGTACTAACCCCTTCCGCTTATATTGTGTTTTCATCGACTCAAACCCTAATTGTATGATTTTGTACTAACCCTTACCCTAAGTTATCTTAAACTGCTAACCCCTAACCCTAATTGTGTGTTTTATACTAGCCCTAACCCTAATTATACATTTTACACCAACCCTAACCCTAATTGTAAGTTTTTGTACTAACCCTTATCATACATTTATCTTTTTGGTACAACACCTACCCCTAACTTTGTGTTTTCACAGACCCTAACCGTAACCCTTATTGCACGTTTTTTGTACTAACCTTTACCTGAAATGAATCTCTTTGTACTAACCCCTACCCCTTATTTTGTGTTTTCATCGACTCTAACCCTCATTGTATGATTTTGTACTAACCCTAAGTGTATCTTAATATGCTAACCCCTAACCCTAATTGTGTGTTTTATACTTACCCTAACCCTAATTATATTTTTACACTAACCCTAACCCTAATTGTAAGTTTTTGTACTAATCCTTATCATAAATGTATTTTTTGCACTAACCCCTACCACTTATTTCGTGTTTTCATCTTCAACCCTAATTATATAATTTTGTACTAACCCTAACCCTAAATGTATCTTTTTATGCTAACCCCTAACCCTAACTATGTATTTTATAATAACTCTAACCCTATTTATATGTTTTACACTAACCCTAATTGTATGTTTTTGTACTAACCCTTACCATACATGTATCTTTTTGGTCCAACCCCTTCCCCTAACTTTGTGTTTTCACAGACCCTTACCGTAACCCTAATTGTACGTTTTTGTACTAACCTTTACCTGAAATGAATTTCTTTGTACTAACCCCTACCCCTTATTTTGTGTTTTCATCGACCCTAACCCTAATTGTATGATTTTGTACTAACCCTAACCCTAAGTGTTTCTTTATATGCTAACCCCTAACCCTAATTGTGTGTTTTATACTAACCCTAATTATACATTTTACACCAACCCTAATCCTAATTGTAAGTTTTTGTACTAACCCTTATCATACATGTATCTTTTTGGTACAACACCTACCCCTAACTTTGTGTTTTCACAGACCCTAACCGTAACCCTTATTGCACGTTTTTGTACTAACTTTTACCTGAAATGAATCTCTTTGTACTAACCCCTACCCCTTATTTTGTGTTTTCATCGACTCTAACCCTCATTGTATGATTTTGTACTAACCCTAAGTGTATCTTAATATGCTAACCCCTAACTCTAATTGTGTGTTTTATACTTAACCTAACCCTAATTATATTTTTTACACTAACCCTAACCCTAATTGTAAGTTTTTGTACTAACCCTTATCATAAATGTATTTTTTGCACTAACCCCTACCACTTATTTCGTGTTTTCATCGAAACCAACCCTAATTATATAATTTTGTACTAACCCTAACCCTAAATGTATCTTTTTATGCTAACCCCTAACCCTAACTATGTATTTTATAATAACTCTAACCCTATTTATATGTTTTACACTAACCCTAATTGTAAGTTTTTGTACTAACCCTTATCATGAATTTATTTTTTGTACTAACCCCGACCACTTGTTTTGTGTTTTCATCGACTTCAACCCTATTTATATTATTTTGTTCTAACCCTAACCCTAAATATATCTTTTTATGCTAACCCCTAACCCTAACTGTGTTTTATAATAATCCTAACCCTAATTATATGTTTTACACTAACCCTAACCCTAATTGTATGTTTTTGTACTAACCCTTATCATACATGTATCTTTTTGGTCCAACACCTACCCCTAACTTTGTGTTTTCACAGAACCTTACCGTAACCCTAATTGTACGTTTTTGTACTAACTTTTACCTGAAATGAATTTCTTTGTACTAACCCCTACCCCTTATTTTGTGTTTTCATCGATCCTAACCCTAATTGTATAATTTTGTACTAACCCTAACCCTAAATGTATCCTTTATGCTAACCCCTAACGCTAACTGTGTGTTTTATAATAACCCCAACCCTAATTATATGTTTTACACTAACCCTAACCCTAATTGTACATTTTTATACTAATCCTTACCATACATGTATCTTTTTGGTCCAACCCCTACCCCTTACTTTGTGTTTTCACAGACCCTTACTGTCACCCTAATTGTACGTTTTTGTACTAACCTTTACCTGAAATGAATTTCTTTGTACTAACCCCTATCCCTTATTTTGTGTTTTCATCGACCCTAACCCTAATTGTATGATTATGTACTAACCCTAACCCTAAGTGTTTCTTAATATGCTAACCCCTAACCCTAATTGTGTGTTTTATACTAACCCTAACCCTAATTATACGTTTTACACCAACCCTAACCCTAATTGTACGTTTTTGTACTAACCCTTATCATACATGTATCTTTTTGGTACAAAACCTACCCCTAACTTTGTGTTTTCTCAGACCCTAACCGTAACCTTTATTGCACGTTTTTGTACTAACCTTTACCTGAAATGAATCTCTTTGTACTAACCCCTACCCCTTATTTTGTGTTTTCATCGACTCTAACCCTATTTGTATGATTTTGTACTAACCCTAACCCTAAGTTTATCTTAAAATGCTAACCCCTAACCCTAATTGTGTGTTTCATACTAGCCCTAACCCTAATTATACATTTTACACCAACCCTAACCCTAATTGTAAGTTTTTGTACTAACCCTTATCATACATGTATCTTTTTGGTACAACACCTACCCCTAACTTTGTGTTTTCACAGACCCTAACCGTAACCCTTATTGCACGTTTTTTGTACTAACCTTTACCTGAAATGAATCTCTTTGTACTAACCCCTACCCCTTATTTTGTGTTTTCATCGACTCTAACCCTCATTGTAAGATTTTGTACTAACCCTAAGTGTATCTTAATATGCTAACCCCTAACCCTAATTGTGTTTTATACTTACCCTAACCCTAATTGTGTTTTATACTTACCCTAACCCTAATTATATTTTTTACAATAACCCTAATTGTAAGTTTTTGTACTTATCCTTATCATAAATGTATTTTTTGCACTAACCCCTACCACTTATTTCGTGTTTTCATCGACTTCAACCCTAATTATATAATTTTGTACTAACCCTAACCCTAAATGTATCTTTTTATGCCAACCCCTAACCCTAATTGTATGATTTTGTACCAACCCCTTACCCTAAGTGTTTCTTAATATGCTAACCCCTAACCCTAATTGTGTGTTTTATACTAACCCTAACGCTAATTATACGTTTTACACCAACCCTAACCCTAATTGTACGTTTTTGTACTAACCCTTATCATACATGTATCTTTTTGGTACAACACCTACCCCTAACTTTGTGTTTTCACAGACCCTTACCGTAACCTTTATTGCACGTTTTTTGTACTAACCTTTACCTGAAATGAATCTCTTTGTACTAACCCCTACCCCTTATTTTGTGTTTTCATCGACTCTAACCCTAATTGTATGATTTTGTACTAACCCTTACCCTAAGTGTATCTTAATATGCTAACCCCTAACCCTAATTGTGTGTTTTATACAAACCCTAACCCTAATTAAACGTTTTACACCAACCCTAACCCTAATTGTAAGTTTTTGTACTAACCCTTATATCATACATGTATCTTTTTGGTCCAACACCTACCCCTAACTTTGTGTTTTCACAGAACCTTATCGTAACCCTAATTTTACGTTTTTGTACTAACTTTTACCTGAAATGAATTTCTTTGTACTAACCCCTACCCCTTATTTTGTGTTTTCATCGACCCTAACCCTAATTGTATGATCTTGTACTAACCCTAACCCTAAGTTTATCTTAATATGCTAACCCCTAACCCTAATTGTATGTTTTATACTAACCCTAACCGTAATTATACATTTTACACCAACCCTAACCCTAATTGTAAGATTTTGTACTAACCCTTATCATAAATTTATTTTTTGTACTAACCCCGACCACTTGTTTTGTGTTTTCATCGACTTCAACCCTAATTATATTATTTTGTACTAACCCTAACCCTAAATATATCTTTTTATGCTAACCCCTAACCCTAACTGTGTGTTTTATAATAATCCTAACCCTAATTATATGTTTTACACTAACCCTAACCCTAATTGTATGTTTTTGTACTAACCCTTATCATACATGTATCTTTTTGGTCCAACACCTACCCCTAACTTTGTGTTTTCACAGAACCTTACCGTAACCCTAATTGTACGTTTTTGTACTAACTTTTACCTGAAATGAATTTCTTTGTACTAACCCCTACCCCTTATTTTGTGTTTTCATCGATCCTAACCCTAATTGTATAATTTTGTACTAACCCTAACCCTAAATGTATCTTTTATGCTAACCCCTAACCCTAACTGTGTGTTTTATAATAACCCCAACCCTAATTATGTTTTATACTAACCCTAACCCTAATTATACGTTTTACACCAACCCTAATCCTAATTGTACGTTTTTGTACTAACCCTTATCATACATGTATCTTTTTGGTACAACACCTACCCCTAACTTTGTGTTTTCTCAGACCCTAACCGTAACCTTTATTGCACGTTTTTGTACTAACCTTTACCTGAAATGAATCTCTTTGTACTAACCCCTACCACTTATTTTGTGTTTTCATCGACTCTAACCCTATTTGTATGATTTTGTACTAACCCTAACCCTAAGTTTATCTTAAAATGCTAACCCCTAACCCTAATTGTGTGTTTCATACTAGCCCTAACCCTAATTATACATTTTACACCAACCCTAACCCTAATTGTAAGTTTTTGTACTAACCCTTATCATACATGTATCTTTTTGGTACAACACCTACCCCTAACTTTGTGTTTTCTCAGACCCTAACCGTAACCTTTATTGCACGTTTTTGTACTAACCTTTACCTGAAATGAATCTCTTTGTACTAACCCCTACCACTTATTTTGTGTTTTCATCGACTCTAACCCTATTTGTATGATTTTGTACTAACCCTAACCCTAAGTTTATCTTAAAATGCTAACCCCTAACCCTAATTGTGTGTTTCATACTAGCCCTAACCCTAATTATACATTTTACACCAACCCTAACCCTAATTGTAAGTTTTTGTACTAACCCTTATCATACATGTATCTTTTTGGTACAACACCTACCCCTAACTTTGTGTTTTCATAGACCCTAACCGTAACCCTTATTGCACGTTTTTTGTACTAACCTTTACCTGAAATGAATCTCTTTGTACTAACCCCTACCCCTTATTTTGTGTTTTCATCGACTCTAACCCTCATTGTAAGATTTTGTACTAACCCTAAGTGTATCTTAATATGCTAACCCCTAACCCTAATTGTGTGTTTTATACTTAACCTAACCCTAATTATATTTTTTACACTAACCCTAATTGTAAGTTTTTGTACTAATCCTTATCATAAATGTATTTTTTGCACTAACCCCTACCACTTATTTCGTGTTTTCATCGACTTCAACCCTAATTATATAATTTTGTACTAACCCTAACCCTAAATGTATCTTTTTATGCTAACCCCTAACCCTAACTATGTATTTTATAATAACTCTAACCCTATGTATATGTTTTACACTAACCCTAATTGTATGTTTTTGTACTAACCCTTACCATACATGTATCTTTTTTGTCCAACCCCTTCCCCTAACTTTGTGTTTTCACAGACCCTTACCGTAACCCTAATTGTACGTTTTTGTACTAACCTTTACCTGAAATGAATTTCTTTGTTCTAACCCCTACCCCTTATTTTGTGTTTTCATCGACCCTAACCCTAATTGTATGATTTTGTACCAACCCCTTACCCTAAGTGTTTCTTAATATGCTAACCCCTAACCCTAATTGTGTGTTTTATACTAACCCTAACCCTAAATATACGTTTTACACCAACCCTAACCCTAATTGTAAGTTTTTGTACTAACCCTTATCATACATGTATCTTTTTGGTCCAACACCTACCCCTAACTTTGTGTTTTCACAGAACCTTATCGTAACCCTAATTGTACGTTTTTGTACTAACTTTTACCTGAAATGAATTTCTTTGTACTAACCCCTACCCCTTATTTTGTGTTTTCATCGACCCTAACCCTAATTGTATGATCATGTACTAACCCTAACCCTAAGTTTATCTTAATATGCTAACCCCTAACCCTAATTGTGTGTTTTATACTAACCCTAACCCTAATTATACGTTTTACACCAACCCTAACCCTAATTGTAAGTTTTTGTACTAACCCTTATCATACATGTATCTTTTTGGTCCAACACCTACCCCTAACTTTGTGTTTTCACAGACACTAACCGTAACCCTTATTGCACGTTTTTGTACTAACTTTTACCTGAAATGAATCTCTTTGTACTAACCCCTAACTCTTATTTTGTGTTTTCATCGACTCTAACCCTCATTGTATGATTTTGTACTAACCCTAAGTGTATCTTAATATGCTAACCCCTAACTCTAATTGTGTGTTTTATACTTACCCTAACCCTAGTTATATTTTTTACTCTAACCCTAACCCTAATTGTAAGTTTTTGTACTAACCCTTATCATAAATGTATTTTTTGCACTAACCCCTACCACTTATTTCGTGTTTTCATTAAATTCAACCCTAATTATATAATTTTGTACTAACCCTAAATCTAAATGTATCTTTTGATGCTAAACCCTAACTATGTATTTTATAATAACTCTAACCCTATTTATATGTTTTACACTAACCCTAATTGTATGTTTTTGTACTAACCCTTACCATACATGTACCTTTTTGGTCCAACCCCTTCCCCTAACTTTGTGTTTTCACAGACCCTTACCGTAACCCTAATTGTACGTTTTTGTACTAACCTTTACCTGAAATGAATTTCTTTGTACTAACCCCTACCCCTTATTTTGTGTTTTCATCGACCCTAACCCTAATTGTATGATTTTGTACTAACCCTAACCCTAAGTGTATCTTAATATGCTAACCCCTAACCCTAATTGTGTGTTTTATACTAACCAGAACCCTAACTATACGTTTTACACCAACCCTAACCCTAATTGGATGTTTTTGTAATAACCCTTATCATAAATTTTTTTTTGTACTAACCCCGACCACTTGTTTTGTGTTTTCATCGACTTCAACCCTAATTATATTATTTTGTACTAACCCTAACCCTAAATATATCTCTTTATGCTAACCCCTAACCCTAATTGTGTGTTTTATACTAACCCTAACCCTAATTATACGTTTTTTACCAACCCTAACCCTAATTGTACGTTTTTGTACTAACCCTTATCATACATGTATCTTTTTGGTACAACACCTACCCCTAACTTTGTGTTTTCACAGCCCCTAACCGTAACCTTTATTACACGTTTTTGTACTAACCTTTACCTGAAATGAATCTCTTTGTACTAACCCCTACCCCTTATTTTTTGTTTTCATCGACTCTAACCCTAATTGTATGATTTTGTACTAACCCTAACCCTAAGTGTATCTTAATATGCTAACCCCTAACCCTAATTGTGTGTTTTATACTAACCCTTACCCTAATTATACGTTTTACACCAACCCTAACCCTAATTGTAAGTTTTTGTACTAACCCTTATCATACATGTATCTTTTTGGTCCAACACCTACCCCTAACTTTGTGTTTTCACAGAACCTTATTGTAACCCTAATTGTACGTTTTTGTACTACATTTTACCTGAAATGAATTTCTTAGTACGAACCCCTACCCCTTATTTTGTGTTTTCATCGACCCTAACCCTAATTGTATGATCTTGTACTAACCCTAACCCTAAGTTTATCTTAATATGCTAACCCCTAACCCTAATTGTGTGTTTCATACTAGCCCTAACCCTAATTATACATTTTACACCAACCCTAACCCTAATTGTAAGTTTTTGTACTAACCCTTATCATACATGTATCTTTTTGGTACAACACCTACCCCTAACTTTGTGTTTTCATAGACCCTAACCGTAACCCTGATTGCACGTTTTTTGTACTAACCTTTACCTGAAATGAATCTCTTTGTACTAACCCCTACCCCTTATTTTGTGTTTTCATCGACTCTAACCCTCATTGTAAGATTTTGTACTAACCCTAAGTGTATCTTAATATGCTAACCCCTAACCCTAATTGTGTTTTATACTTAACCTAACCCTAATTATATTTTTTACACTAACCCTAATTGTAAGTTTTTGTACTAATCCTTATCATAAATGTATTTTTTGCACTAACCCCTACCACTTATTTCGTGTTTTCATTGACTTCAACCCTAATTATATAATTTTGTACTAACCCTAACCCTAAATGTATCTTTTTATGCTAACCCCTAACCCTAACTATGTATTTTATAATAACTCTAACCCTATGTATATGTTTTACACTAACCCTAATTGTATGTTTTTGTACTAACCCTTACCATACATGTATCTTTTTTGTCCAACCCCTTCCCCTAACTTTGTGTTTTCACAGACCCTTACCGTAACCCTAATTGTACGTTTTTGTACTAACCTTTACCTGAAATGAATTTCTTTGTTCTAACCCCTACCCCTTATTTTGTGTTTTCATCGACCCTAACCCTAATTGTATGATTTTGTACCAACCCCTTACCCTAAGTGTTTCTTAATATGCTAACCCCTAACCCTAATTGTGTGTTTTATACTAACCCTAACCCTAAATATACGTTTTACACCAACCCTAACCCTAATTGTAAGTTTTTGTACTAACCCTTATCATACATGTATCTTTTTGGTCCAACACCTACCCCTAACTTTGTGTTTTCACAGAACCTTATCGTAACCCTAATTGTACGTTTTTGGACTAACTTTTACCTGAAATGAATTTCTTTGTACTAACCCCTACCCCTTATTTTGTGTTTTCATCGACTCTAACCCTCATTGTAAGATTTTGTACTAACCCTAAGTGTATCTTAATATGCTAACCCCTAACCCTAATTGTGTGTTTTATACTTAACCTAACCCTAATTATATTTTTTACACTAACCCTAATTGTAAGTTTTTGTACTAATCCTTATCATAAATGTATTTTTTGCACTAACCCCTACCACTTATTTCGTGTTTTCATCGACTTCAACCCTAATTATATAATTTTGTACTAACCCTAACCCTAAATGTATCTTTTTATGCTAACCCCTAACCCTAACTATGTATTTTATAATAACTCTAACCCTATGTATATGTTTTACACTAACCCTAATTGTATGTTTTTGTACTAACCCTTACCATACATGTATCTTTTTTGTCCAACCCCTTCCCCTAACTTTGTGTTTTCACAGACCCTTACCGTAACCCTAATTGTACGTTTTTGTACTAACCTTTACCTGAAATGAATTTCTTTGTTCTAACCCCTACCCCTTATTTTGTGTTTTCATCGACCCTAACCCTAATTGTATGATTTTGTACCAACCCCTTACCCTAAGTGTTTCTTAATATGCTAACCCCTAACCCTAATTGTGTGTTTTATACTAACCCTAACCCTAAATATACGTTTTACACCAACCCTAACCCTAATTGTAAGTTTTTGTACTAACCCTTATCATACATGTATCTTTTTGATCCAACACCTACCCCTAACTTTGTGTTTCCACAGAACCTTATCGTAACCCTAATTGTACGTTTTTGGACTTACTTTTACCTGAAATGAATTTCTTAGTACGAACCCCTACCCCTTATTTTGTGTTTTCATCGACCCTAACCCTAATTGTATGATCTTGTACTAACCCTAACCCTAAGTTTATCTTAATATGCTAACCCCTAACCCTAATTGTGTGTTTCATACTAGCCCTAACCCTAATTATACATTTTACACCAACCCTAACCCTAATTGTAAGTTTTTGTACTAACCCTTATCATACATGTATCTTTTTGGTACAACACCTACCCCTAACTTTGTGTTTTCATAGACCCTAACCGTAACCCTGATTGCACGTTTTTTGTACTAACCTTTACCTGAAATGAATCTCTTTGTACTAACCCCTACCCCTTATTTTGTGTTTTCATCGACTCTAACCCTCATTGTAAGATTTTGTACTAACCCTAAGTGTATCTTAATATGCTAACCCCTAACCCTAATTGTGTTTTATACTTAACCTAACCCTAATTATATTTTTTACACTAACCCTAATTGTAAGTTTTTGTACTAATCCTTATCATAAATGTATTTTTTGCACTAACCCCTACCACTTATTTCGTGTTTTCATCGACTTCAACCCTAATTATATAATTTTGTACTAACCCTAACCCTAAATGTATCTTTTTATGCTAACCCCTAACCCTAACTATGTATTTTATAATAACTCTAACCCTATGTATATGTTTTACACTAACCCTAATTGTATGTTTTTGTACTAACCCTTACCATACATGTATCTTTTTTGTCCAACCCCTTCCCCTAACTTTGTGTTTTCACAGACCCTTACCGTAACCCTAATTGTACGTTTTTGTACTAACCTTTACCTGAAATGAATTTCTTTGTTCTAACCCCTACCCCTTATTTTGTGTTTTCATCGACCCTAACCCTAATTGTATGATTTTGTACCAACCCCTTACCCTAAGTGTTTCTTAATATGCTAACCCCTAACCCTAATTGTGTGTTTTATACTAACCCTAACCCTAAATATACGTTTTACACCAACCCTAACCCTAATTGTAAGTTTTTGTACTAACCCTTATCATACATGTATCTTTTTGGTCCAACACCTACCCCTAACTTTGTGTTTTCACAGAACCTTATCGTAACCCTAATTGTACGTTTTTGGACTAACTTTTACCTGAAATGAATTTCTTTGTACTAACCCCTACCCCTTATTTTGTGTTTTCATCGACTCTAACCCTCATTGTAAGATTTTGTACTAACCCTAAGTGTATCTTAATATGCTAACCCCTAACCCTAATTGTGTGTTTTATACTTAACCTAACCCTAATTATATTTTTTACACTAACCCTAATTGTAAGTTTTTGTACTAATCCTTATCATAAATGTATTTTTTGCACTAACCCCTACCACTTATTTCGTGTTTTCATCGACTTCAACCCTAATTATATAATTTTGTACTAACCCTAACCCTAAATGTATCTTTTTATGCTAACCCCTAACCCTAACTATGTATTTTATAATAACTCTAACCCTATGTATATGTTTTACACTAACCCTAATTGTATGTTTTTGTACTAACCCTTACCATACATGTATCTTTTTTGTCCAACCCCTTCCCCTAACTTTGTGTTTTCACAGACCCTTACCGTAACCCTAATTGTACGTTTTTGTACTAACCTTTACCTGAAATGAATTTCTTTGTTCTAACCCCTACCCCTTATTTTGTGTTTTCATCGACCCTAACCCTAATTGTATGATTTTGTACCAACCCCTTACCCTAAGTGTTTCTTAATATGCTAACCCCTAACCCTAATTGTGTGTTTTATACTAACCCTAACCCTAAATATACGTTTTACACCAACCCTAACCCTAATTGTAAGTTTTTGTACTAACCCTTATCATACATGTATCTTTTTGATCCAACACCTACCCCTAACTTTGTGTTTCCACAGAACCTTATCGTAACCCTAATTGTACGTTTTTGGACTTACTTTTACCTGAAATGAATTTCTTTGTACTAACCCCTACCCCTTATTTTGTGTTTTCATCGACCCTAACCCTAATTGTATGATCATGTACTAACCCTAACCCTAAGTTTATCTTAATATGCTAACCCCTAACCCTAATTGTGTGTTTTATACTAACCCTAACCCTAATTATACGTTTTACACCAACCCTAACCCTAATTGTAAGTTTTTGTACTAACCCTTATCATACATGTATCTTTTTGGTCCAACACCTACCCCTAACTTTGTGTTTTCACAGACACTAACCGTAACCCTTATTGCACGTTTTTGTACTAACTTTTACCTGAAATGAATTTCTTTGTACTAACCCCTACCCCTTATTTTGTGTTTTCATCGACCCTAACCCTAATTGTATGATTTTGTACTAACCCTAACCCTAAGTGTATCTTAATATGCTAACCCCTAACCCTAATTGTGTGTTTTATACTAACCAGAACCCTAACTATACGTTTTACACCAACCCTAACCCTAATTGGAAGTTTTTGTAATAACCCTTATCATAAATTTTTTTTTGTACTAACCCCGACCACTTGTTTTGTGTTTTCATCGACTTCAACCCTAATTATATTATTTTGTTCTAACCCTAACCCTAAATATATCTCTTTATGCTAACCCCTAACCCTAATTGTGTGTTTTATACTAACCCTAACCCTAATTATACGTTTTACACCAACCCTAACCCTAATTGTAAGTTTTTGTACTAACCCTTATCATACATGTATCTTTTTGGTCCAACACCTACCCCTAACTTTGTGTTTTCACAGAACCTTATTGTAACCCTAATTGTACGTTTTTGTACTACATTTTACCTGAAATGAATTTCTTAGTACGAACCCCTACCCCTTATTTTGTGTTTTCATCGACCCTAACCCTAATTGTATGATCTTGTACTAACCCTACCCCTAAGTTTATCTTAATATGCTAACCCCTAACCCTAATTGTGTGTTTCATACTAGCCCTAACCCTAATTATACATTTTACACCAACCCTAACCCTAATTGTAAGTTTTTGTACTAACCCTTATCATACATGTATCTTTTTGGTACAACACCTACCCCTAACTTTGTGTTTTCATAGACCCTAACCGTAACCCTGATTGCACGTTTTTTGTACTAACCTTTACCTGAAATGAATCTCTTTGTACTAACCCCTACCCCTTATTTTGTGTTTTCATCGACTCTAACCCTCATTGTAAGATTTTGTACTAACCCTAAGTGTATCTTAATATGCTAACCCCTAACCCTAATTGTGTTTTATACTTAACCTAACCCTAATTATATTTTTTACACTAACCCTAATTGTAAGTTTTTGTACTAATCCTTATCATAAATGTATTTTTTGCACTAACCCCTACCACTTATTTCGTGTTTTCATCGACTTCAACCCTAATTATATAATTTTGTACTAACCCTAACCCTAAATGTATCTTTTTATGCTAACCCCTAACCCTAACTATGTATTTTATAATAACTCTAACCCTATGTATATGTTTTACACTAACCCTAATTGTATGTTTTTGTACTAACCCTTACCATACATGTATCTTTTTTGTCCAACCCCTTCCCCTAACTTTGTGTTTTCACAGACCCTTACCGTAACCCTAATTGTACGTTTTTGTACTAACCTTTACCTGAAATGAATTTCTTTGTTCTAACCCCTACCCCTTATTTTGTGTTTTCATCGACCCTAACCCTAATTGTATGATTTTGTACCAACCCCTTACCCTAAGTGTTTCTTAATATGCTAATCCCTAACCCTAATTGTGTGTTTTATACTAACCCTAACCCTAAATATACGTTTTACACCAACCCTAACCCTAATTGTAAGTTTTTGTACTAACCCTTATCATACATGTATCTTTTTGGTCCAACACCTACCCCTAACTTTGTGTTTTCACAGAACCTTATCGTAACCCTAATTGTACGTTTTTGGACTAACTTTTACCTGAAATGAATTTCTTTGTACTAACCCCTACCCCTTATTTTGTGTTTTCATCGACTCTAACCCTCATTGTAAGATTTTGTACTAACCCTAAGTGTATCTTAATATGCTAACCCCTAACCCTAATTGTGTGTTTTATACTTAACCTAACCCTAATTATATTTTTTACACTAACCCTAATTGTAAGTTTTTGTACTAATCCTTATCATAAATGTATTTTTTGCACTAACCCCTACCACTTATTTCGTGTTTTCATCGACTTCAACCCTAATTATATAATTTTGTACTAACCCTAACCCTAAATGTATCTTTTTATGCTAACCCCTAACCCTAACTATGTATTTTATAATAACTCTAACCCTATGTATATGTTTTACACTAACCCTAATTGTATGTTTTTGTACTAACCCTTACCATACATGTATCTTTTTTGTCCAACCCCTTCCCCTAACTTTGTGTTTTCACAGACCCTTACCGTAACCCTAATTGTACGTTTTTGTACTAACCTTTACCTGAAATGAATTTCTTTGTTCTAACCCCTACCCCTTATTTTGTGTTTTCATCGACCCTAACCCTAATTGTATGATTTTGTACCAACCCCTTACCCTAAGTGTTTCTAAATATGCTAACCCCTAACCCTAATTGTGTGTTTTATACTAACCCTAACCCTAAATATACGTTTTACACCAACCCTAACCCTAATTGTAAGTTTTTGTACTAACCCTTATCATACATGTATCTTTTTGATCCAACACCTACCCCTAACTTTGTGTTTCCACAGAACCTTATCGTAACCCTAATTGTACGTTTTTGGACTAACTTTTACCTGAAATGAATTTCTTTGTACTAACCCCTACCCCTTATTTTGTGTTTTCATCGACCCTAACCCTAATTGTATGATCATGTACTAACCCTAACCCTAAGTTTATCTTAATATGCTAACCCCTAACCCTAATTGTGTGTTTTATACTAACCCTAACCCTAATTATACGTTTTACACCAACCCTAACCCTAATTTTAAGTTTTTGTACTAACCCTTATCATACATGTATCTTTTTGGTCCAACACCTACCCCTAACTTTGTGTTTTCACAGACACTAACCGTAACCCTTATTGCACGTTTTTGTACTAACTTTTACCTGAAATGAATCTCTTTGTACTAACCCCTAACTCTTATTTTGTGTTTTCATCGACTCTAACCCTCATTGTATGATTTTGTACTAACCCTAAGTGTATCTTAATATGCTAACCCCTAACTCTAATTGTGTGTTTTATACTTACCCTAACCCTAGTTATATTTTTTACTCTAACCCTAACCCTAATTGTAAGTTTTTGTACTAACCCTTATCATAAATGTATTTTTTGCACTAACCCCTACCACTTATTTCGTGTTTTCATTAAATTCAACCCTAATTATATAATTTTGTACTAACCCTAAATCTAAATGTATCTTTTTATGCTAAACCCTAACTATGTATTTTATAATAACTCTAACCCTATTTATATGTTTTACACTAACCCTAATTGTATGTTTTTGTACTAACCCTTACCATACATGTACCTTTTTGGTCCAACCCCTTCCCCTAACTTTGTGTTTTCACAGACCCTTACCGTAACCCTAATTGTACGTTTTTGTACTAACCTTTACCTGAAATGAATTTCTTTGTACTAACCCCTACCCCTTATTTTGTGTTTTCATCGACCCTAACCCTACTTGTATGATTTTGTACTAACCCTAACCCTAAGTGTATCTTAATATGCTAACCCCTAACCCTAATTGTGTGTTTTATACTAACCAGAACCCTAACTATACGTTTTACACCAACCCTAACCCTAATTGGAAGTTTTTGTAATAACCCTTATCATAAATTTTTTTTTGTACTAACCCCGACCACTTGTTTTGTGTTTTCATCGACTTCAACCCTAATTATATTATTTTGTACTAACCCTAACCCTAAATATATCTCTTTATGCTAACCCCTAACCCTAATTGTGTGTTTTATACTAACCCTAACCCTAATTATACGTTTTTCACCAACCCTAACCCTAATTGTACGTTTTTGTACTAACCCTTATCATACATGTATCTTTTTGGTACAACACCTACCCCTAACTTTGTGTTTTCACAGCCCCTAACCGTAACCTTTATTACACGTTTTTGTACTAACCTTTACCTGAAATGAATCTCTTTGTACTAACCCCTACCCCTTATTTTGTGTTTTCATCGACTCTAACCCTAATTGTATGATTTTGTACTAACCCTAACCCTAAGTGTATCTTAATATGCTAACCCCTAACCCTAATTGTGTGTTTTATACTAACCCTAACCCTAATTATACGTTTTACACCAACCCTAACCCTAATTGTAAGTTTTTGTACTAACCCTTATCATACATGTATCTTTTTGGTCCAACACCTACCCCTAACTTTGTGTTTTCACAGAACCTTATTGTAACCCTAATTGTACGTTTTTGTACTACATTTTACCTGAAATGAATTTCTTAGTACGAACCCCTACCCCTTATTTTGTGTTTTCATCGACCCTAACCCTAATTGTATGATCTTGTACTAACCCTAACCCTAAGTTTATCTTAATATGCTAACCCCTAACCCTAATTGTGTGTTTCATACTAGCCCTAACCCTAATTATACATTTTACACCAAGCCTAACCCTAATTGTAAGTTTTTGTACTAACCCTTATCATACATGTATCTTTTTGGTACAACACCTACCCCTAACTTTGTGTTTTCATAGACCCTAACCGTAACCCTTATTGCACGTTTTTTGTACTAACCTTTACCTGAAATGAATCTCTTTGTACTAACCCCTACCCCTTATTTTGTGTTTTCATCGACTCTAACCCTCATTGTAAGATTTTGTACTAACCCTAAGTGTATCTTAATATGCTAACCCCTAACCCTAATTGTGTGTTTTATACTTAACCTAACCCTAATTATATTTTTTACACTAACCCTAATTGTAAGTTTTTGTACTAATCCTTATCATAAATGTATTTTTTGCACTAACCCCTACCACTTATTTCGTGTTTTCATCGACTTCAACCCTAATTATATAATTTTGTACTAACCCTAACCCTAAATGTATCTTTTTATGCTAACCCCTAACCCTAACTATGTATTTTATAATAACTCTAACCCTATGTATATGTTTTACACTAACCCTAATTGTATGTTTTTGTACTAACCCTTACCATACATGTATCTTTTTTGTCCAACCCCTTCCCCTAACTTTGTGTTTTCACAGACCCTTACCGTAACCCTAATTGTACGTTTTTGTACTAACCTTTACCTGAAATGAATTTCTTTGTTCTAACCCCTACCCCTTATTTTGTGTTTTCATCGACCCTAACGCTAATTGTATGATTTTGTACCAACCCCTTACCCTAAGTGTTTCTTAATATGCTAACCCCTAACCCTAATTGTGTGTTTTATACTAACCCTAACCCTTAATATACGTTTTACACCAACCCTAACCCTAATTGTAAGTTTTTGTACTAACCCTTATCATACATGTATCTTTTTGGTCCAACACCTACCCCTAACTTTGTGTTTTCACAGAACCTTATCGTAACCCTAATTGTACGTTTTTGGACTAACTTTTACCTGAAATGAATTTCTTTGTACTAACCCCTACCCCTTATTTTGTGTTTTCATCGACTCTAACCCTCATTGTAAGATTTTGTACTAACCCTAAGTGTATCTTAATATGCTAACCCCTAACCCTAATTGTGTGTTTTATACTTAACCTAACCCTAATTATATTTTTTACACTAACCCTAATTGTAAGTTTTTGTACTAATCCTTATCATAAATGTATTTTTTGCACTAACCCCTACCACTTATTTCGTGTTTTCATCGACTTCAACCCTAATTATATAATTTTGTACTAACCCTAACCCTAAATGTATCTTTTTATGCTAACCCCTAACCCTAACTATGTATTTTATAATAACTCTAACCCTATGTATATGTTTTACACTAACCCTAATTGTATGTTTTTGTACTAACCCTTACCATACATGTATCTTTTTTGTCCAACCCCTTCCCCTAACTTTGTGTTTTCACAGACCCTTACCGTAACCCTAATTGTACGTTTTTGTACTAACCTTTACCTGAAAGGAATTTCTTTGTTCTAACCCCTACCCCTTATTTTGTGTTTTCATCGACCCTAACCCTAATTGTATGATTTTGTACAAACCCCTTACCCTAAGTGTTTCTTAATATGCTAACCCCTAACCCTAATTGTGTGTTTTATACTAACCCTAACCCTAAATATACGTTTTACACCAACCCTAACCCTAATTGTAAGTTTTTGTACTAACCCTTATCATACATGTATCTTTTTGATCCAACACCTACCCCTAACTTTGTGTTTTCACAGAACCTTATCGTAACCCTAATTGTACGTTTTTGGACTAACTTTTACCTGAAATGAATTTCTTTGTACTAACCCCTACCCCTTATTTTGTGTTTTCATCGACCCTAACCCTAATTGTATGATCATGTACTAACCCTAACCCTAAGTTTATCTTAATATGCTAACCCCTAACCCTAATTGTGTGTTTTATACTAACCCTAACCCTAATTATACGTTTTACACCAACCCTAACCCTAATTGTAAGTTTTTGTACTAACCCTTATCATACATGTATCTTTTTGGTCCAACACCTACCCCTAACTTTGTGTTTTCACAGACACTAACCGTAACCCTTATTGCACGTTTTTGTACTAACTTTTACCTGAAATGAATCTCTTTGTACTAACCCCTAACTCTTATTTTGTGTTTTCATCGACTCTAACCCTCATTGTATGATTTTGTACTAACCCTAAGTGTATCTTAATATGCTAACCCCTAACTCTAATTGTGTGTTTTATACTTACCCTAACCCTAGTTATATTTTTTACTCTAACCCTAACCCTAATTGTAAGTTTTTGTACTAACCCTTATCATAAATGTATTTTTTGCACTAACCCCTACCACTTATTTCGTGTTTTCATTAAATTCAACCCTAATTATATAATTTTGTACTAACCCTTAATCTAAATGTATCTTTTTATGCTAAACCCTAACTATGTATTTTATAATAACTCTAACCCTATTTATATGTTTTACACTAACCCTAATTGTATGTTTTTGTACTAACCCTTACCATACATGTACCTTTTTGGTCCAACCCCTTCCCCTAACTTTGTGTTTTCACAGACCCTTACCGTAACCCTAATTGTACGTTTTTGTACTAACCTTTACCTGAAATGAATTTCTTTGTACTAACCCCTACCCCTTATTTTGTGTTTTCATCAACCCTAACCCTAATTGTATGATTTTGTACTAACCCTAACCCTAAGTGTATCTTAATATGCTAACCCCTAACCCTAATTGTGTGTTTTATACTAACCAGAACCCTAACTATACGTTTTACACCAACCCTAACCCTAATTGGAAGTTTTTGTAATAACCCTTATCATAAATTTATTTTTGTACTAACCCCGACCACTTGTTTTGTGTTTTCATCGACTTCAACCCTAATTATATTATTTTGTACTAACCCTAACCCTAAATATATCTCTTTATACTAACCCCTAACCCTAATTGTGTGTTTTATACTAACCCTAACCCTAATTATACGTTTTTCACCAACCCTAACCCTAATTGTACGTTTTTGTACTAACCCTTATCATACATGTATCTTTTTGGTACAACAGCTACCCCTAACTTTGTGTTTTCACAGCCCCTAACCGTAACCTTTATTACACGTTTTTGTACTAACCTTTACCTGAAATGAATCTCTTTGTACTAACCCCTACCCCTTATTTTGTGTTTTCATCGACTCTAACCCTAATTGTATGATTTTGTACTAACCCTAACCCTAAGTGTATCTTAATATGCTAACCCCTAACCCTAATTGTGTGTTTCATACTAGCCCTAACCCTAATTATACATTTTACACCAACCCTAACCCTAATTGTAAGTTTTTGTACTAACCCTTATCATACATGTATCTTTTTGGTCCAACACCTACCCCTAACTTTGTGTTTTCACAGACCCTAACCGTAACCCTTATTGCACGTTTTTTGTACTAACCTTTACCTGAAATGAATCTCTTTGTACTAACCCCTACCCCTTATTTTGTGTTTTCATCGACTCTAACCCTCATTGTAAGATTTTGTACTAACCCTAAGTGTATCTTAATATGCTAACCCCTAACCCTAATTGTGTGTTTTATACTTAACCTAACCCTAATTATATTTTTTACACTAACCCTAATTGTAAGTTTTTGTACTAATCCTTATCATAAATGTATTTTTTGCACTAACCCCTACCACTTATTTCGTGTTTTCATCGACTTCAACCCTAATTATATAATTTTGTACTAACCCTAACCCTAAATGTATCATTTTATGCTAACCCCTAACCCTAACTATGTATTTTATAATAACTCTAACCCTATTTATATGTTTTACACTAACCCTAATTGTATGTTTTTGTACTAACCCTTACCATACATGTATCTTTTTTGTCCAACCCCTTCCCCTAACTTTGTGTTTTCACAGACCCTTACCATAACCCTAATTGTACGTTTTTGTACTAACCTTTACCTGAAATGAATTTCTTTGTTCTAACCCCTACCCCTTATTTTGTGTTTTCATCGACCCTAACCCTAATTGTATGATTTTGTACCAACCCCTTACCCTAAGTGTTTCTTAATATGCTAACCCCTAACCCTAATTGTGTGTTTTATACTAACCCTAACCCTAAATATACGTTTTACACCAACCTTAACCCTAATTGTAAGTTTTTGCACTAACCCTTATCATACATGTATCTTTTTGGTCCAACACCTACCCCTAACTTTGTGTTTTCACAGAACCTTATCGTAACCCTAATTGTACGTTTTTGTACTAACTTTTACCTGAAATGAATTTCTTTGTACTAACCCCTACCCCTTATTTTGTGTTTTCATCGACCCTAACCCTAATTGTATGATCTTGTACTAACCCTAACCCTAAGTTTATCTTAATATGCTAACCCCTAACCCTAATTGTGTGTTTTATACTAACCCTAACCCTAATTATACGTTTTACACCAACCCTAACCCTAATTGTAAGTTTTTGTACTAACCCTTATCATACATGTATCTTTTTGGTCCAACACCTACCCCTAACTTTGTGTTTTCACAGACACTAACCGTAACCCTTATTGCACGTTTTTGTACTAACTTTTACCTGAAATGAATCTCTTTGTACTAACCTCTAACTCTTATTTTGTGTTTTCATCGACTCTAACCCTCATTGTATGATTTTGTACTAACCGTAAGTGTATCTTAATATGCTAACCCCTAACTCTAATTGTGTGTTTTATACTTACCCTAACCCTAATTATATTTTTTACTCTAACCCTAACCCTAATTGTAAGTTTTTGTACTAACCCTTATCATAAATGTATTTTTTGCACTAACCCCTACCACTTATTTCGTGTTTTCATTAAATTCAACCCTAATTATATAATTTTGTACTAACCCTAAATCTAAATGTATATTTTTATGCTAAACCCTAACTATGTATTTTATAATAACTCTAACCCTATTTATATGTTTTACACTAACCCTAATTGTATGTTTTTGTACTAACCCTTACCATACATGTACCTTTTTGGTCCAACCCCTTCCCCTAACTTTGTGTTTTCACAGACCCTTACCGTAACCCTAATTGTACGTTTTTGTACTAACCTTTACCTGAAATGAATTTCTTTGTACTAACCCCTACCCCTTATTTTGTGTTTTCATCGACCCAAACCCTAATTGTATGATTTTGTACTAACCCTAACCCTAAGTGTATCTTAATATGCTAACCCCTAACCCTAATTGTGTGTTTTATACTAACAAGAACCCTAACTATACGTTTTACACCAACCCTAACCCTAATTGGAAGTTTTTGTACTAACCCTTATCATAAATTTATTTTTGTACTAACCCCGACCACTTGTTTTGTGTTTTCATCGACTTCAACCCTAATTATATTATTTTGTACTAACCCTAACCCTAAATATATCTCTTTATGCTAACCCCTAACCCTAATTGTGTGTTTTATACTAACCCTAACCCTAATTATACGTTTTTCACCAACCCTAACCCTAATTGTACGTTTTTGTACTTACCCTTATCATACATGTATCTTTTTGGTACAACACCTACCCCTAACTTTGTGTTTTCACAGCCCCTAACCGTAACCTTTATTGCACGTTTTTGTACTAACCTTTACCTGAAATGAATCTCTTTGTACTAACCCCTACCCCTTATTTTGTGTTTTCATCGACTCTAACCCTAATTGTATGATTTTGTACTAACCCTAACCCTAAGTGTATCTTAATATGCTAACCCCTAACCCTAATTGTGTGTTTTATACTAACCCTAACCCTAATTATACGTTTTACACCAACCCTAACCCTAATTGTAAGTTTTTGTACTAACCCTTATCATACATGTATCTTTTTGGTCCAACACCTACCCCTAACTTTGTGTTTTCACAGAACCTTATCGTAACCCTAATTGTACGTTTTTGTACTAACTTTTACCTGAAATGAATTTCTTAGTACGAACCCCTACCCCTTATTTTGTGCTTTCATCGACCCTAACCCTAATTGTATGATCTTGTACTAACCCTAAGTGTATCTTAATATGCTAACCCCTAACCCTAATTGTATGTTTTATACTAACCCTAACCCTAATTATACATTTTACACCAAACCTAACCCTAATTGTAAGTTTTTGTACTAACCCTTATCATACATGTATCTTTTTGGTACAACACCTACCCCTAACTTTGTGTTTTCACCGACCCTAACCGTAACCCTTATTGCACGTTTTTGTACTAACTTTTACCTGAAATGAATCTCTTTGTACCCTACCCCTTATTTTGTGTTTTCATCGACTCTAACCCTCATTGTATGATTTTGTACTAACCCTAAGTGTATCTTAATATGCTAACACCTAACTCTAATTGTGTGTTTTATACTTACCCTAACCCTAATTATATTTTTTACACTAACCCTAACCCTAATTGTAAGTTTTTGTACTAACCCTTATCATAAATGTATTTTTTGCACTAACCCCTACCACTTATTTCGTGTTTTCATTAAATTCAACCCTAATTATATAATTTTGTACTAACCCTAAATCTAAATGTATCTTTTTATGCTAAACCCTAACTATGTATTTTATAATAACTTTAACCCTATTTATATGTTTTACGAAAACCCTAATTGTATGTTTTTGTACTAACCCTTACCATACATGTACCTTTTTGGTCCAACCCCTTCCCCTAACTTTGTGTTTTCACAGCCCCTAACCGTAACCTTTATTGCACGTTTTTGTACTAACCTTTACCTGAAATGAATCTCTTTGTACTAACCCCTACCCCTTATTTTGTGTTTTCATCGACTCTAACCCTAATTGTATGATTTTGTACTAACCCTAACCCTAAGTGTATCTTAATATGCTAACCCCTAACCCTAATTGTGTGTTTTATACTAACCCTAACCCTAATTATACGTTTTACACCAACCCTAACCCTAATTGTAAGTTTTTGTACTAACCCTTATCATACATGTATCTTTTTGGTCCAACACCTACCCCTAACTTTGTGTTTTCACAGAACCTTATCGTAACCCTAATTGTACGTTTTTGTACTAACTTTTACCTGAAATGAATTTCTTAGTACGAACCCCTACCCCTTATTTTGTGCTTTCATCGACCCTAACCCTAATTGTATGATCTTGTACTAACCCTAAGTGTATCTTAATATGCTAACCCCTAACCCTAATTGTATGTTTTATACTAACCCTAACCCTAATTATACATTTTACACCAAACCTAACCCTAATTGTAAGTTTTTGTACTAACCCTTATCATACATGTATCTTTTTGGTACAACACCTACCCCTAACTTTGTGTTTTCACCGACCCTAACCGTAACCCTTATTGCACGTTTTTGTACTAACTTTTACCTGAAATGAATCTCTTTGTACCCTACCCCTTATTTTGTGTTTTCATCGACTCTAACCCTCATTGTATGATTTTGTACTAACCCTAAGTGTATCTTAATATGCTAACCCCTAACTCTAATTGTGTGTTTTATACTTACCCTAACCCTAATTATATTTTTTACACTAACCCTAACCCTAATTGTAAGTTTTTGTACTAACCCTTATCATAAATGTATTTTTTGCACTAACCCCTACCACTTATTTCGTGTTTTCATTAAATTCAACCCTAATTATATAATTTTGTACTAACCCTAAATCTAAATGTATCTTTTTATGCTAAACCCTAACTATGTATTTTATAATAACTTTAACCCTATTTATATGTTTTACGAAAACCCTAATTGTATGTTTTTGTACTAACCCTTACCATACATGTACCTTTTTGGTCCAACCCCTTCCCCTAACTTTGTGTTTTCACAGACCCTTACCGTAACCCTAATTGTACGTTTTTGTACTAACCTTTACCTGAAATGAATTTTTTTGTACTAACCCCTACCCCTTATTTTGTGTTTTCATCGACCCTAACCCTAATTGTATGATTTTGTACTAACCCTAACCCTAAGTGTATCTTAATATGCTAACCCCCAAACCCTAATTGTGTGTTTTATACTAACCAGAACCCTAACTATACGTTTTACACCAACCCTAACCCTAATTGGAAGTTTTTGTACTAACCCTTATCATAAATTTATTTTTGTACTAACCCCGACCACTTGTTTTGTGTTTTCATCGACTTCAACCCTAATTGTATTATTTTGTACTAACCCTAACCCTAAATATATCTCTTTATGCTAACCCCTAACCCTAATTGTGTGTTTTATACTAACCCTAACCCTAATTATACGTTTTTCACCAACCCTAACCCTAATTGTACGTTTTTGTACTAACCCTTATCATACATGTATCTTTTTGGTACAACACCTACCCCTAACTTTGTGTTTTCACAGAACCTTATCGTAACCCTAATTGTACGTTTTTGTACTAACTTTTACCTGAAATGAATTTCTTTGTACTAACCCCTACCCCTTATTTTGTGTTTTCATCGGTCCTAACCCTAATTGTATAATTTTGTACTAACCCTAACCCTAAATGTATCTTTTATGCTAACCCCTAACCCTAACTGTGTGTTTTATAATAACCCCATCCCTAATTATATGTTTTACACTAACCCTAACCTTAATTGTACATTTTTATACTAACCCTTACCATACATGTATCTTTTTGGTCCAACCCCTACCCCTAACTTTGTGTTTTCACACACCCTTACTGTAACCCTAATTGTACGTTTTTGTACTAACCTTTACCTGAAATGAATTTCTTTGTACTAACCCCTATCCCTTATTTTGTGCTTTCATCGACCCTAACCCTAATTGTATGATTTTTTAATAACCCTAACCCTAAGTGTTTCTTAATATGCTAACCCCTAACCCTAATTGTGTGTTTTATACTAACCCTAACCCTAAATGTATCTTTTTATGCTAACCCCTAACCCTAACTATGTATTTTATAATAACTCTAACCCTATTTATATGTTTTACACTAACCCTAATTGTATGTATTTGTACTAACCCTTACCATACATGTATCTTTTTGGTCCAATCCCTTCCCCTAACTTTGTGTTTTCACAGACCCTTACCGTAACCCTAATTGTACGTTTTTGTACTAACCTTTACCTGAAATGAATTTCTTTGTACTAACCCCTATCCCTTATTTTGTGCTTTCATCGCCCTAACCCTAATTGTATGATTTTGTACTAACCCTAAGTGTATCTTAATATGCTAACCCCTAACCCTAATTGTGTGTTTTATACTAACCCTAACCCTAAATGTATCTTTTTATGCTAACCCCTAACCCTAACTATGTATTTTATAATAACTCTAACCCTATTTATATGTTTTACACTAACCCTAATTGTATGTTTTTGTACTAACCCTTACCATACATGTATCTTTTTGGTCCAATCCCTTCCCCTAACTTTGTGTTTTCACAGACCCTTACCGTAACCCTAATTGTACGTTTTTGTACTAACCTTTACCTGAAATGAATTTCTTTGTACGAACCCCTACCCCTTATTTTGTGCTTTCATCGACCCTAACCCTAATTGTATGATCTTGTACTAACCCTAACCCTAAGTTTATCTTAATATGCTAACCCCTAACCCTAATTGTATGTTTTATACTAACCCTAACCCTAATTATACATTTTACACCAAACCTAACCCTAATTGTAAGTTTTTGTACTAACCCTTATCATACATGTATCTTTTTGGTACAACACCTACCCCTAACTTTGTGTTTTCACCGACCCTAACCGTAACCCTTATTGCACGTTTTTGTACTAACTTTTACCTGAAATGAATCTCTTTGTACCCTACCCCTTATTTTGTGTTTTCATCGACTCTAACCCTCATTGTATGATTTTGTACTAACCCTAAGTGTATCTTAATATGCTAACCCCTAACTCTAATTGTGTGTTTTATACTTACCCTAACCCTAATTATATTTTTTACACTAACCCTAACCCTAATTGTAAGTTTTTGTACTAACCCTTATCATAAATGTATTTTTTGCACTAACCCCTACCACTTATTTCGTGTTTTCATTAAATTCAACCCTAATTATATAATTTTGTACTAACCCTAAATCTAAATGTATCTTTTTATGCTAAACCCTAACTATGTATTTTATAATAACTTTAACCCTATTTATATGTTTTACGAAAACCCTAATTGTATGTTTTTGTACTAACCCTTACCATACATGTACCTTTTTGGTCCAACCCCTTCCCCTAACTTTGTGTTTTCACAGACCCTTACCGTAACCCTAATTGTACGTTTTTGTACTAACCTTTACCTGAAATGAATTTTTTTGTACTAACCCCTACCCCTTATTTTGTGTTTTCATCGACCCTAACCCTAATTGTATGATTTTGTACTAACCCTAACCCTAAGTGTATCTTAATATGCTAACCCCCAAACCCTAATTGTGTGTTTTATACTAACCAGAACCCTAACTATACGTTTTACACCAACCCTAACCCTAATTGGAAGTTTTTGTACTAACCCTTATCATAAATTTATTTTTGTACTAACCCCGACCACTTGTTTTGTGTTTTCATCGACTTCAACCCTAATTGTATTATTTTGTACTAACCCTAACCCTAAATATATCTCTTTATGCTAACCCCTAACCCTAATTGTGTGTTTTATACTAACCCTAACCCTAATTATACGTTTTTCACCAACCCTAACCCTAATTGTACGTTTTTGTACTAACCCTTATCATACATGTATCTTTTTGGTACAACACCTACCCCTAACTTTGTGTTTTCACAGAACCTTATCGTAACCCTAATTGTACGTTTTTGTACTAACTTTTACCTGAAATGAATTTCTTTGTACTAACCCCTACCCCTTATTTTGTGTTTTCATCGGTCCTAACCCTAATTGTATAATTTTGTACTAACCCTAACCCTAAATGTATCTTTTATGCTAACCCCTAACCCTAACTGTGTGTTTTATAATAACCCCATCCCTAATTATATGTTTTACACTAACCCTAACCTTAATTGTACATTTTTATACTAACCCTTACCATACATGTATCTTTTTGGTCCAACCCCTACCCCTAACTTTGTGTTTTCACACACCCTTACTGTAACCCTAATTGTACGTTTTTGTACTAACCTTTACCTGAAATGAATTTCTTTGTACTAACCCCTATCCCTTATTTTGTGCTTTCATCGACCCTAACCCTAATTGTATGATTTTTTAATAACCCTAACCCTAAGTGTTTCTTAATATGCTAACCTTTAACCCTAATTGTGTGTTTTATACTAACCCTAACCCTAAATGTATCTTTTTATGCTAACCCCTAACCCTAACTATGTATTTTATAATAACTCTAACCCTATTTATATGTTTTACACTAACCCTAATTGTATGTATTTGTACTAACCCTTACCATACATGTATCTTTTTGGTCCAATCCCTTCCCCTAACTTTGTGTTTTCACAGACCCTTACCGTAACCCTAATTGTACGTTTTTGTACTAACCTTTACCTGAAATGAATTTCTTTGTACTAACCCCTATCCCTTATTTTGTGCTTTCATCGCCCTAACCCTAATTGTATGATTTTGTACTAACCCTAAGTGTATCTTAATATGCTAACCCCTAACCCTAATTGTGTGTTTTATACTAACCCTAACCCTAAATGTATCTTTTTATGCTAACCCCTAACCCTAACTATGTATTTTATAATAACTCTAACCCTATTTATATGTTTTACACTAACCCTAATTGTATGTTTTTGTACTAACCCTTACCATACATGTATCTTTTTGGTCCAACCCCTTCCCCTAACTTTGTGTTTTCACAGACCCTTACCGTAACCCTAATTGTACGTTTTTGTACTAACCTTTACCTGAAATGAATTTCTTTGTACTAACCCCTACCCCTTATTTTGTGTTTTCATCGACCCTAACCCTAATTGTATGATCATGTACTAACCCTAACCCTAAGTTTATCTTAATATGCTAACCCCTAACCCTTATCATAAATGTATTTTTTGCACTAACCCCTACCACTTATTTCGTGTTTTCATTAAATTCAACCCTAATTATATAATTTTGTACTAACCCTAAATCTAAATGTATCTTTTTATGCTAAACCCTAACTATGTATTTTATAATAACTCTAACCCTATTTATATGTTTTACACTAACCCTAATTGTATGTTTTTGTACTTACCCTTACCATACATGTACCTTTTTGGTCCAACCCCTTCCCCTAACTTTGTGTTTTCACAGACCCTTACCGTAACCCTAATTGTACGTTTTTGTACTAACCTTTACCTGAAATGAATTTCTTTGTACTAACCCCTACCCCTTATTTTGTGTTTTCATCGACCCTAACCCTAATTGTATGATTTTGTACTAACCCTAACCCTAAGTGTATCTTAATATGCTAACCCCTAACCCTAATTGTGTGTTTTATACTAACCCTAACCCTAACTATACGTTTTACACCAACCCTAACCCTAATTGGAAGTTTTTGTAATAACCCTTATCATAAATTTATTTTTGTACTAACCCCGACCACTTGTTTTGTGTTTTCATCGACTTCAACCCTAATTATATTATTTTGTACTAACCCTAACCCTAAATATATCTCTTTATGCTAACCCCTAACCCTAATTGTGTGTTTTATACTAACCCTAACCCTAATTATACGTTTTTCACCAACCCTAACCCTAATTGTACGTTTTTGTACTAACCCTTATCATACATGTATCTTTTTGGTACAACAGCTACCCCTAACTTTGTGTTTTCACAGCCCCTAACCGTAACCTTTATTACACGTTTTTGTACTAACCTTTACCTGAAATGAATCTCTTTGTACTAACCCCTACCCCTTATTTTGTGTTTTCATCGACTCTAACCCTAATTGTATGATTTTGTACTAACCCTAACCCTAAGTGTATCTTAATATGCTAACCCCTAACCCTAACTGTGTGTTTTATACTAACCCTAACCCTAATTATACGTTTTACACCAACCCTAACCCTAATTGTAAGTTTTTGTACTAACCCTTATCATACATGTATCTTTTTGGTCCAACACCTACCCCTAACTTTGTGTTTTCACAGAACCTAATCGTAACCCTAATTGTACGTTTTTGTACTAACTTTTACCTGAAATGAATTTCTTAGTACGAACCCCTACCCCTTATTTTGTGTTTTCATCGACCCTAACCCTAATTGTATGATCTTGTACTAACCCTAACCCTAAGTTTATCTTAATATGCTAACCCCTAACCCTAATTGTGTGTTTCATACTAGCCCTAACCCTAATTATACATTTTACACCAACCCTAACCCTAATTGTAAGTTTTTGTACTAACCCTTATCATACATGTATCTTTTTGGTACAACACCTACCCCTAACTTTGTGTTTTCACAGACCCTAACCGTAACCCTTATTGCACGTTTTTTGTACTAACCTTTACCTGAAATGAATCTCTTTGTACTAACCCCTACCCCTTATTTTGTGTTTTCATCGACTCTAACCCTCATTGTAAGATTTTGTACTAACCCTAAGTGTATCTTAATATGCTAACCCCTAACCCTAATTGTGTGTTTTATACTTAACCTAACCCTAATTATATTTTTTACACTAACCCTAATTGTAAGTTTTTGTACTAATCCTTATCATAAATGTATTTTTTGCACTAACCCCTACCACTTATTTCGTGTTTTCATCGACTTCAACCCTAATTATATAATTTTGTACTAACCCTAACCCTAAATGTATCATTTTATGCTAACCCCTAACCCTAACTATGTATTTTATAATAACTCTAACCCTATTTATATGTTTTACACTAACCCTAATTGTATGTTTTTGTACTAACCCTTACCATACATGTATCTTTTTTGTCCAACCCCTTCCCCTAACTTTGTGTTTTCACAGACCCTTACCATAACCCTAATTGTACGTTTTTGTACTAACCTTTACCTGAAATGAATTTCTTTGTTCTAACCCCTACCCCTTATCTTGTGTTTTCATCGACCCTAACCCTAATTGTATGATTTTGTACCAACCCCTTACCCTAAGTGTTTCTTAATATGCTAACCCCTAACCCTAATTGTGTGTTTTATACTAACCCTAACCCTAAATATACGTTTTACACCAACCTTAACCCTAATTGTAAGTTTTTGTACTAACCCTTATCATACATGTATCTTTTTGGTCCAACACCTACCCCTAACTTTGTGTTTTCACAGAACCTTATCGTAACCCTAATTGTACGTTTTTGTACTAACTTTTACCTGAAATGAATTTCTTTGTACTAACCCCTACCCCTTATTTTGTGTTTTCATCGACCCTAACCCTAATTGTATGATCTTGTACTAACCCTAACCCTAAGTTTATCTTAATATGCTAACCCCTAACCCTAATTGTGTGTTTTATACTAACCCTAACCCTAATTATACGTTTTACACCAACCCTAACCCTAATTGTAAGTTTTTGTACTAACCCTTATCATACATGTATCTTTTTGGTCCAACACCTACCCCTAACTTTGTGTTTTCACAGACACTAACCGTAACCCTTATTGCACGTTTTTGTACTAACTTTTACCTGAAATGAATCTCTTTGTACTAACCCCTAACTCTTATTTTGTGTTTTCATCGACTCTAACCCTCATTGTATGATTTTGTACTAACCCTAAGTGTATCTTAATATGCTAACCCCTAACTCTAATTGTGTGTTTTATACTTACCCTAACCCTAATTATATTTTTTACTCTAAGCCTAACCCTAATTGTAAGTTTTTGTACTAACCCTTATCATAAATGTATTTTTTGCACTAACCCCTACCACTTATTTCGTGTTTTCATTAAATTCAACCCTAATTATATAATTTTGTACTAACCATAAATCTAAATGTATATTTTTATGCTAAACCCTAACTATGTATTTTATAATAACTCTAACCCTATTTATATGTTTTACACTAACCCTAATTGTATGTTTTTGTACTAACCCTTACCATACATGTACCTTTTTGGTCCAACCCCTTCCCCTAACTTTGTGTTTTCACAGACCCTTACCGTAACCCTAATTGTACGTTTTTGTACTAACCTTTACCTGAAATGAATTTCTTTGTACTAACCCCTACCCCTTATTTTGTGTTTTCATCGACCCTAACCCTAATTGTATGATTTTGTACTAACCCTAACCCTAAGTGTATCTTAATATGCTAACCCCTAACCCTAATTGTGTGTTTTATACTAACCAGAACCCTAACTATACGTTTTACACCAACCCTAACCCTAATTGGAAGTTTTTGTACTAACCCTTATCATAAATTTATTTTTGTACTAACCCCGACCACTTGTTTTGTGTTTTCATCGACTTCAACCCTAATTATATTATTTTGTACTAACCCTAACCCTAAATATATCTCTTTATGCTAACCCCTAACCCTAATTGTGTGTTTTATACTAACCCTAACCCTAATTATACGTTTTTCACCAACCCTAACCCTAATTGTACGTTTTTGTACTTACCCTTATCATACATGTATCTTTTTGGTACAACACCTACCCCTAACTTTGTGTTTTCACAGCCCCTAACCGTAACCTTTATTGCACGTTTTTGTACTAACCTTTACCTGAAATGAATCTCTTTGTACTAACCCCTACCCCTTATTTTGTGTTTTCATCGACTCTAACCCTAATTGTATGATTTTGTACTAACCCTAACCCTAAGTGTATCTTAATATGCTAACCCCTAACCCTAATTGTGTGTTTTATACTAACCCTAACCCTAATTATACGTTTTACACCAACCCTAACCCTAATTGTAAGTTTTTGTACTAACCCTTATCATACATGTATCTTTTTGGTCCAACACCTACCCCTAACTTTGTGTTTTCACAGAACCTTATCGTAACCCTAATTGTACGTTTTTGTACTAACTTTTACCTGAAATGAATTTCTTAGTACGAACCCCTACCCCTTATTTTGTGCTTTCATCGACCCTAACCCTAATTGTATGATCTTGTACTAACCCTAACCCTAAGTTTATCTTAATATGCTAACCCCTAACCCTAATTGTATGTTTTATACTAACCCTAACCCTAATTATACATTTTACACCAAACCTAACCCTAATTGTAAGTTTTTGTACTAACCCTTATCATACATGTATCTTTTTGGTACAACACCTACCCCTAACTTTGTGTTTTCACCGACCCTAACCGTAACCCTTATTGCACGTTTTTGTACTAACTTTTACCTGAAATGAATCTCTTTGTACCCTACCCCTTATTTTGTGTTTTCATCGACTCTAACCCTCATTGTATGATTTTGTACTAACCCTAAGTGTATCTTAATATGCTAACCCCTAACTCTAATTGTGTGTTTTATACTTACCCTAACCCTAATTATATTTTTTACACTAACCCTAACCCTAATTGTAAGTTTTTGTACTAACCCTTATCATAAATGTATTTTTTGCACTAACCCCTACCACTTATTTCGTGTTTTCATTAAATTCAACCCTAATTATATAATTTTGTACTAACCCTAAATCTAAATGTATCTTTTTATGCTAAACCCTAACTATGTATTTTATAATAACTTTAACCCTATTTATATGTTTTACACTAACCCTAATTGTATGTTTTTGTACTAACCCTTACCATACATGTACCTTTTTGGTCCAACCCCTTCCCCTAACTTTGTGTTTTCACAGACCCTTACCGTAACCCTAATTGTACGTTTTTGTACTAACCTTTACCTGAAATGAATTTTTTTGTACTAACCCCTACCCCTTATTTTGTGTTTTCATCGACCCTAACCCTAATTGTATGATTTTGTACTAACCCTAACCCTAAGTGTATCTTAATATGCTAACCCCTAACCCTAATTGTGTGTTTTATACTAACCAGAACCCTAACTATACGTTTTACACCAACCCTAACCCTAATTGGAAGTTTTTGTACTAACCCTTATCATAAATTTATTTTTGTACTAACCCCGACCACTTGTTTTGTGTTTTCATCGACTTCAACCCTAATTGTATTATTTTGTACTAACCCTAACCCTAAATATATATGTCTTTATGCTAACCCCTAACCCTAATTGTGTGTTTTATACTAACCCTAACCCTAATTATACGTTTTTCACCAACCCTAACCCTAATTGTACGTTTTTGTACTAACCCTTATCATACATGTATCTTTTTGGTACAACACCTACCCCTAACTTTGTGTTTTCACAGAACCTTATCGTAACCCTAATTGTACGTTTTTGTACTAACTTTTACCTGAAATGAATTTCTTTGTACTAACCCCTACCCCTTATTTTGTGTTTTCATCGATCCTAACCCTAATTGTATAATTTTGTACTAACCCTAACCCTTAATGTATCTTTTATGCTAGCCCCTAACCCTAACTGTGTGTTTTATAATAACCCAATCCCTAATTATATGTTTTACACTAACCCTAACCTTAATTGTACATTTTTATACTAACCCTTACCATACATGTATCTTTTTGGTCCAACCCCTACCCCTAACTTTGTGTTTTCACACACCCTTACTGTAACCCTAATTGTACGTTTTTGTACTAACCTTTACCTGAAATGAATTTCTTTGTACTAACCCCTATCCCTTATTTTGTGCTTTCATCGACCCTAACCCTAATTGTATGATTTTTTAATAACCCTAACCCTAAGTGTTTCTTAATATGCTAACCCCTAACCCTAATTGTGTGTTTTATACTAACCCTAACCCTAAATGTATCTTTTTATGCTAACCCCTAACCCTAACTATGTATTTTATAATAACTCTAACCCTATTTATATGTTTTACACTAACCCTAATTGTATGTATTTGTACTAACCCTTACCATACATGTATCTTTTTGGTCCAATCCCTTCCCCTAACTTTGTGTTTTCACAGACCCTTACCGTAACCCTAATTGTACGTTTTTGTACTAACCTTTACCTGAAATGAATTTCTTTGTACTAACCCCTATCCCTTATTTTGTGCTTTCATCGCCCTAACCCTAATTGTATGATTTTGTACTAACCCTAAGTGTATCTTAATATGCTAACCCCTAACCCTAATTGTGTGTTTTATACTAACCCTAACCCTAAATGTATCTTTTTATGCTAACCCCTAACCCTAACTATGTATTTTATAATAACTCTAACCCTATTTATATGTTTTACACTAACCCTAATTGTATGTTTTTGTACTAACCCTTACCATACATGTATCTTTTTGGTCCAACCCCTTCCCCTAACTTTGTGTTTTCACAGACCCTTACCGTAACCCTAACTGTACGTTTTTGTACTAACCTTTACCTGAAATGAATTTCTTTGTACTAACTCCTACCCCTTATTTTGTGTTTTCATCGACCCTAACCCTAATTGTATGATTTTGTACTAACCCTAACCCTAAGTGTATCTTAATATGCTAACCCCTAACCCTAATTGTGTGTTTTATACTAACCAGAACCCTAATTATACGTTTTACACAAACCCTAACCCTTATTGTAAGTTTTTGTACTAACCCTTATCATACATGTGTCTTTTTGGTCCAACACCTACCCCTAACTTTGTGATTTCACAGAACCTTATTGTAACCCTAATTGTACGTTTTTGTACTAACTTTTACCTGAAATGAATTTCTTTGTACTAACCCCTACCCCTTATTTTGTGTTTTCATCGACCCTAACCCTAATTGTATGATCTTGTACTAACCCTAAGTTTATCTTAATATGCTAACCCCTAACCCTAATTGTGTGTTTTATACTAACCCTAACCCTAATTATACATTTTACACCAACCCTAACCCTTATTGTAAGTTTTTGTACTAACCCTTATCATACATGTATCTTTTTGGTACAACACCTACCCCTAACATTGTGTTTTCACAGACCCTAACCGTAACCCTTATTGCACGTTTTTGTACTAATTTTTACCTGAAATTAATCTCTTTGTACTAACCCTTACCCCTTATTTTGTGTTTTCATCGACTCTAACCCTCATTGTATAATTTTGTACTAACCCTAAGTGTATCTTATTATGCTAACCCCTAACCCTAATTGTAAGTTTTTGTACTAATCCTTATCATAAATGTATTTTTTGCACTAACCCCTACCACTTATTTCGTGTTTTCATCGACTTCAACCCTAATTATGTAATGTTGTACTAACCCTAACCCTAAATGTATCTTTTTATGCTAACCCCTAACCCTAACTATGTATTTTATAATAACTCTAACCCTATTTATATGTTTTACACTAACCCTAATTGTATGTTTTTGTACTAACCCTTACCATACATGTACCTTTTTGGTCCAACCCCTTCCCCTAACTTTGTGTTTTCACAGACCCTTACCGTAACCCTAATTGTACGTTTTTGTACTAACCTTTACCTGAAATGAATTTCTTTGTACTAACCCCTACCCCTTATTTTGTGTTTTCATCGACCCTAACCCTAATTGTATGATTTTGTACTAACCCTAACCCTAAGTGTATCTTAATATGCTAACCCCTAACCCTAATTGTGTGTTTTATACTAACCAGAACCCTAATTATACGTTTTACACCAACCCTAACCCTAATTGTAAGTTTTTGTACTAACCCTTATCATAAATTTATTTTTGTACTAACCCCGACCACTTGTTTTGTGTTTTCATCGACTTCAACCCTAATTATATTATTTTGTACTAACCCTAACCCCAAATATATCTTTTTATGCTAACCCCTAACCCTAACTGTGTGTTTTATAATAATCCTAACCCTAATTATATGTTTTACACTAACCCTAACCCTAATTGTATGTTTTTGTACTAACCCTTATCATACATGTATCTTTTTGGTCCAACACCTACCCCTAACTTTGTGTTTTCACAGAACCTTACCGTAACCCTAATTGTACGTTTTTGTACTAACTTTTACCTGAAATGAATTTCTTTGTACTAACTCCTATCCCTTATTTTGTGTTTTCATCGACCCTAACCCTAATTGTATGATCTTGTACTAAACCTAACCCTAAGTTTATCTTAATATGCTAACCCCTAACCCTAATTGTGTGTTTTATACTAACCCTAACCCTAATGATACATTTTACACCAACCCTAACCCTAATTGTAAGTTTTTGTACTAACCCTTATCATACATGTATCTTTTTGGTACAACACCTACCCCTAACTTTGTGTTTTCAGAGACCCTAACCGTAACCCTTATTGCACGTTTTTGTACTAACTTTTACCTGAAATGAATCACTTTGTACTAACCCCTACCCCTTATTTTGTGTTTTCATCGACTCTAACCCTCATTGTATGATTTTGTACTAACCCTAAGTGTATCTTAATATGCTAACCCCTAACTTTAATTGTGTGTTTTATACTTACCCTAACCCTAATTATATTTTTTACACTAACCCTAAACCTAATTGTAAGTTTTTGTACTAACCCTTATCATAAATGTATTTTTTGCTCTAACCCCTACCACTTATTTCGTGTTTTCATCGACTTCAACCCTATTTATATAATTTTGTACTAACCCTAACCCTAAATGTATCTTTTTATGCTAACCCCTAACCCTAACTATGTATTTAATAATAACTCTAATCCTATTTATATGTTTTACGCTAACCCTAATTGTATGTTTTTGTACTAACCCTTACCATACATGTACCTTTTTGGTCCAACCCCTTCCCCTAACTTTGTGTTTTCACAGACCCTTACCGTAACCCTAATTGTACGTTTTTGTACTAACCTTTACCTGAAATGAATTTCTTTGTACTAACCCCTACCCCTTATCTTGTGTTTTCATCGACCCTAACTCTAATTGTATGATTTTGTACTAACCCTAACCCTAAGTGTATCTTAATATGCTAACCCCTAACCTTAATTGTGTGTTTTATACTAACCAGAACCCTAATTATACGTTTTACACCAACCCTAACCCTAATTGTAAGTTTTTGTACTAACCCTTATCATACATGTATCTTTTTGGTCCAACACCTACCCCTAACTTTGTGATTTCACAGAACCTTATTGTAACCCTAATTGTACGTTTTTGTACTAACTTTTACCTGAAATGAATTTCTTTGTACTAACCCCTACCCCTTATTTTGTGTTTTCATCGACCCTAACCCTAATTGTATGATCTTGTACTAACCCTAAGTTTATCTTAATATGCTAACCCCTAACCCTAATTGTGTGTTTTATGCTAACCCTAACCCTAATTATACATTTTACACCAACCCTAACCCTAATTAAAAGTTTTTGTACTAACCCTTATCATACATGTATCTTTTTGGTACAACACCTACCCCTAACTTTGTGTTTTCACAGACCCTAACCGTAACCCTTATTGCACGTTTTTGTACTAACTTTTACCTGAAATGAATCTCTTTGTACTAACCCCTACCCTTATTTTGTGTTTTCATCGACTCTAACCCTCATTGTATGATTTTGTACTAACCCTAAGTGTATCTTAATATGCTAACCCCTAACTCTAATTGTGTGTTTTATACTTACCCTAACCCTAATTATATTTTTTACACTAACCCTAACCCTAATTGTAAGTTTTTGTACTAACCCTTATCATAAATTTATTTTTGTACTAACCCCGACCACTTGTTTTGTGTTTTCATCGACTTCAACCCTAATTATATTATTTTGTACTAACCCTAACCCTAAATATATCTTTTTATGCTAACCCCTAACCCTAACTGTGTGTTTTATAATAATCCTAACCCTAATTATATGTTTTAAACTAACCCTAACCCTAATTGTATGTTTTTGTACTAACCCTTATCATACATGTATCTTTTTGGTCCAACACCTACCCCTAACTTTGTGTTTTCACAGAACCTTATTGTAACCCTAATTGTACGTTTTTGTACTAACTTTTACCTGAAATGAATTGCTTTGTACTAACCCCTACCCCTTATTTTGTGTTTTCATCGATCCTAACCCTAATTGTATAATTTTGTACTAACCCTAACCCTAAGTGTATCTTAATATGCTAGCCCCTAACCGTAATTGTGTGTTTTATGCTAACCCCTAACAATAACTGTGTGTTTTATAGTAACCCCAACCCTAATTATATGTTTTACACCAACCCTAACCCTAATTGTACATTTTTATACTAACCCTTACCATACATGTATCTTTTTGATCCAACCCCTACCCCTAACTTTGTGTTTTCACAGACCCTTACTGTAACCCTAATTGTACGTTTTTGTACTAACCTTTACCTGAAATGAATTTCTTTGTACTAACCCCTATCCCTTATTTTGTGTTTTCATCGACCCTAACCCTAATTGTATGATTTTGTACTAACCCTAACCCTAAGTGTATCTTAATATGCTAGCCCCTAACCGTAATTGTGTGTTTTATACTAACCCTAACCCTAATTATACGTTTTACACCAACCCTAACCCTAATTGTAAGTTTTTGTACTATCATACATGTATCTTTTTGGTCCAACACCTAATCCTAACTTTGTGTTTTCACAGACCCTAACCGTAACCCTTATTGCACGTTTTTGTACTAACTTTTACCTGAAATTAATCTCTGTACTAACCCCTACCCCTTATTTTGTGTTTTCATCGACTCTAACCCTCATTGTATAATTTTGTACTAACCCTAAGTGTATCTTAATATGCTAACCCCTAACCCTAATTGTAAGTTTTTGTACTCATCCTTATCATAAATGTATTTTTTGCACTAACCCCTACCACTTATTTCGTGTTTTCATCGACTTCAACCCTAATTATGTAATTTTGTACTAACCCTTACCCTAAATGTATCTTTTTATGCTAACCCCTAACCCTAACTATGTATTTTATAATAACTCCAACCCTATTTATATGTTTTACACTAACCCTAATTGTATGATTTTGTACTAACCCTTACCATACATGTACCTTTTCGGTCCAACCCCTTCCCCTAACTTTGTGTTTTCACAGACCCTTACCGTAACCCTAATTGTACGTTTTTGTACTAACCTTTACCTGAAATGAATTTCTTTGTACTAACCCCTACCCCTTATTTTGTGTTTTCATCGACTCTAACCCTCATTGTATGATTTTGTACTAACCCTAACCCTAAGTGTATCTTAATATGCTAACCCCTAACCCTAATTGTGTGTTTTATACTAACCCTAACCCTAAATGTATCTTTTTATGCTAACCCCTAACCCTAACTATGTATTTTATAATAACTCTAACCCTATTTATATGTTTTACACTAACCCTAATTGTATGTTTTTGTACTAACCCTTATCATACATGTATCTTTTTGGTCCTACACCTACCCCTAACTTTGTGTTTTCACAGAACCTTACCGTAACCCTAATTGTATGTTTTTGTACTAACCCTTACCATACATGTATCTTTTTGGTCCAACCCCTTCCCCGAACTTTGTGTTTTCACAGACCCTTACCGTAACCCTAATTGTACGTTTTTGTACTAACTTTTACCTGAAATGAATTTCTTTGTACTAACCCCTACCCCTTATTTTGTGTTTTCATCGACCCTAAACCTAATTGTATGATTTTGTACTAACCCTAACCCTAAGTGTATCTTAATATGCTAACCCCTAACCCTAATTGTGTGTTTTATACTAACCAGAACCCTAATTATACGTTTCACACCAACCCTAACCCTAATTGTAAGTTTTTGTACTAACCCTTATCATAAATTTATTTTTTGTACTAACCCCGACCACTTGTTTTGTGTTTTCATCGACTTCAACCCTAATTATATTATTTTGTACTAACCCTAACCCTGAATATATCTTTTTATGCTAACCCCTAACCCTTATTGTGTGTTTTATGATAATCCTAACCCTAATTATATGTTTTACACTAACCCTAACCCTAATTGTATGTTTTTGTACTAACCCTTAACCATACATGTATCTTTTTGGTCCAACACCTACCCCTAACTTTACTTTGTGTTTTCACAGAAGCTAACCGTAACCCTTATTGCACGTTTTTGTACTAACCTTTACCTGAAATGAATTTCTTTGTACTAACCCCCACCCCTTGTTTTGTGTTTTCGTCGACCCTAACCCTAATTGTATGATTTTGTACTAACCCTAACCCTTAGTATATCTTGATATGCTAACCCTAATTGTGTGTTTTATACTAACCGTAACCCTAATTATACGTTTTGCACTAACCCTAACCCTAATTGTAAGTTTTTGTACTAACCCTTATCATAAATTTATTTTTTTATACTAACCCCTACCACTTATTTTGTGTTTTCATCGACTTCAACCCTAATTATATAATTTTGTTCTAACCCTAACCCTAAATATATCTTTTAATGCTAACCCCTAACCCTAACTGTGTGTTTTATAATAATCCTAACCCTAATTATATGTTTTACACTAACCCTAACCCTAATTGTACATTTTTGTACTAACCCTTAACCATACATGTATCTTTTTGGTACAACACCTACCCCTAACTTTGTGTTTTCACAGAAGCTAACCGTAACCATTATTGCACGTTTTTGTACTAACCTTTACCTGAAATGAATTTCTTTGTACTAACCCCCACCCCTTATTTTGTGTTTTCATCGACCCTAACCCTAATTGTATGATTTTGTACTAACCCTAACCATAAGTATATCTTAATATGCTAACCCTAATTGTGTGTTTTATACTAACCCTAACCCTAATTATACGTTTTGCACTAACCCTAACCCTTATTGTAAGTTTTTGTACTAACCCTTATCATAAATTTATTTTTTGTACTAACCCCTACCACTTATTTTGTGTTTTCATCGACTTCAACCCTAATTATATAATGTTGTACTAACCCTTACCCTAAATATATCATTTTTGCTTACCCCTAACCCTAACTGTGTGTTTTATAATAACCCTAACCCTAATTATATGTTTTACACCAACCCTAACCCTAATTGTATATTTTTGTACTAACCCTTAACAATACATGTATCTTTTTGGTAAACCACCTACCCCTAACTTTGTGTTTTCACAGAAGCTAACCGTAACCCTTATTGCACGTTTTTGTACTAACCTTTACCTGAAATGAATCTCTTTGTACTAACCCCTACCCCTTATTTTGTGTTTTCATCGACTCTAACCCTCATTGTATGATTTTGTACTAACCCTAAGTGTACCTTAATATGCTAACCGCTAACCGTAATTGTGTGTTTTATTCTTACCCTAGCCCTAATCATATTTTTTACACTAACCCTAACCGTAATTGTAAGTTTTTGTACTAATCCTTATCATAAATGTATTTTTTGCACTAACCCCTACCAATTATTTCGTGTTTTCATCGACTTCAACCCTAATTATATAATATGTACTAACCGTAACCCTAAATGTATCTTTTTATGCTAACCCCTAACCCTAACTGTGTATTTTACAATAACCCTAACCCTAATTATATGTTTTACACTAACCCTAACCCTAATTGTATGTTTTTGTACTAACCCTTATCATACATGTATCTTTTTAGACCAACACCTACCCCTAACTTTGTGTTTTCACAGACTCTTACCGTAACCCTAATTGTACGTTTTTGTACTAACCTTTACCTGAAATGAATTTCTTTGTACTAACCCCTACCCCTTATTTTGTGTTTTCATCGACCCTAACCCTAATTGTATGATTTTGTACTAACCCTAACCCTAAGTATATCTTAATATGCTAACCCTAATTGTGTGTTTTATACTAACCCTAACCCTAATTATACGTTTTGCACTAACCCTTACCCTAATTGTAAGTTTTTGTACTAACCCTTATCATAAATTTATTTTTTTATACTAACCCCTACCACTTATTTTGTGTTTTCATCGACTTCAACCCTAATTATATAATTTTGTTCTAACCCTAACCCTAAATATATCTTTTTATGCTAACCCCTAACCCTAACTGTGTGTTTTATAATAATCCTAACCCTAATTATATGTTTTACACTAACCCTAACCCTAATTGTACATTTTTGTACTAACCCTTAACCATACATGTATCTTTTTGGTACAACACCTACCCCTAACTTTGTGTTTTCACAGAAGCTAACCGTAACCCTTATTGCACGTTTTTGTACTAACCTTTACCTGAAATGAATTTCTTTGTACTAACCCCCACCCCTTATTTTGTGTTTTCATCGACCCTAACCCTAATTGTATGATTTTGTACTAACCCTAACCATAAGTATATCTTAATATGCTAACCCTAATTGTGTGTTTTATACTAACCCTAACCCTAATTATACGTTTTGCACTAACCCTAACCCTTATTGTAAGTTTTTGTACTAACCCTTATCATAAATTTATTTTTTGTACTAACCCCTACCACTTATTTTGTGTTTTCATCGACTTCAACCCTAATTATATAATGTTGTACTAACCCTTACCCTAAATATATCATTTTTGCTTACCCCTAACCCTAACTGTGTGTTTTATAATAACCCTAACCCTAATTATATGTTTTACACCAACCCTAACCCTAATTGTATATTTTTGTACTAACCCTTAACAATGCATGTATCTTTTTGGTAAACCACCTACCCCTAACTTTGTGTTTTCACAGAAGCTAACCGTAACCCTTATTGCACGTTTTTGTACTAACCTTTACCTGAAATGAATCTCTTTGTACTAACCCCTACCCCTTATTTTGTGTTTTCATCGACTCTAACCATCATTGTATGATTTTGTACTAACCCTAAGTGTACCTTAATATGCTAACCGCTAACCCTAATTGTGTGTTTTATTCTTACCCTAGCCCTAATTATATTTTTTACACTAACCCTAACCGTAATTGTAAGTTTTTGTACTAATCCTTATCATAAATGTATTTTTTGCACTAACCCCTACCAATTATTTCGTGTTTTCATCGACTTCAACCCTAATTATATAATATGTACTAACCGTAACCCTAAATGTATCTTTTTATGCTAACCCCTAACCCTAACTGTGTATTTTACAATAACCCTAACCCTAATTATATGTTTTACACTAACCCTAACCCTAATTGTATGTTTTTGTACTAACCCTTATCATACATGTATCTTTTTAGACCAACACCTACCCCTAACTTTGTGTTTTCACAGACTCTTACCGTAACACTAATTGTACGTTTTTGTACTAACCTTTACCTGAAATGAATTTCTTTGTACTAACCCCTACCCCTTATTTTGTGTTTTCATCGACCCTAACCCTAATTGTATGATTTTGTACTAACCCTAACCCTAAGTATATCTTAATATGCTAACCCTAATTGTGTGTTTTATACTAACCCTAACCCTAATTATACGTTTTGCACTAACCCTAACCCTAATTGTAAGTTTTTGCACTAACCCTCATCATAAATTTATTTTTTTTACTAACCCCTACCACTTATTTTGTGTTTTCATCGACTTCAACCCTAATTATATAATTTTGTACTAACCCTAACCCTGAATATATATATTTTTATGCTAACCCCTAACCCTAACTGTGTGTTTTATAATAATCCTAACCCTAATTATATGTTTTACACTAACCCTAACCCTAATTGTATGTTTTTGTACTAACCCTTAACCATACATGTATATTTTTGGTCCAACCCCTACCCCTAACTTTGTGTTTTCACAGACCCTTACCGTAACCATAATTGTACGTTTTTGTCCTAACCTTTACCTGAAATGAATTTCTTTGTACTAGCCCCTACCCCTTATTTTGTGTTTTCATCGACCCTAACCCTAATTGTATGATTTTGTACTAACCTTAACCCTAAGTATATCTTAATATGCTAACCCTAATTGTGTGTTTTATACTAACCCTAACCCTAATTATACGTTTTGCACTAACCCTAACCCTAATTGTAAGTTTTTGTACTAACCCTTATCATAAATTTATTTTTTGTACTAACCCCTATCACTTATTTTCTGTTTTCATCGACTTCAACCCTAATTATATAATTTTGTACTAACCCTAACCCTAAATATATCTTTTTATGCTAACGCCTAACCCTAACTGTGTGTTTTATAATAACCCTAACCCTAATTATATGTTTTACACTAACCCTTACCCTAATTGTATGTTTTTGTACTAACCCTTATCATACATGTATTTTTTTGGTCCAACACCTATCCCTAACTTTGTGTTTTCACAGAAGCTAACCGTAACCCTTATTGCACGTTTTTGTACTAACCTTTACCTGAAATGAATTTCTTTGTACTAACCCCCACCCCTTATTTTGTGTTTTCATCGACCCTAACCCTAATTGTATGATTTTGTACTAACCATAACCCTTAGTGTATCTTAATATGCTAACCCCTAATCCTAATTGTACATTTTTGTACTAGCCATTAACCATACATGTATCTTTTTGGTCCAACACCTACCCCTAACTTTGTGTTTTCACATAACCTTACCGTAACCCTAATTGTACGTTTCTGTACTAACTTTTACCTTAAATGAATTTCTTTGTACTAACCCCTACCCCTTATTTTGTGTTTTCATCGATCCTAACCCTAATTGTATGATTTTGTACTAACCATAACCCTAAGTGTATCTTAATATGCTTACCCCTAACCCTAATTGTGTATTTTATACTAACCCTAACCCAAATTATAAGTTTACACCAACCCTAACCCTAATTGTAAGTTTTTGTACTAACCCTTATCATAAATTTATTTTTTGTACTAACCCCGACCACTTGTTTTGTGTTTTCATCGACTTCAACCCTAATTATATTATTTTGTACTAACCCTAACACTAAATATATCTTTTTATGCTAACCCCTACCACTTATTTTGTGTTTTCATCGACTTCAACCCTAATTATATAATTTTGTACTAACCCTAACCCTGAATATATATATTTTTATGCTAACCCCTAACCCTAACTGTGTGTTTTGTAATAATCCTAACCCTAATTACATGTTTTACACTAACCCTAACCCTAATTGTATGTTTTTGTACTAACCCTTAACCATACATGTATCTTTTTGGTCCAACCCCTACCCCTAACTTTGTGTTTTCACAGACCCTTACCGTGACCATAATTGTACGTTTTTGTACTAACCTTTACCTGAAATGAATTTCTTTGTACTAGCCCCTACCCCTTATTTTGTGTTTTCATCGACCCTAACCCTAATTGTATGATTTTGTACTAACCTTAACCCTAAGTATATCTTAATATGCTAACCCTAATTGTGTGTTTTATACTAACCCTAACCCTAATTATACGTTTTGCACTAACCCTAACCCTAATTGTAAGTTTTTGTACTAACCCTTATAATAAATTTATTTTTTGTACTAACCCCTACCACTTATTTTCTGTTTTCATCGACTTCAACCCTAATTATATAATTTTGTACTAACCCTAACCCTAAATATATCTTTTTATGCTAACGCCTAACCCTAACTGTGTGTTTTATAATAACCCTAACCCTAATTATATGTTTTACACTAACCCTAACCCTAATTGTATGTTTTTGTACTAACCCTTATCATACATGTATCTTTTTGGTCCAACACCTACCCCTAACTTGGTGTTTTCACATAACCTTACCGTAACCCTAATTGTACGTTTTTGTACTAACTTTTACCTGAAATGAATTTCTTTGTACTAGCCCCTACCCCTTATTTTGTTTTTCATCGATCCTAACCCTAATTGTATGATTTTGTACTAACCCTAACCCTAAGTTTATCTTAATATGCTAACCCCTAGTCCTAATTGTGTGTTTTATACTAACCCTAACCCTAATTATACGTTTTACCACAACCCTAACCCTAATTGTAAGTTTCTGTACTAACCCTTATCATAAATTTATTTTTTGTACTAACCCCGACCACTTGTTTTGTGTTTTCATCGACTTCAACCCTAATTATATCATTTTGTACTAACCCTAACCCTAAATATATATTTTTATGCTAACCCCTAACCCTAACTGTGTGTTTTATAATAATCCTAACCCTAAATATATGTTTTACACTAACCCTAACCCTAATTGTATGCTTTTGTACTAACCCTTAACCATACATGTATCTTTTTGGTCCAACCCCTACCCCTAACTTTGTGTTTTCACAGACCCTTACCGTAACCCTAATTGTACGTTTTTGTACTAACATTTACCTGAGATGAATTTCTTTGTACTAACCCCTACCCCTTATTTTGTGTTTTCATCGACCCTAACCCTAATTGTATGATTTTGTACTAACCCTAACCCTAGGTATATCTTAATATGCTAACCCTAATTGTGTGTTTTATACTAACCCTAACCCTAATAATACGTTTTACACTAACCCTAACCCTAATTGTAAGTTTTTGTACTAACTCTTATCATAAATTTATTTTTGACTAACCCCTACCACTTATTTTGTGTTTTCATCGACTTCAACCCTAATTATATAATTTTGTACTAACCCTAAACCTAAATATATCTTTTTATGCTAACCCCTAACCCTAACTGTGTGTTTTATAATAACCCTAACCCTAATTATATGTTTTACACTAACCCTAACCCTAATTGTACATTTTTATACTAACCCTTACCATACATGTATCTTTTTGGTCCAACCCCTACCCCTAACTTTGTTTTTTCACAGACCCTTACTGTAACCCTAATTGTACATTTTTGTACTAACCTTTACCTGAAATGAATTTCTTTGTACTAACCCCTATCCTTTATTTTGTGTTTTCATCGACCCTAACCTTAATTGTATGATTTTGTACTAACCCTAACCCTAAGTGTTTCTTAACATGCTAACCCCTAACCCTAACTGTTAGTGTTATAATAACTCTAACCCTAATTATATGTTTAACACTTACCCTAACCCTAATTGTACATTTTTATTCTAACCCTTACCATACATGTATCTTTTTGGTCCAACCCCTACCCCTAACCCTAAGTGTTTCTTAATATGCTAATCCCTAACCCTAAGTGTTTATTAATATGCTAACCCCTAACACTAATTGTGTGTTTTATACTAACCCTAACCCTAATTATACGTTTAACACCAACCCTAACCCTAACAGTAAGTTTTTGTATTAACCCTTATCATACATGTATCTTTTTGGTACAACAACTACCCCTAACTTTGTGTTTTCACAGACCCTAACTGTAACCCTTATTGCACGTTTTTGTACTAACCCTTACCATACATGTATCTTTTTGGTCCAATCCCTACCCCTATTTTTGTGTTTTCACAGACCCTTACCGTAACCCTAATTGTACGTTTTTGAACTAACCTTTACCTGAAATGAATTTCTTTGTACTAGCCCCTACCCCTTATTTGTGTTTTCATCAACCCTAACCCTAATTGTATGATTTTGTACTAACCCTAACCCTAAGTATATCTTAATATGCTAACCCCTAACCCTAATTGTGTGTTTTATACTAACCCTAACCCTAATTATACGTTTAGCACTAACCCTGACCCTAATTGTAAGTTTTTGTACTAACCCGTTTCATTAATTTATTTTTTGTACTAACCCCTACCACTTATTTTGTGTTTTCATCGACTTCAACCCTAATTATATAATTTTGTACTAACCCTAACCCTAAAAATATCTTTTTATGCTAACCCCTAACCCTAACTGTGTGTTTTATAATAACCCTAACCCTAATTATATGTTTTACACTAACCCTAACCCTAATTGTATGTTTTTGTACTAACCCTTAACCATACATGTATGTTTTTGTACTAACCCTTAACCATACATGTATCTTTTTGGTACAACACCTACCCCTAACTTTGTGTTTTCACAGACCCTAACCGTAACCCTTATTGCACGTTTTTGTACTAACCTTTACCTGAAATGAATCTCTTTGTACTGACCCCTACCCCTTATTTTGTGTTTTCATCGACTCTAACCCTAATTGTATGATTTTGTACTAACACTTACCCTGAGTGTATTTTAATATTCTAACCCCTAACCCTAATTGTCTGTTTTATACTAACCCTAACCCTAATTATACGTTTTACACCAACCCTAACCCTAATTGTAAGTTTTTGTACTAACCCTTATCATACATGTATCTTTTTGGTCCAACACCTACCCCTAACTTTGAGTATTCACAGAACCTTACCGTAACCCTAATTGTACGTTTTTGTACTAACTTTTACCTGAAATGAATTTCTTTCTATTAACCCCTACCCCTTATTTTGTGTATTCATCGACCCTAACCCTAATTGTATGATTTTGTACTAAACCTTACCCTAAGTTTATCTTAATATGCTAACCCCTAACCCTAATTGTGTGTTTTATACTAACAAACCCTAATTATACGTTTTACACTAACCCTGACCCTAATTGTAAGTTTTTGTACTAACCCTTATCATAAAAGTATTTTTTGCACTAACCCCTACCACTTATTTTGTGTTTTCACAGACCCTTACTGTAACCCTAATTGTACGTTTTTGTACTAACCTTTACCTGAAATGAATCTCTTTGTACTAACCCCTACCCCTTATTTTGTGTTTTCATCGACTCTAACCCTAATTGTATGATTTTGTACTAACCCTAACCCTAAATGTATCTGAATATGCTAACCCCTAACCCTAATTGTTTGTTTTATACCTACCCTAACCCTAATTATATTTTTTACACTAACCCCAACCCTAATTGTAAGTTTTTGTACTAACCTTTATCATAAATGTATTTTTTGCACTAACCTCTACCACTTGTTTTGTGTTTTCATCGACTTCAACCCTAATTATATAATTTTGTAATAACCCTAACCCTAAATGTATCTTTTTATGCTAACCCCTAACCATAACTGTGTATTTTATAATAACTTTTACCCTAATTATATGTTTTACACTAACCCTAATTGTATGTTTTTGTACTAACCCTAACCCTAATTGTATGTTTTTGTACTTACCCTTAACCATACATGTATCTTTTTGGTCCAACCCCTACCCCTAACTTTGTGTTTTCACAGACCCTTACCGTAACCCTAATTGTACGTTTTTGTACTAACCTTTACCTGAAATGAATTTCTTTGTACTAACCCCTACGCCTTATGTTGTGCTTTCATCGACCCTAACCCTAATTGTATGATTTTGTATTAACCCTAACCCTAAGTGTATCTTAATATGCTAACCCCTAACCCTAATTGTGTGTTTTATACTAACCCTAACCCTAATTATACGTTTTGCACTAACCCTAACCCTAATTGTAAGTTTTTGTACTTACCCTTATCATAAATGTATTTTTTGTACTAACCCCAACTACCTATTTTGTGTTTTCATCGACTTCAACCCTAATTATATAATTCTGTACTAACCCTAACCATAAATATATCTTTTTATGCTAACCCCTAACCCTAATTGTGTGTTTTATACTAACCCTAACCCTAATTATACGTTTTACACCAACCCTAACCCTAATTGTAAGTTTTTGTACTAACCCTTATCATACATGTATCTTTTTGGTCCAACACCTACACCTAATTTTGTGTTTTCACAGACCCTTACCGTAACCCTAATTGTACGTTTTTGTACTAACCTTTACCTGAAATGAATTTCTTTGTACTAACCCCTATCCCTTATTTTGTCTTTTCATCGACCCTAACCCTAATTTTATGATTTTGTACTAACCCTAACCCTAAGTGTTTCTTAATATGCTAACCCCTAACCCTAAGTGTTTATTAATATGCTAACCCCTAACACTATTTGTGTGTTTTATACTAACCCTAACCCTAATTATACGTTTAACACCAACCCTAACCCTAATTGTAAGTTTTTGTATTAACCCTTATCATACATGTATCTTTTTGGTACAACACCTACCCCTAACTTTGTGTTTTCACAGACCCTTACCGTAACCCTTATTGCACGTTTTTGTACTAACCCTTACCGTACATGTATCTTTTTGGTCCAATCCCTACCCCTATTTTTGTGTTTTCACAGACCCTTACCGTAACCCTAATTGTACGTTTTTGTACTAACCTTTACCTGAAATGAATTTCTTTGTACTAACCCCTACCCCTTGTTCTGTGTTTTCATCGACCCTAACCCTAATTGTATGATTTTGTACTAAACCTAACCCTAAGTTTATCTTAATATGCTAACCCCTAACCCTAATTGTGTGTTTTATACTAACTAACCCTAATTATACGTTTTACACTAACCCTGACCCTAATTGTAAGTTTTTGTACTAACCCTTATCATAAATGTATTTTTTGCACTAACCCCTTCCACTTATTTTGTGTTTTCACAGACCCTTACTGTAACCCTAATTGTACGTTTTTGTACTAACCTTTACCTGAAATGAATCTCTTTGTACTAACCCCTACCCCTTATTTTGTTTTTTCATCGACTCTAACCCTAATTGTATGATTTTGTACTAACCCTAACCCTAAATGTATCTGAATATGCTAACCCCTAACCCTAATTGTTTGTTTAATACTTACCCTAACCCTTATTATATTTTTTACACTAACCCTAACCCTAATTGTAAGTTTTTGTACTAACCTTTATCATAAATGTATTTTTTGCACTACCCTCTACGACTTATTTTGTGTTTTCATCGACTTCAACCCTAATTATATAATTTTGTAATATTCCTAACCCTAAATGTATCTTTTTATGCTAACCCCTAACCATAACTGTGTATTTTATAATAACTTTTACCCTAATTATATGTTTTACACTAACCCTAATTGTATGTTTTTGTACTAACCCTTACCATACATGTATCTTTTTGGTCCAACCCCTTCGCCTAACTTTGTGTTTTCACAGACCCTTACCGTAACCCTAATTGTACGTTTTTGTACTAAACTTTACCTGAAATGAATTTCTTTGTACTAACCCCTACCCCTTATTTTGTGTTTTCATCGACCGTAACCCTAATTGTATGATTTTGTACTAACCCTCACCCTAAGTGTATCTTAATATGCTAACCCCTAACACTAATTTTGTGTTTTATACTAACACGAACCCTAATTATACGTTTTACACCAACCCTAACCCTAATTGTAAGTTTTTGTACTTACCCTTATCATAAACTTATTTTTTGTACTAACCCCTACCACTTATTTTGTGTTTTCATCGACTTCAACCCTAATTATATAATTTTGTACTAACCCTAACCCTAAATAAATCTTTTAATGCTAACCCCTAACCCTAACTGTGTGTTTTATAATAACCCTAACCCTAATTATATGTTTTACACTAACCCTAACCCTAATTGTATGTTTTTGTACTTACCCTTAACCATACATGTATCTTTTTGGTCCAACCCCTACCCCTAACTTTGTGTTTTCACAAACCCTTACCGTAACCCTAATTGTACGTTTTTGTACTAACCTTTACCTGAAATGAATTTCTTTGTACTAACCCCTACCCCTTATGTTGTGTTTTCATCGACCCTAACCCTAATTGTATGATTTTGTACTAACCCTAACCCTAAGTGTATCTTAATATGCTAACTCCTAACCCTAATTGTGTGTTTTATACTAACCCTAACCCTAATTTTACGTTTTGCACTAACCCTAACCCTAATTGTAAGTTTTTGTACTTACCCTTATCATAAATGTATTTTTTGTAATAACCCCAACTACCTATTTTGTGTTTTCATCGACTTCAACCCTAATTATATAATTTTGTACTAACCCTAACCCTAAATAAATCTTTTAATGCTAACCCCTAACCCTAACTGTGTGTTTTATAATAACCCTAACCCTAATTATATGTTTTACACTAACCCTAACCCTAATTGTATGTTTTTGTACTTACCCTTAACCATACATGTATCTTTTTGGTCTAACCCCTACCCCTAACTTTGTGTTTTCACAGACCCTTACCGTAACCCTAATTGTACGTTTTTGTACTAACCTTTACCTGAAATGAATTTCTTTGTACTAACCCCTACCCCTTATGTTGTGTTTTCATCGACCCTAACCCTAATTGTATGATTTTGTACTAACCCTAACCCTAAGTGTATCTTAATATGCTAACTCCTAACCCTAATTGTGTGTTTTATACTAACCCTAACCCTAATTATACGTTTAACACCAACCCTATCCCTAATTATAAGTTTTTGTATTAACCCTTATCATACATGTATCTTTTTGGTCCAATCCGTACCCCTATTTTGTGTTTTCACAGACCCTTACCGTTACCCTAATTGTACGTTTTTGTACTAACCTTTACCTGAAATGAATTTCTTTGTACTTACCCCTACCCCTTGTTCTGTGTTTTCATCGACCCTAACCCTAATTGTATGATTTTGTACTAACCCTTATCATACATGTATCTTTTTGGTCCAACCCCTACCCCTAACTTTGTGTTTTCACAGAACCTTACCGTAACCCTAATTGTACGTTTTTGTACTAACCTTTACCTGAAATGAATTTCTTTGTACTAACCCCTACCCTTTATTTTGTGTTTTCATCGACCCTAACCCTATTTGTATGATTTTGTCCTAACCCTAAGTGTATCTTAATATGCTAACCCCTAACACTAATTGTGTGTTTTAGACTAACCCTAACCCTAATTATACGTTTTACTTTAACCCTAGCCCTAATTGTAAGTTTTTGTACCAACCATTATAATAAATGTATTTTTTGTGCTAACCCCTACCACTTATTTTGTGTTTTCATCGACTTCAACCCTAATTATATAATTTTGTACTAACCCTAACCCTAAATATATCTTTTAATGCTAACCCCTAACCCTAACTGTGTGTTTTATAATAACCCTAACCCTAATTATATGTTTTACACTAACCCTAACCCTAATTGTATGTTTTTGTACTTACCCTTAACCATGCATGTATCTTTTTGGTCCAACCCCTACCCCTAACTTTGTGTTTTCACAGACCATTACCGTAACCCTAATTGTACGTTTTTGTACTAACCTTTACCTGAAATGAATTTCTTTGTACTAACCCCTCCCCGTTATTTTGTGTTTTCATCGACCCTAACCCTATTTGTATGATTTTGTACTGACCCTAACCCTAAGTGTATCTTAATATGCTAACCCCTAACACTAATTGTGTGTTTTAGACTAACCCTAACCCTAATTATACGTTTTACTTTAACCCTAGCCCTAATTGTAAGTTTTTGTACCAACCATTATAATAAATGTATTTTTTGTGCTAACCCCTACCACTTATTTTGTGATTTCGTCGACTTCAACCCTAATTATATAATTTTGTACTAACTATAACCCTAAATATATCTTTTTATGGTAACCCCTAACACTAACTGTGTGTTTTATAATAACCCTAGCCCTAATTATACGTTTTACACTAACCCTACCCTAATTGTACATTTTTGTACTAACTTTTACCTGAAATGAATTTCTTTGTACTAACCCTTACCCCTTATTTTGTGTTTTCATCGACCCTAACCCTATTTGTATGATTTTGTACTAACCCTAAGTCTATCTTTTTATGCTAACCCCTAACACTAATTGGGTGTTTTAGACTAACCCAAACCCTAATTATACGTTTTACACTAACCCTAACCCTAATTGTAAGTTTTTGAACTAACCCTTATCATAAATGTATTTTTTGCACTAACCCCTACCACTTATTTTGTGTTTTCATCGACTTCAACCCTAATTATATAATTTTGTACTAACCCTAGCCCTAATTATACGTTTTACACTAACCCTACCCTAATTGTACATTTTTGTACTAACTTTTACCTGAAATGAATTTCTTTGTACTAACCCTTTCCCCTTATTTTGTGTTTTCATCGACCCTAACCCTATTTGTATGATTTTGTACTAACCCTAAATGTATCTTTTTATGCTAATCCTTAACCCTAATTGTGTGTTTTATACTAACCCTAACCCTAATTATACGTTTTACATCAACCCTAACCCTAATTGTAAGTTTTTGTACTAACCCTTATCATACATGTATCTTTTTGGTCCAACACCAACCCCTAACTTTGTGTTTTCACGGAACCTTACCGTAACCCTAATTGTACGTTTTTGTACCAAACTTTACCTGAAATGAATTTCTTTGTACTAACCCCTACCCCTTATTTTGTGTTTTCATCGACCCTAACCCTAATTTTATGATTTTGTACTAAACCTAACCCTAAGTTTATCTTAATATGCTAACCCCTAACCCTAATTGTGTGTTTTATACTAACCCTAACCCTAATTATACGTTTAACACCAACCCTATCCCTAATTATAAGTTTTTGTATTAACCCTTATCATACATGTATCTTTTTGGTACAACACCTACCCCTAACTTTGTGTTTTCACAGACCCTAACCGTAACCCTTATTGCACGTTTTTGTACTAACCCTTACCATACATGTATCTTTTTGGTCCAATCCGTACCCCTATTTTGTGTTTTCACAGACCCTTACCGTTACCCTAATTGTACGTTTTTGTACTAACCTTTACCTGAAATGAATTTCTTTGTACTTACCCCTACCCCTTGTTCTGTGTTTTCATCGACCCTAACCCTAATTGTATGATTTTGTACTAACCCTTATCATACATGTATCTTTTTGGTCCAACCCCTACCCCTAACTTTGTGTTTTCACAGAACCTTACCGTAACCCTAATTGTACGTTTTTGTACTAACCTTTACCTGAAATGAATTTCTTTGTACTAACCCCTACCCTTTATTTTGTGTTTTCATCGACCCTAACCCTATTTGTATGATTTTGTCCTAACCCTAAGTGTATCTTAATATGCTAACCCCTAACACTAATTGTGTGTTTTAGACTAACCCTAACCCTAATTATACGTTTTACTTTAACCCTAGCCCTAATTGTAAGTTTTTGTACCAACCATTATAATAAATGTATTTTTTGTGCTAACCCCTACCACTTATTTTGTGTTTTCATCGACTTCAACCCTAATTATATAATTTTGTACTAACCCTAACCCTAAATATATCTTTTAATGCTAACCCCTAACCCTAACTGTGTGTTTTATAATAACCCTAACCCTAATTATATGTTTTACACTAACCCTAACCCTAATTGTATGTTTTTGTACTTACCCTTAACCATGCATGTATCTTTTTGGTCCAACCCCTACCCCTAACTTTGTGTTTTCACAGACCATTACCGTAACCCTAATTGTACGTTTTTGTACTAACCTTTACCTGAAATGAATTTCTTTGTACTAACCCCTCCCCGTTATTTTGTGTTTTCATCGACCCTAACCCTATTTGTATGATTTTGTACTGACCCTAACCCTAAGTGTATCTTAATATGCTAACCCCTAACACTAATTGTGTGTTTTAGACTAACCCTAACCCTAATTATACGTTTTACTTTAACCCTAGCCCTAATTGTAAGTTTTTGTACCAACCATTATAATAAATGTATTTTTTGTGCTAACCCCTACCACTTATTTTGTGATTTCGTCGACTTCAACCCTAATTATATAATTTTGTACTAACTATAACCCTAAATATATCTTTTTATGGTAACCCCTAACACTAACTGTGTGTTTTATAATAACCCTAGCCCTAATTATACGTTTTACACTAACCCTACCCTAATTGTACATTTTTGTACTAACTTTTACCTGAAATGAATTTCTTTGTACTAACCCTTACCCCTTATTTTGTGTTTTCATCGACCCTAACCCTATTTGTATGATTTTGTACTAACCCTAAGTCTATCTTTTTATGCTAACCCCTAACACTAATTGGGTGTTTTAGACTAACCCAAACCCTAATTATACGTTTTACACTAACCCTAACCCTAATTGTAAGTTTTTGAACTAACCCTTATCATAAATGTATTTTTTGCACTAACCCCTACCACTTATTTTGTGTTTTCATCGACTTCAACCCTAATTATATAATTTTGTACTAACCCTAGCCCTAATTATACGTTTTACACTAACCCTACCCTAATTGTACATTTTTGTACTAACTTTTACCTGAAATGAATTTCTTTGTACTAACCCTTTCCCCTTATTTTGTGTTTTCATCGACCCTAACCCTATTTGTATGATTTTGTACTAACCCTAAATGTATCTTTTTATGCTAATCCTTAACCCTAATTGTGTGTTTTATACTAACCCTAACCCTAATTATACGTTTTACATCAACCCTAACCCTAATTGTAAGTTTTTGTACTAACCCTTATCATACATGTATCTTTTTGGTCCAACACCAACCCCTAACTTTGTGTTTTCACGGAACCTTACCGTAACCCTAATTGTACGTTTTTGTACCAAACTTTACCTGAAATGAATTTCTTTGTACTAACCCCTACCCCTTATTTTGTGTTTTCATCGACCCTAACCCTAATTTTATGATTTTGTACTAAACCTAACCCTAAGTTTATCTTAATATGCTAACCCCTAACCCTAATTGTGTGTTTTATACTAACCCTAACCCTAATTATACGTTTTACACTAACCCTGACCCTAATTGTAAGTTTTTGTACTAACCTTCATCATAAATGTATTTTTTGCACTAACCCCTACCACTTATGTTGTGTTTTCATCGACTTCAACCCTAATTATATAATTTTGTACTAACCCTAACCCTAAATGTATCTTTTTATGCTAACCCCTAACCCTAACTGAGTGTTTTATAATAACCCTAACCCTAATTGTATGATTTCGTACTAACCCTAACCCTAAGTGTTTCTTAATATGCTAACCCCTAACCCTAATTGTGTGTTTTATACTAACCCTAACCCTAATTATAACCCTAATAGTAAGTTTTTGTACTAACCCTTATCATACATGTATCTTTTTGGTACAACACCTACCCCTAACTTTGTGTTTTCACAGACCCTAACCGTAACCCTTATTGCACGTTTTTGTACTAACCTGAAATGAATCTCTTTGTACTAACCCCTACCCCTTATTTTGTGTTTTCATCGATTCTAACCCTATTTGTATGATTTTGTACTAACCCCTTACCCTAAGTGTATCTGAATATGCTTAACCCTTACCCTAATTGTTTGTTTTATACTTACCCTAACCTTAATTATATTTTTAACACTAACCCTAACCCTAATTGTAAGTTTTTGTACTAACCCTTATCATAAATGTATTTTTTGCACTAACCTCTACCACTTATTTTGTGTTTTCATCGACTTCAACCCTAATTATATAATTTTGTAATAACCCTAACCCTAAATGTATCTTTTTATGCTAACCCCTAACCATAACTGTGTATTTTAGAATAACTCTAACCCTAATTATATGTTTTACACTAACCCTAATTGTATGTTTTTGTACTAACCCTTACCATACATGTATCTTTTTGGTCCAACCCTTTCCTCTAACTTTGTGTTTTCACAGACCCTTACCGTATCCCCAATTGTACGTTTTTGTACTAACCTTTACCTGAAATGAATTTCTTTGTACTAACCCCTACCCCTTATTTTGTGTTTTCATCGACCCTAACCCTAATTGTATGATTTTGTACTAACCATAACCCTTAGTGTATCTTTATATGCTAACCCCTAACCCTAATTTTGTGTTTTATACTAACCCGAACCCTAATTATACGTTTTACACCAACCCTAAGCCTAATTGTAAGTTTTTGTATTAACCCTTACCATAAATTTATTTTTTGTACTAACCCCTACCACTTATTTTGTGTTTTCATCGACTTCAACCCTAATTATATAATTTTGTACTAACCCTTACCCTAAATGTATCTTTTTATGCTAACCCCTAACCCTAATTGTGTGTTTTATACTAACCCTAACCCTAATTATACGTTTTACACCAACCCTATTCCTAATTGTATGTTTTTGTACTAACCCTTATCATACATGTATCTTTTTGGTCCAACACCTACCCCTAATTTTGTGTTTTCACAGACCCTTACCGTAACCCTAATTGTACATTTTTGTACTAACCTTTACCTGAAATGAATTTCTTTGTACTAACCCCTGTCCCTTATTTTGTGTTTTCATCGACCCTAACCCTAATTTTATGATTTTGTACTAACCCTAACCCTAAGTGTTTCTAAATATGCTAACCCCTAACCCTAAGTGTTTCTTAATATGCTAACCCCTAACACTAATTGTGTGTTTTATACTAACCCTAACCCTAATTATACGTTTAACACCAACCCTAACCCTAATTGTAAGTTTGTGTACTAACCCTTATCATACATGTTTCTTTTTGGTACAACACCTACCCCTAACTTTGTGTTTGCACAGACTCTAACCGTAACCCTTATTGTACGTTTTTATACTAACCCTACCATGCATGTATCTTTTTGGTCCAATCCCTACCCCTAAATTTGTGTTTTCACAGACCCTTACCGTAACCCTAATTGTACGTTTTTGTACTAACCTTTACCTGAAATGAATTTCTTTGTACTAAACCCTACCCCTTGTTCTGTGTTTTCATCGACCCTAACCCTAATTGTATGATTTTGTATTAACCCTTATCATACATATATCTTTTTGGTCCAATCCCTACCCCTAACTTTGTGTTTTCACAGAACCTTACCGTAACCCTAATTGTACGTTTTTGTACTAACCTTTACCTTAAATGAATTTCTTTGTACTAACCCCTATCCCTTATTTTGTGTTTTCATCGACCCTAACCCTAATTTTATGATTTTGTACTAACCCTAACCCTAAGTAAGTGTTTCTTAATATGCTAATCCTTAACCCTAATTGTGTGTTTCATACTAACCCTAACCCTAATTATACGTTTTACTTTTACCCTAACCCTAATTGTAAGTTTTTGTACCAACCCTTATCATAAATGTATTTTTTGTACTAACCCCTACCACTTATTTTGTGTTTTCGTCGACTTCAACCCTAATTATATAATTTTGTACTAACCCTATCCCTAAATATATCTTTTTATGGTAACCCCTAACACTAACTGTGTGTTTTATAATAACCCTAGCCCTAATTATACGTTTTACACTAACCCTACCCTATTGTATATTTTTGTACTAACTTTTACCTGAAATGAATTTCTTTGTGCTAACCCCTACCACTTATTTTGTGTTTTCATCGACCCTAACCCTATTTGTATGATTTTGTACTAACCCTAACCCTAAGTGTTTCTTTTTATGCTAACCCCTAACACTAATTGTGTGTTTTATACTAACCCTAACCCTAATTATACGTTTTACTTTAACCCTAACCCTAATTGTAAGTTTTTGTACCAACCCTTATCATCAATGTATTTTTTGTACTAACCCCTACCACTTATTTTGTGTTTTCGTCGACTTCAACCCTAATTATATAATTTTGTACTAACCCTATCCCTAAATATATCTTTTTATGGTAACCCCTAACACTAACTGTGTGTTTTATAATAACCCTAGCCCTAATTATACGTTTTACACTAACCCTACCCTAATTGTACATTTTTGTACTAACTTTTACCTGAAATGAATTTCTTTGTGCTAACCCGTACCCTTATTATGTGTTTTCATCGACCCTAACCCTATTTGTATGATTTTGTACTAACCCTAACCCTAAGTGTTTCTAAATATGCTAACCCCTAACCCTAAGTGTTTCTTAATATGCTAATCCTTAACCCTAAGTGTTTCTTGATATGCTAATCCTTAACCCTAATTGTGTGTTTCACACTAACCCTAACCCTAATTATACGTTTTACTTTTACCCTAACCCTAATTGTAAGTTTTTGTACCAACCCTTATCATAAATGTATTTTTTGTACTAACCCCTACTACTTATTTTGTGTTTTCGTCGACTTTAACCCTAATTATATAATTTTGTACTAACCCTATCCCTAAATATATCTTTTTATGGTAACCCCTAACACTAACTGTGTGTTTTATAATAACCCTAGCCCTAATTATACGTTTTACACTAACCCTACCCTATTGTATATTTTTGTACTAACTTTTACCTGAAATGAATTTCTTTGTGCTAACCCCTACCACTTATTTAGTGTTTTCATCGACCCTAACCCTAATTTTATGATTTTGTACTAACCCTAACCCTTAGTGTTTCTAAATATGCTAACCCCTAACCCTAAGTGTTTCTTAATATGCTAATCCTTAACCCTAATTGTGTGTTTCATACTAACCCTAACCCTAATTATACGTTTTACTTTAACCCTAACCCTAATTGTAAGTTTTTGTACCAACCCTTATCATAAATGTATTTTTTGTACTAACCCCTACCACTTATTTTGTGTTTCGTCGACTTCAACCCTAATTATATAATTTTGTACTAACCCTATCCCTAAATATATCTTTTTATGGTAAACCCTAACACTAACTGTGTGTTTTATAATAACCCTAGCCCTAATTATACGTTTTACACTAACCCTACCCTATTGTATATTTTTGTACAAACTTTTACCTGAAATGAATTTCTTTGTGCTAACCCCTACCACTGATTTTGTGTTTTCATCGACCCTAACCCTATTTGTATGATTTTGTACTAACCCTAACCCTAAGTGTATCTTTTTATGCTAACCCCTAACACTAATTGTGTGTTTTATATTAACCCTAACCCTAATTATACGTTTTACTTTAACCCTAACCCTAATTGTAAGTTTTTGTACCAACCCTTATCATAAATGTCTTTTTTGTACTAACCCCTACCACTTATTTTGTGTTTTCGTCGACTTCAACCCTAATTATATAATTTTGTACTAACCCTATCCCTAAATATATCTTTTTATGGTAACCCCTAACACTAACTGTGTGTTTTATAATAACCCTAGCCCTAATTATACGTTTTACACTAACCCTACCCTAATTGTACATTTTTGTACTAACTTTTACCTGAAATGAATTTCTTTGTGCTAACCCGTACCCTTATTTTGTGTTTTCATCCACCCTAACCCTATTTGTATGATTTTGTACTAACCCTAACCCTAAGTGTATCTTTTTATGCTAACCCCTAACACTAATTGTGTGTTTTATATTAACCCTAACCCTAATTATACGTTTTACACTAACCCTAACCCTAATTGTAAGTTTTTGTATTAACCCTTATCATAAATGTATTTTTTGCACTAACCCCTACCACTTATTTTGTGTTTTCATCGACTTCAACCCTAATTATATAATTTTGTACCAACTCTAACCCTAAATATATCTTTTTATGCTAACCCCTAACCCTACCTGTGTGTTTTATAATAACCCTTACCCTAATTATATGTTTTACACTAACCTCAACCCTAATTGTATGTTTTTTGTACTAACCCTTAACCATACATGTATCTTTTTGGTCCAACCCCTACCCCTAACTTTGTGTTTTCACAGACCCTTACAGTAACCCTAATTGTACGTTTTTGTACTAACCTTTACCTGAAATGAATTTCTTTGTACTAGCCCCTACCCCTTATTTTGTGTTTTCATCGACCCTAACCCTAATTGTATGATTTTGTACTAACCCTAACCCTAAGTATATCTTAATATGCTAACCCCTAACCCTAATTGTGTGTTTTATACTAACCCTAACCCTAATTATACGTTTTACACTAACCCTGACCCTAATTGTAAGTTTTTGTACTAACCTTTACCTGAAATGAATTTCTTTTTACTAACCCCTACCCCTTATTTTGTGTTTTCATCGACCCTAACCCTAATTGTATGATTTTGTACTAACCCAAACCCTAAGTGTATCTTAATATGCTAACCCCTAACCCTAATTGTGTGTTTTATATTAACCCGAACCCTAATTATACGTTTTACACCAACCCTAACCCTAATTGTAAGTTTTTGTACTAACCCTTATCATAAATTTATTTTTTGTACTAACCCCGACCACTTATTTTGTGTTTTCATAGACTTCAACCCTAATTATATAATTTTGTACTAACCCTAACCCTAAATGTATCTTTTTATGCTAACCCCTAACCCTAATTGTGTGTTTTATACTAACCCTAACCCTAATTATACGTTTTACACCAACCCTAACCCTAATTGTAAGTTTTTGTACTAACCCTTATCATACATGTATCTTTTTGGTCCAACATCTACCCCTAACTTTGTTTTCACAGACCCTAACCGTAACACTTATTGCACGTTTTTGTACTAACCTATACCTGAAATGAATCTCTTTGTACTAGCCCCTACCCCTTATTTTGTGTTTTCATCGACCCTAACCCTAATTGTATGATTTTGTACTAACCCTAACCCTAAGTATATCTTAATATGCTAACCCCTAACCCTAATTGTGTGTTTTATACTAACCCTAACCCTAATTATACGTTTTACACTAACCCTGACCCTAATTGTAAGTTTTTGTACTAACCTTTACCTGAAATGAATTTCTTTTTACTAACCCCTACCCCTTATTTTGTGTTTTCATCGACCCTAACCCTAATTGTATGATTTTGTACTAACCCTTAACCATACATAACCCTTAACCATACATGTATCTTTTTGGTACAACACCTACCCCTAACTTTGTGTTTTCACAGACCCTAACCGTAACCCTTATTGCACGTTTTTGTACTAACCTTTACCTGAACTGAATCTCTTTTTACTAGCCCCTACCCCTTTTTTTGTGTTTTCATCGACCCTAACCCTAATTGTATGATTTTGTACTAGCCCTAACCCTAAGTGTATCTTAAAATGCTGACCCCTAACCTTAATTGTGTGTTCTATACTAACCCTAACCCTAATTATATTTTTTACACTAACCCTAACCCTAATTGTAAGTTTTTGTACTAACCCTTATAATACATTTATTTTTTGTACTAACCCCGACCACTTATTTTGTGTTTTCATCGACTTCAACCCTAATTATATAATTTTGTACTAACCCTAACCCTAAATATATCTTTTTATGCTAGCCCCTAACCCTAACTGTGTGTTTTATAATAACCCTTACCCTAATTATATGTTTTACACTAACCCTAACCCTAATTGTATGTTTTTGTACTAACCCTTAACCATACATGTATCTTTTTGGTCCAACCCCTACCCCTAACTTTGCGTTTTCACAGACCCTTACAGTAACCCTAATTGTACGTTTTTGTACTAACCTTTACCTGAAATGAAATCTTTGTACTAGCCCCTACCCCTTATTTTGCGTTTTCATCGACCCTAACCCTAATTGTATGATTTTGTACTAACCCTAACCCTAAAATATATCTTAATATGCTAACCCTTAACCCTTATTGTGTGTTTGATACTAACCCTAACCCTAATTATACGTTTTGCACTAACCCTAACCCTAATTGTAAGTTTTTGTACTGACCCTTATCATAAATTTATTTTTTGTACTAACCCCTACCACTTACAGTCAGGGGACCAACTTGTAGAAGTCAGAATAGATCTTACTTGTACCAGTAAGATTCTATTTATGGTTTCTTACTCTGTAGAGTCAGATCCAATTCTGACTTCTATGGGTCAGAATGAATATGACTTGTTAGAGTAAGAATTGTTTCTATTAAATTTGCTCCAATATTCAATGTTTTTGAAATAACATTTCTCAAAACCAATAAATCTTATTCAAATTATTTCACAAGGTCAACAATGACATCCTGCATTTAGGATGAAAGAATCGTGAGCAAATAGGAAACAGATTGACTGTAAAGTTTCAATTATCTTCAAAGAATTTCATAGCTAATTATCTAAGACTGTCATTTATATCCACGGTTTTGAACACCAATGTGGTTTATACTAGATAAATAATTGTTATTTAATGATTTAAGCATAATTAAAGACCATGGTGTTCACGACCGCCAAAGTAGAGAAATTTACTGCCAAAGGAGGGCAGTAAAATTTTGATTCTGACTTGTACAAGTAAGAATGATATAAAAACAAAAAATCTAAATTACAAACCCATGACTATTTTGTAAGATTTATAAATAGATCTCAGTATATAGAAAAAGAATTTAACCATAGAGAATATCTCTGGATAAGAGACTTTGATAAAAAGACATTGTAGTATATTCTACTCGTAGAAGTCAGATTGAAATTTCTAAAAATAAGGAGAAGATAACTCTAGTTTGTTTAATCTGACTTGTACAAGTAAGATTGAATCTGATCATTCTGACTTGTACAAGTTGGTCCCCTGACTGACTTATTTTGTATTTTCATCGACTTCAACCCTAATTATATAATTTTGTACTAACCCTAACCCTAAATATATCTGTTTATGCTAACCCCTAACCCTAACTGTGTGTTTTATAATAACCCTAACCCTAATTATATGTTTTACACTAACCCTAACCCTAATTGTATGTTTTTGTACTAACCCTTAACCATACATAACCCTTAACCATACATGTATCTTTTTTAATACAACACCTACCCCTAACTTTGTGTTTTCACAGACCCTAACCGTAACCCTTATTGCACGTTTTTGTACTAACCTTTACCTGAACTGAATCTCTTTTTACTAGCCCCTACCCCTTTTTTGTGTTTTCATCGACCCTAACCCTAATTGTATGATTTTGTACTAGCCCTAACCCTAAGTGTATCTTAAAATGCTGACCCCTAACCTTAATTGTGTGTTCTATACTAACCCTAACCCTAATTATATTTTTTACACTAACCCTAACCCTAATTGTAAGTTTTTGTACTAACCCTTATAATACATTTATTTTTTGTACTAACCCCGACCACTTATTTTGTGTTTTCATCGACTTCAACCCTAATTATATAATTTTGTACTAACCCTAACCCTAAATATATCTTTTTATGCTAGCCCCTAACCCTAACTGTGTGTTTTATAATAACCCTTACCCTAATTATATGTTTTACACTAACCCTAACCCTAATTGTATGTTTTTGTACTAACCTTTACCTGAAATGAATTTCTTTGTACTAAACCCTACCCCTTGTTCTGTGTTTTCATCGACCCTAACCCTAATTGTATGATTTTGTACTAACCCTTATCATACATATATCTTTTTGGTCCAACCCCTACCCCTAACTTTGTGTTTTCACAGAACCTTACCGTAACCCTAATTGTACGTTTTTGTACTAACCTTTACCTTAAATGAATTTCTTTGTACTAACCCCTATCCCTTATTTTGTGTTTTCATCGACCCTAACCCTTAATTTTATGATTTTGTACTAACCCTAACCCTAAGTGTTTCTAAATATGCTAACCCCTAACCCTAAGTGTTTCTTAATATGCTAATCCTTAACCCTAATTGTGTGTTTCATACTAACCCTAACCCTAATTATACGTTTTACTTTTACCCTAACCCTAATTGTAAGTTTTTGTACCAACCCTTATCATAAATGTATTTTTTGTACTAACCCCTACCACTTATTTTGTGTTTTCGTCGACTTCAACCCTAATTATATAATTTTGTACTAACCCTATCCCTAAATATATCTTTTTATGGTAACCCCTAACACTAACTGTGTGTTTTATAATAACCCTAGCCCTAATTATACGTTTTACACTAACCCTACCCTATTGTATATTTTTGTACTAACTTTTACCTGAAATGAATTTCTTTGTGCTAACCCCTACCACTTATTTTGTGTTTTCATCGACCCTAACCCTATTTGTATGATTTTGTACTAACCCTAACCCTAAGTGTTTCTTTTTATGCTAACCCCATAACACTAATTGTGTGTTTTATACTAACCCTAACCCTAATTATACGTTTTACTTTAACCCTAACCCTAATTGTAAGTTTTTGTACCAACCCTTATCATCAATGTATTTTTTGTACTAACCCCTACCACTTATTTTGTGTTTTCGTCGACTTCAACCCTAATTATATAATTTTGTACTAACCCTATCCCTAAATATATCTTTTTATGGTAACCCCTAACACTAACTGTGTGTTTTATAATAACCCTAGCCCTAATTATACGTTTTACACTAACCCTACCCTAATTGTACATTTTTGTACTAACTTTTACCTGAAATGAATTTCTTTGTGCTAACCCGTACCCTTATTTTGTGTTTTCATCGACCCTAACCCTATTTGTATGATTTTGTACTAACCCTAACCCTAAGTGTTTCTAAATATGCTAACCCCTAACCCTAAGTGTTTCTTAATATGCTAATCCTTAACCCTAAGTGTTTCTTAATATGCTAATCCTTAACCCTAATTGTGTGTTTCACACTAACCCTAACCCTAATTATACGTTTTACTTTAACCCTAACCCTAATTGTAAGTTTTTGTACCAACCCTTATCATCAATGTATTTTTTGTACTAACCCCTACCACTTATTTTGTGTTTTCGTCGACTTCAACCCTAATTATATAATTTTGTACTAACCCTATCCCTAAATATATCTTTTTATGGTAACCCCTAACACTAACTGTGTGTTTTATAATAACCCTAGCCCTAATTATACGTTTTACACTAACCCTACCCTAATTGTACATTTTTGTACTAACTTTTACCTGAAATGAATTTCTTTGTGCTTACCCGTACCCTTATTTTGTGTTTTCATCGACCCTAACCCTATTTGTATGATTTTGTACTAACCCTAACCCTAAGTGTTTCTAAATATGCTAACCCCTAACCCTAAGTGTTTCTTAATATGCTAATCCTTAACCCTAAGTGTTTCTTAATATGCTAATCCTTAACCCTAATTGTGTGTTTCACACTAACCCTAACCCTAATTATACGTTTTACTTTAACCCTAACCCTAATTGTAAGTTTTTGTACCAACCCTTATCATCAATGTATTTTTTGTACTAACCCCTACCACTTATTTTGTGTTTTCGTCGACTTCAACCCTAATTATATAATTTTGTACTAACCCTATCCCTAAATATATCTTTTTATGGTAACCCCTAACACTAACTGTGTGTTTTATAATAACCCTAGCCCTAATTATACGTTTTACACTAACCCTACCCTAATTGTACATTTTTGTACTAACTTTTACCTGAAATGAATTTCTTTGTGCTAACCCCTACCACTTATTTTGTGTTTTCATCGACCCTAACCCTAATTTTATGATTTTGTACTAACCCTAACCCTAATTGTTTCTAAATATGCTAACCCCTAACCCTAAGTGTTTCTTAATATGCTAATCCTTAACCCTAATTGTGTGTTTCATACTAACCCTAACCCTAATTATACGTTTTACTTTAACCCGAACCCTAATTGTAAGTTTTTGTACCAACCCTTATCATAAATGTATTTTTTGTACTAACCCCTACCACTTATTTTGTGTTTTCGTCGACTTCAACCCTAATTATATAATTTTGTACTAACCCTATCCCTAAATATATCTTTTTATGGTAAACCCTAACACTAACTGTGTGTTTTATAATAACCCTAGCCCTAATTATACGTTTTACACTAACCCTACCCTAATTGTACATTTTTGTACTAACTTTTACCTGAAATGAATTTCTTTGTGCTAACCCGTACCCTTATTTTGTGTTTTCATCCACCCTAACCCTATTTGTATGATTTTGTACTAACCCTAACCCTAAGTGTATCTTTTTAAGCTAACCCCTAACACTAATTGTGTGTTTTATACTAACCCTAACCCTAATTATACGTTTTACACTAACCCTAACCCTAATTGTAAGTTTTTGTATTAACCCTTATCATAAATGTATTTTTTGCACTAACCCCTACCACTTATTTTGTGTTTTCATCGACTTCAACCCTAATTATATAATTTTGTACCAACTCTAACCCTAAATATATCTTTTTATGCTAACCCCTAACCCTACCTGTGTGTTTTATAATAACCCTTAGCCTAATTATATGTTTTACACTAACCTCAACCCTAATTGTATGTTTTTTGTACTAACCCTTAACCATACATGTATCTTTTTGGTCCAACCCCTACCCCTAACTTTGTGTTTTCACAGACCCTTACAGTAACCCTAATTGTACGTTTTTGTACTAACCTTTACCTGAATTGAATTTCTTTGTACTAGCCCCTACCCCTTATTTTGTGTTTTCATCGACCCTAACCCTAATTGTATGATTTTGTACTAACCCTAACCCTAAGTATATCTTAATATGCTAACCCCTAACCCTAATTGTGTGTTTTATACTAACCCTAACCCTAATTTTACGTTTTACACTAACCCTGACCCTAATTGTAAGTTTTTGTACTAACCTTTACCTGAAATGAATTTCTTTTTACTAACCCCTACCCCTTATTTTGTGTTTTCATCGACCCTAACCCTAATTGTATGATTTTGTACTAACCATAACCCTTAGTGTATCTTAATATGCTAACCCCTAACCCTAATTTTGTGTTTTATACTAACCCGAACCCTAATTATACGTTTTACACCAACCCTAAGCCTAATTGTAAGTTTTTGTATTAACCCTTACCATAAATTTATTTTTTGTACTAACCCCTACCACTTATTTTGTGTTTTCATCGACTTCAACCCTAATTATATAATTTTGTACTAACCCTTACCCTAAATGTATCTTTTTATGCTAACCCCTAACCCTAATTGTATGTTTTATACTAACCCTAACCCTAACTATACGTTTTACACCAACCCTATTCCTAATTGTATGTTTTTGTACTAACCCTTATCATACATGTATCTTTTTGGTCCAACACCTACCCCTAATTTTGTGTTTTCACAGACCCTTACCGTAACCCTAATTATACATTTTTGTACTAACCTTTACCTGAAATGAATTTCTTTGTACTAACCCCTATCCCTTATTTTGTGTTTTCATCGACCCTAACCCTAATTTTATGATTTTGTACTAACCCTAACCCTAAGTGTTTCTAAATATGCTAACCCCTAACCCTAAGTGTTTCTTAATATGCTAACCCCTAACACTAATTGTGTGTTTTATACTAACCCTAACCCTAATTATACGTTTAACACCAACCCTAACCCTAATTGTAAGTTTGTGTACTAACCCTTATCATACATGTATCTTTTTGGTACAACACCTACCCCTAACTTTGTGTTTGCACAGACCCTAACCGTAACCCTTATTGTACGTTTTTATACTAACCCTACCATACATGTATCTTTTTGGTCCAATCCCTACCCCTAACTTTGTGTTTTCACAGACCCTTACCGTAACCCTAATTGTACGTTTTTGTACTAACCTTTACCTGAAATGAATTTCTTTGTACTAAACCCTACCCCTTGTTCTGTGTTTTCATCGACCCTAACCCTAATTGTATGATTTTGTACTAACCCTTATCATACATATATCTTTTTGGTCCAACCCTTACCCCTAACTTTGTGTTTTCACAGAACCTTACCGTAACCCTAATTGTACGTTTTTGTACTAACTTTTACCTTAAATGAATTTCTTTGTACTAACCCCTATCCCTTATTTTGTGTTTTCATCGACCCTAACCCTAATTTTATGATTTTGTACTAACCCTAACCCTAAGTGTTTCTAAATATGCTAACCCCTAACCCTAAGTGTTTCTTAATATGCTAATCCTTAACCCTAATTGTGTGTTTCATACTAACCCTAACCCTAATTATACGTTTTACTTTTACCCTAACCCTATTTGTAAGTTTTTGTACCAACCCTTATCATAAATGTATTTTTTGTACTAACCCCTACCACTTATTTTGTGTTTTCGTCGACTTCAACCCTAATAATATAATTTTGTACTAACCCTATCCCTAAATATATCTTTTTATGGTAACCCCTAACACTAACTGTGTGTTTTATAATAACCCTAGCCCTAATTATACGTTTTACACTAACCCTACCCTATTGTATATTTTTGTACTAACTTTTACCTGAAATGAATTTCTTTGTGCTAACCCCTACCACTTATTTTGTGTTTTCATCGACCCTAACCCTATTTGTATGATTTTGTACTAACCCTAACCCTAAGTGTTTCTTTTTATGCTAACCCCTAACACTAATTGGGTGTTTTATACTAACCCTAACCCTAATTATACGTTTTACTTTAACCCTAACCCTAATTGTAAGTTTTTGTACCAACCCTTATCATCAATGTATTTTTTGTACTAACCCCTACCACTTATTTTGTGTTTTCGTCGACTTCAACCCTAATTATATAATTTTGTACTAACCCTATCCCTAAATATATCTTTTTATGGTAACCCCTAACACTAACTGTGTGTTTTATAATAACCCTAGCCCTAATTATACGTTTTACACTAACCCTACCCTAATTGTACATTTTTGTACTAACTTTTACCTGAAATGAATTTCTTTGTGCTAACCCGTACCCTTATTTTGTGTTTTCATCGACCCTAACCCTATTTGTATGATTTTGTACTAACCCTAACCCTAAGTGTTTCTAAATATGCTAACCCCTAACCCTAAGTGTTTCTTAATATGCTAATCCTTAACCCTAAGTGTTTCTTAATATGCTAATCCTTAACCCTAATTGTGTGTTTCACACTAACCCTAACCCTAATTATACGTTTTACTTTTACCCTAACCCTAATTGTAAGTTTTTGTACCAACCCTTATCATAAATGTATTTTTTGTACTAACCCCTACCACTTATTTTGTGTTTTCGTCGACTTCAACCCTAATTATATAATTTTGTACTAACCCTATCCCTAAATATATCTTTTTATGGTAACCCCTAACACTAACTGTGTGTTTTATAATAACCCTAGCCCTAATTATACGTTTTACACTAACCCTACCCTATTGTATATTTTTGTACTAACTTTTACCTTAAATGAATTTCTTTGTGCTAACCCCTACCACTTATTTTGTGTTTTCATCGACCCTAACCCTAATTTTATGATTTTGTACTAACCCTAACCCTAAGTGTTTCTAAATATGCTAACCCCTAACCCTAAGTGTTTCTTAATATGCTAATCCTTAACCCTAATTGTGTGTTTCATACTAACCCTAACCCTAATTATACGTTTTACTTTAACCCTAACCCTAATTGTAAGTTTTTGTACCAACTTTTATCATAAATGTATTTTTTGTACTAACCCCTACCACTTATTTTGTGTTTTCGTCGACTTCAACCCTAATTATATAATTTTGTACTAACCCTATCCCTAAATATATCTTTTTATGGTAAACCCTAACACTAACTGTGTGTTTTATAATAACCCTAGCCCTAATTATACGTTTTACACTAACCCTACCCTATTATATATTTTTGTACAAACTTTTACCTGAAATGAATTTCTTTGTGCTAACCCCTACCACTTATTTTGTGTTTTCATCGACCCTAACCCTATTTGTATGATTTTGTACTAACCCTAACCCTAAGTGTATCTTTTTATGCTAACCCCTAACACTAATTGTGTGTTTTATACTAACCCTAACCCTAATTATACGTTTTACTTTAACCCTAACCCTAATTGTAAGTTTTTGTACCAACCCTTATCATAAATGTCTTTTTTGTACTAACCCCTACCACTTATTTTGTGTTTTCGTCGACTTCAACCCTAATTATATAATTTTGTACTAACCCTATCCCTAAATATATCTTTTTATGGTAACCCCTAACACTAACTGTGTGTTTTATAATAACCCTAGCCCTAATTATACGTTTTACACTAACCTTACCCTAATTGTACATTTTTGTACTAACTTTTACCTGAAATTAATTTCTTTGTGCTAACCCGTACCCTTATTTTGTGTTTTCATCCACCCTAACCCTATTTGTATGATTTTGTACTAACCCTAACCCTAAGTGTATCTTTTTAAGCTAACCCCTAACACTAATTGTGTGTTTTATACTAACCCTAACCCTAATTATACGTTTTACACTAACCCTAAGCCTAATTGTAAGTTTTTGTATTAACCCTTATCATAAATGTATTTTTTGCACTAACCCCTACCACTTATTTTGTGTTTTCATCGACTTCAACCCTTATTATATAATTTTGTACCAACTCTAACCCTAAATATATCTTTTTATGCTAACCCCTAACCCTACCTGTGTGTTTTATAATAACCCTTACCCTAATTATATGTTTTACACTAACCTCAACCCTAATTGTATGTTTTTTGTACTAACCCTTAACCATACATGTATCTTTTTGGTCCAACCCCTACCCCTAACTTTGTGTTTTCACAGACCCTTACAGTAACCCTAATTGTACGTTTTTGTACTAACCTTTACCTGAAATGAATTTCTTTGTACTAGCCCCTACCCCTTATTTTGTGTTTTCATCGACCCTAACCCAAATTGTATGATTTTGTACTAACCCTAACCCTAAGTATATCTTAATATGCTAACCCCTAACCCTAATTGTGTGTTTTATACTAACCCTAACCCTAATTATACGTTTTACACTAACCCTGACCCTAATTGTAAGTTTTTGTACTAACCTTTACCTGAAATGAATTTCTTTTTACTAACCCCTACCCCTTATTTTGTGTTTTCATCGACCCTAACCCTAATTGTATGATTTTGTACTAACCCAAACCCTAAGTGTATCTTAATATGCTAACCCCTAACCCTAATTGTGTGTTTTATATTAACCCGAACCCTAATTATACGTTTTACACCAACCCTAACCCTAATTGTAAGTTTTTGTACTAACCCTTATCAGAAATTAATTTTTTGTACTAACCCCGACCACTTATTTTGTGTTTTCATAGACTTCAACCCTAATTATATAATTTTGTACTAACCCTAACCCTAAATGTATCTTTTTATGCTAACCCCTAACCCTAATTGTGTGTTTTATACTAACCCTAACCCTAATTATACGTTTTACACCAACCCTAACCCTAATTGTAAGTTTTTGTACTAACCCTTATCATACATGTATCTTTTTGGTCCAACATCTACCCCTAACTTTGTTTTCACAGACCCTAACCGTAACACTTATTGCACGTTTTTGTACTAACCTATACCTGAAATGAATCTCTTTGTACTAGCCCCTACCCCTTATTTTGTGTTTTCATCGACCCTAACCCTAATTGTATGATTTTGTACTAGCCCTAACCCTAAGTATATCTTAATATGCTAACCCCTAACCCTAATTGTGTGTTTTATACTAACCCTAACCCTAATTATACGTTTTACACTAACCCTGACCCTAATTGTAAGTTTTTGTACTAACCTTTACCTGAAATGAATTTCTTTTTACTAACCCCTACCCCTTATTTTGTGTTTTCATCGACCCTAACCCTAATTGTATGATTTTGTACTAACCCTTAACCATACATAACCCTTAACCATACATGTATCTTTTTGGTACAACACCTACCCCTAACTTTGTGTTTTCACAGACCCTAACCGTAACCCTTATTGCACGTTTTTGTACTAACCTTTTCCTGAACTGAATCTCTTTTTACTAGCCCCTACCCCTTTTTTGTGTTTTCATCGACCCTAACCCTAATTGTATGATTTTGTACTAGCCCTAACCCTAAGTGTATCTTAAAATGCTGACCCCTAACCTTAATTGTGTGTTCTATACTAACCCTAACCCTAATTATATTTTTTACACTAACCCTAACCCTAATTGAAAGTTTTTGTACTAACCCTTATCATACATTTATTTTTTGTACAAACCCCGACCACTTATTTTGTGTTTTCATCGACTTCAACCCTAATTATATAATTTTGTACTAACCTTAACCCTAAATATATCTTTTTATGCTAGCCCCTAACCCTAACTGTGTGTTTTATAATAACCCTTACCCTAATTATATGTTTTACACTAACCCTAACCTTTATTGTATGTTTTTGTACTAACCCTTAACCATACATGTATCTTTTTGGTCCAACCCCTACCCCTAACTTTGCGTTTTCACAGACCTTTACAGTAACCCTAATTGTACGTTTTTGTACTAACCTTTACCTGAAATGAATTTCTTTGTACTAGCCCCTACCCCTTATTTTGTGTTTTCATCGACCCTAACCCTAATTGTATGATTTTGTACTAACCCTAACCCTAAAATATATCTTAATATGCTAACCCTTAACCCTTATTGTGTGTTTGATACTAACCCTAACCCTAATTATACGTTTTGCACTAACCCTAACCCTAATTGTAAGTTTTTGTACTGACCCTTATCATAAATTTATTTTTTGTACTAACCCCTACCACTTACAGTCAGGGGACCAACTTGTAGAAGTCAGAATAGATCTTACTTGTACCAGTAAGATTCTATTTATGGTTTCTTACTCTGTAGAGTCAGATCCAATTCTGACTTCTATGGGTCAGAATGAATCTGACTTGTTAGAGTAAGAATTGTTTCTATTAAATTTGCTCCAATATTCAATGTTTTTGAAATAACATTTCTCAAAACCAATAAATCTTATTCAAATTATTTCACAGGGTCAACAATGACATCCTGCATTTAGGATGAAATAATCGTGAGCAAATAGGAAACAGATTGACTGTAAAGTTTCAATTATCTTCAAAGAATTTCATAGCTAATTATCTAAGACTGTCATTTATATCCACGGTTTTGAACACCAATGTGGTTTATACTAGATAAATAATTGTTATTTAATGATTTAAGCATAATTAAAGACCATGGTGTTCACGACCGCCAAAGTAGAGAAATTTACTGCCAAAGGAGGGCAGTAAAATTTTGATTCTGACTTGTACAAGTAAGAATGATATAAAAACAAAAAATCTAAATTACAAACCCATGACTATTTTGTAAGATTTATAAATAGATCTCAGTATATAGAAAAAGAATTTAACCATAGAGAATATCTCTGGATAAGAGACTTTGATAAAAAGACATTGTAGTATATTCTACTCGTAGAAGTCAGATTGAAATTTCTAAAAATAAGGAGAAGATAACTCTAGTTTGTTTAATCTGACTTGTACAAGTAAGATTGAATCTGATCATTCTGACTTGTACAAGTTGGTCCCCTGACTGACTTATTTTGTATTTTCATCGACTTCAACCCTAATTATATAATTTTGTACTAACCCTAACCCTAAATATATCTGTTTATGCTAACCCCTAACCCTAACTGTGTGTTTTATAATAACCCTAACCCTAATTATATGTTTTACACTAACCCTAACCCTAATTGTATGTTTTTGTACTAACCCTTAACCATACATAACCCTTAACCATACATGTATCTTTTTGGTACAACACCTACCCCTAACTTTGTGTTTTCACAGACCCTAACCGTAACCCTTATTGCACGTTTTTGTACTAACCTTTACCTGAACTGAATCTCTTTTTACTAGCCCCTACCCCTTTTTTGTGTTTTCATCGACCCTAACCCTAATTGTATGATTTTGTACTAGCCCTAACCCTAAGTGTATCTTAAAATGCTGACCCCTAACCTTAATTGTGTGTTCTATACTAACCCTAACCCTAATTATATTTTTTACACTAACCCTAACCCTAATTGTAAGTTTTTGTACTAACCCTTATCATACATTTATTTTTTGTACTAACCCCGACCACTTATTTTGTGTTTTCATCGACTTCAACCCTAATTATATAATTTTGTACTAACCCTAACCCTAAATATATCTTTTTATGCTAGCCCCTAACCCTAACTGTGTGTTTTATAATAACCCTTACCCTAATTATATGTTTTACACTAACCCTAATCCTAATTGTATGTTTTTGTACTAACCCTTAACCATACATGTATCTTTTTGGTCCAACCCCTACCCCTAACTTTGCGTTTTCACAGACCCTTACAGTAACCCTAATTGTACGTTTTTGTACTAACCTTTACCTGAAATGAAATTCTTTGTACTAGCCCCTACCCCTTATTTTGTGTTTTCATCGACCCTAACCCTAATTGTATGATTTTGTACTAACCCTAACCCTAAGTATATCTTAATATGCTAACCCTTAACCCTTATTGTGTGTTTGATACTAACCTTAACCCTAATTATACGTTTTGCACTAACCCTAACCCTAATTGTAAGTTTTTGTACTGACCCTTATCATAAATTTATTTTTTGTACTAACCCCTACCACTTATTTTGTGTTTTCATCGACTTCAACCCTAATTATATAATTTTGTACTAACCCTAACCCTAAATATATCATTTTATGCTAACCCCTAACCCTAACTGTGTGTTTTATAATAACCCTAACCCTAATTATATGTTTTACACTAACCCTAACCCTAATTGTATGTTTTTGTACTGACCCTTAACCATACATAACCCTTAACCATACATGTATCTTTTTGGTACAACACCTACCCCTAACTTTGTGTTTTCACAGACCCTTACCGTAACCCTTATTGCACGTTTTTGTACTAACCTTTACCTGAACTGAATCTCTTTTTACTAGCCCCTACCCCTTTTTTTGTGTTTTCATCGACCCTAACCCTAATTGTATGATTTTGTACTAGCCCTAACCCTAAGTGTATCTTAAAATGCTGACCCCTAACCTTAATTGTGTGTTTTATACTAACCCTAACCCTAATTATATTTTTTACACTAACCCTATCCCTAATTGTAAGTTTTTGTATTAACCCTTATCATAAATGTATTTTTTGCACTAACCCCTACCACTTATTTTGTGTTTTCATCGACTTCAACCCTAATTATATAATTTTGTACTAACCCTTACCCTAAATGTATCTTTTTATGCTAACCCCTAACCCTAATTGTGTGTTTTATATTAGCCCTAACCCTAATTATACGTTTTACACCAACCCTAAGCCTAATTGTAAGTTTTTGTACTAACCCTTATCATAAATTTATTTTTTGTACTAACCCCTACCACTTATTTTGTGTTTTCATCGACTAAAACCCTAATTATATAATTTTCTACTAACCCTAACCCTAAATATATCTTTTTATGCTAACCCCTAACCCTAACTGTGTGTTTTATAATAACCCTAACCCCAATTATATGTTTTACACTAACCCTAACCCTAATTGTATGTTTTTGTACTTACCCTTAACCATACATGTATCTTTTTGGTCCAACCCCTACCCCTAACTTTGTGTTTTCACAGACCCTTACCGTAACCCTAATTATATGATTTTGTACTAACCCTAACCCTAAGTGTATCTTTTTATGCTAACCCCTAACACTAATTGTGTGTTTTATACTAACCCTAACCCTAATTATACGTTTTACTTTAACGCTAACCCTAATTGTAAGTTTTTGTACCAACCCTTATCATAAATGTATTTTTTGTACTAACCCCTACCACTTATTTTGTGTTTTCGTCGACTTCAACCCTAATTATAAAATTTTGTACTAACCCTAACCATATCTTTTTATGGTAACCCCTAACACTAACTGTGTGTTTTATAATAACCCTAGCCCTAATTATACGTTTTACACTAACCCTACCCTAATTGTACATTTTTGTACTAACTTTTACCTGAAATGAATTTCTTTGTACTAACCCCTACAGCTTATTTTGTGATTTCATCGACCCTAACCCTATTTGTATGATTTTGTACTAACCCTAACCCTAAGTATATCTTAATATGCTAACCCCGAACCCTAATTGTGTGTTTTATACTAACCCTAACCCTAATTATACGTTTTACACTAACCCTAACCCTAATTGTAAGTTTTTGTACTAACCCTTATCATAAATGTATTTTTTGCACTAACCCCTACCACTTATTTTGTGTTTTCATCGACTCTAACCCTAATTGTATGATTTTGTACTAGCTCTAACCCTAAGTGTATCTTAATATGCTAATCTCTCTATTCCTAATTGTGTGTTTTATACTAACCCTAACCCTAATTATATTTTTACACTAACCCTAACCCTAATAGTAAGTTTTTGTACTAACCCTTATCATACATGTATCTTTTTGGTCCAACCCCTACCCCTAACTTTGTGTTTTCACAGAACCTAACTGTAACCCTAATTTTGTGTTTTATACTAACCCTAACCCTAATTATACGTTTTACACTAACCCTAACCCTAATTGTAAGTTTTTGTACTAACCTTTATCATAAAAGTATTTTTTGTACTAACCCCTACCACCACTATTTTGTGTTTTCGTCGACTTCAACCCTAATTATATAATTTTGTACTAACCCTTACCCTACATGTATCTTTTTATGCTAACCCCCAACCCTAATTGTGTATTTCATAATAACCCTAACCCTAATTTTATGTTTTACACTAACCCTAACCCTAATTGTATGTTTTTGTACTGACCCTAACCATACATGTATTTTTTGGTCCAACCCCTACCCCTTACTTTGTGTTTTCACAGACCCTTACCGAAACCCTTATTGTACGTTTCTTGTACTAACCTTTACCTGAAATGAATTTCTTTGTACTAACCCCTATCCCTTATTTTGTGTTTTGATCGACCCTAACCGTAATTTTATGATTTTGTACTAACACTTACCCTGTGTGTATTTTAATATGCTAACCCCTAACCCTAATTGTGTGTTTTATACTAACCCTAACCCTAATTATACGTTTTACACCAACCCTAACCCTAATTGTAAGTTTTTGTACTAACCCTTATCATACATGTATCTTTTTGGTCCAACACCTACCCATAACTTTGTGTTTTCACAGAACGTCACCGTAACCCTAATTGTACGTTTTTGTACTAACTTTTACCTGAAATGAATCTCTTTGTATTAACCCCTACCCCTTATTTTGTGTTTTCATCGACCCTAATACTAATTGTATGATTTTGTACTAAACCTAACCCTAAGTTTATCTTAATATGCTAACCCCTAACCCTAATTGTGTGTTTTATACTAACCCTAATTATACGTTTAACACCAACCCTAACCCTAATTGTAAGTTTTTGTACTAACCCTTATCATACATGTATCTTTTTGGTACAACACCTACCCCTAACTTTGTGTTTCACAGACCCTAACCGTAACCCATATTGCACGTATTGTACTAACCCTTACCATACATGTATCTTTTTGGTCCAACCCCTACCCCTAACTTGGTGTTTTCACAGAACCTTACCGTAACCCTAATTGTACGTTTTTGTACTAACTTTTACCTGAAATGAATTTCTTTGTACTAGCCCCTACCCCTTATTTTGTGTTTTCATCGACCCTAACCCTATTTGTATGAGTTTGTACTAACCCTAACCCTAAGTGTATCTTTTTATGCCAACCTCTAACACTAATTGTGTGTTTTATACTAACCCTAACCCTAATTATACGTTTCACAGAACGTCACCGTAACCCTAATTGTACGTTTTTGTACTAACTTTTACCTGAAATGAATCTCTTTGTATTAACCCCTACCCCTTATTTTGTGTTTTCATCGACCCTAATACTAATTGTATGATTTGGTACTAAACCTAACCCTAAGTTTATCTTAATATGCTAACCCCTAACCCTAATTGTGTGTTTTATACTAACCCTAACCCTAATTATACGTTTAACACCAACCCTAACCCTAATTGTAAGTTTTTGTACTAACCCTTATCATACATGTATCTTTTTGGTACAACACCTACCCCTAACTTTGTGTTTCACAGACCCTAACCGTAACCCATATTTCACGTATTGTACTAACCCTTACCATACATGTATCTTTTTGGTCCAACCCCTACCCCTAACTTGGTGTTTTCACAGAACCTTACCGTAACCCTAATTGTACGTTTTTGTACTAACTTTTACCTGAAATGAATTTCTTTGTACTAGCCCCTACCCCTTATTTTGTGTTTTGATCGACCCTAACCCTATTTGTATGAGTTTGTACTAACCCTAACCCTAAGTGTATCTTTTTATGCCAACCTCTAACACTAATTGTGTGTTTTATACTAACCCTAACCCTAATTATACGTTTTACTTTAACCCTAACCCTAATTGTAAGTTTTTGTACCAACCGTTATCATAAATGTATTTTTTGGACTAACCCCTACCACTTATTTTGTGTTTTCGTCGACTTCAACCCTAATTATATAATTTTGTACTAACCCTATCCCTAAATATATCTTTTTATGGCAACCCCTAACACTAACTGTGTCTTTTACAATAACCCTAGCCCTAATTATACGTTTTACACTAACCCTACCCTAATTGTACATTTTTGTACTAACTTTTACCTGAAATGAATTTCTTTGTACTAACCCCTACCCCTTATTTTGTGTTTTCATCGACCCTAACCCTAATTAGGGTCTCGGTAAAACTTTGTAACCACTGACGTGGTTAGATTATGGAGTCAGAACCTAAACTGCGATTTGGCTCATAAGTTTAAGTCATCCTTAGAGGGCCCCCACCAAATTTTGTTTAAATCTCTGCATCCTTTCGTTTTAACAGGACAGGTTACTTTAAATTACCTAGGAGGGTTAGGTCTTCCATTAAAGGGTTAGAAAATTTTATTGGGCCGTTAGATTACTAGGCGAACTACCTAGCCTTTGACCCCTAACCCTTATCTAACCCTCCTCCAAAAATGGGACGTAAACATTGAAATTTAGCGATTTACTGGCCAAATGTACTATTTGGGTATATCTGACATACCGTTTAAAATTCTATTGCATTTTATTGATGAGACAAGATGTAACTTCTTTATTCTTTGAAATATTTTTCAAAAGTTGGTCCACAGTACGCCTAGGATAAGCTAACAAGTTCCCCAAAATTATTTTTGATTCGATGCACCAACAAAAAAAATATGGCTTTTTTTCTTTTTGAGAAATTTCAGTCAAAATTTTGATTGATCGATTTCTACATAGTGTTATAACTTTAATACCACTCGATAAAATTATGCGATTCTTTTAGCAAATACAACCTAATTATCTTAGGAACAAAATATAAAAAAGCCTTTGGCTTCGGGGAAAGTGTTGACCCAGAATTTATAACAAATATATGACATGGTATTTTCGTAGCCAATTACCGATTTTTGAAGTAGCCCTTTACCTATTTGAGTATAATTACAGGTTGCAATATCTTGAAGAAAACTTATAATTTTCTTGTAAGTTGGTTACACCGTCAATATTATACCAAATGAAGTTTATAAATACCACTTTCAGACAAATACTTCGTCTTGTTATGTTTCAAATCTAAATTGTATTTTTTTACACACATTCTGCTACCTCAAAAGTATATGACCAATCTTTATGAAACTTGGTACATGATTTGACGGTTGAATTAGTAACAACATATCAAAATTTCAGGTAAAAATTCCAACAAACAAAAAAGTTGGAAAAATTGAGTAAACAATTTACATAAAATACAGTCGGTCAGCATGATCACAGATTAGAAGACATATAAGAAAAATATTTCAACCACTGATAGCTCATTATGTCTATTTAACATACACCAAATTTCATTGAATTATATCTAATGGAAATGGAGTAACTGTGTCTTGGCAAATACCCCATTACCAAAAAACATACATTTGACAGAGTGATAAGATTGTTTTTTTTTCACACACACCCGCACCCACACTCAACCCATGCACACAGACACAGCACTACACAGCTACATATACATACACACAATGATTTATTCCACGATTCGAGGGTTTCAATGGCACTGAGGTTCAAAGATTATTGCGCTGCCTTAAGAAGAGATTTATCTCCACAAGTGAAGAAAAGACGATGTGTCATTGAAACTGAGGAAATTGGTAAGTACACTGAGTATGTTATGCGTGTTTGTACTTGTGGGTGTGTAAATATTGCGAATGTGTGTGTACTTTTGTTGTTGTTGGTGTGAAGGTGGACACATATTAGGTGAGTATACCATTTTGAGATTGTGCATTTTTTTGTAGGTATGAGTGTGTATATTAAAGAACGATGCATACATAAGTGTGTGTGTGTGTGTGTGTGTGTGTTTGTGTGTGTGTGTGAGGGTGTGTGTGTGTATGTGAGTGTGTGAGTGTGTGTGTGTGTGTGTGTGTGTGTGTGTGTGTGTGAGTGTGTTTAAGTATGCCATTGAGGACTCCTGTAAGAATACACGCCTTCAACTGAGGACTCCGCTTACAACTGAAGACGTCCTCAGTTTCCATTTCACTAAATCTTGATAAATTGTCTTATTTTTTGATAAAACAGATAAAAAACATTTTAAAAAATATAGTCTCATTTGCCGTCCACAATCAGTCATTTCAGAGACGGTGTATAGTCTACATTTTTTTCCCTTCCCGGCACGAAACTTTTTTCACACAAATTGTTATTTGCGCATGCGCGAACTTGTAACAAATATGGCGACGCTTTACCAATGAAGCCGCCTCCTGTCAATCGACAATCTGGGACTAGTATAGATATATAGGTTTAAGCTCCAATGTTGTCCAGAGGGAAAAAGGCTGTAAGTATATTATTAATACAAGAATTCAGGGTAGATGATCATTTAATTTTGTTCGAGAATGGTGTTGCAAGGTAGACTCGTATTCCCCGCCAAAAATCGGATCAGAAACAACTATTTTATTTTAAATAATAACACGGCTGCCAAGGTTTTGCGATGAAAATGCGTGCGCTCTTGTAAAAAAAGTCGAGATGAAAGACGACAAAAAAGTTCAAAGGAAAATGCCGCTTAATCGGTACAAAAATGCGCAAGTCTCTCGCAAAATGATTTAGACTTGTCTAGGTCTATTTCCATGAAACAAAGATACAATGTCATAAGTTTAGACCTAAATCAGTCTAAAATACATTAGACTTGTATAAGTCTGTCCCATGACTGAATGATTTCAGGGTGATTTTTCCGACACAGTCGGTATTATATTCACTATTTACTGTTGACCTCATAACACTTCACCTCTCGAAAAAGCAAGTCACATGATCGTAATTCTCAGCGTTTCCGTTAACGCAAATTTGTGCGTATTTTACGCATAAAAAACATTTTTGACCCCCAAAAATATTACCCAGAGGGTCATCATGACGCAGCAAATTATGTACCAAAAATGTTTTAATACTCGTCAGATCTGGCATTGAATGTTATTTACGTACGCATACTTTTTGGAAAATGTAAAAGTTGGTATCCTTTGTGTTGCAGTGTAAGGAAAACGATTATTTTCGACGCTAACCAGTTCGTTACTTCCGGAAGTCCTCAGACTTTATCTTCAACTCTGACAGTTTTGTAGTCTCGTTCACCCAGACGCATATATAAATAGCACAAATGAAATTAAGCGGCTGGATGATCGAGACTAAGTCTTGTATACACATGGAACGATACGCTTCCTAACTTTGATTACATTTTATTTGATTAAGGCAACACTTTAAACAAATAAACAGTCAACTGGCGATGATAAAATTGATTAAATATATATTATTATCAATTAATCTTAATAATTCATGTCCTGCGCTTGGATTACCAATTCGTTTTATTAAATTGCAAAATCAAATTGTAACAGCCAATCAAAAAACCTGTTTCCTCAATGACAGGTGTTTAAAATAAACAGACGCGTTAAGTAACAATACAAAATACAAATGAAATTGTTAGTTTTGACATCGATACGGAGAGCAAAATTAACTTCGATACAACGAGGTTAAAATGACACTAATTAATATTGTCCGGACTGCAAAAATCCATCGAGTTAAGCGAAATATCGAAACAACAGAGATCGATACATCTGAGGAAGAAATGCATTGTTGATATGGGAAAAATGCCGGGACTTAAAAATTATATCGACATAACCGAGGTATCAAGTCAACCAAGTTCGAGACAACGAGGTTCGACTGTACTAGTAACTGAAAAAAACGTGGGAAGGCACACATGTATACATTAATAATTCCAAACTCGTTTCCCCTGGGACTAGCAGAGCTGCCAACCCTTACTATTTTAGCGTAAGGCTTCCGATTTTTGCTTAAAAATACGCCTTACGAATTAAGAAGAAAAACCTACGATTTTCAGTAAAATAAAAGTCCGGATTTTCCATAGTCGTCACCGTCATTGGTTGGAATATGAGAAAAATCTAATCATACTCATTGTAACGTTTGAATAAAAGGTAAATACTATTAAATGTGAACCACGTGGTTATCGATCGCGATCGTTTTGACGCTCTAGTAAGGAGCCAAAATGTCAGAAAAACGATCCATTCGCAAAACATCTCCAGCGGATGGGAGCATGCGGCCCAAAAACCCCTGCCTTACTATTTTTCATCTTATTGGGTTGGCAGCTCTGGACTAGTGTTAATTTATAGGTTCAGGATTTCTTCCCGTAGTAATAATTGTCCGTCAGTACTTCCCCAAAAAATTTCCATCAAACATTTTTGGTCTATTGCAGTCTGCGACGTTATCCACTAGCCCGATGCCCCAAACTAGTAATTTTCAGCTCGGACTAGTAAATTTTATTTATCGCTAGCCCAACCGGACTAGTAAAAAATATAACTTCCCTTTTATGTTATTTGAAATTTAAACATATTTGGAGTTCAAATTGAGTTCAAAGTATTACAAAAAAGATCGTGTACGAAGTCTGAACTAATTATACATTTATCCCGAGGAGATAAACAGAAGGAAACGAAAACCAGTCGCTAGTTCCGGTACTTCGATCTGTCTGATAACCAGTAAAAAGTGGACCAACACGGACACAATAATGAAGGCAATTGTTTATAAAACGAAAAGACTATCATGTTTCCCCTGACTAATTATATATCTTTAATGGTATAAAAATGTTTTAGTTTAATTCAAAACTCTGACATTGTTTTTATTATCATTATGGACAGCACACATGAATAAAAATAAATAGTGTCACAAGTTTTCCTTGTTTAATAAATGTTTGTTTTTGCTAATGTAAAATCCTTAAAATTAGCTAAAAAAAAAGTTTTCAACCAGCTAAAACCCTTTCAGGTATGCTCAGAATGCAGAATTTTGCATCTACGATTTCAAAATTTTTCATGCCCCCAGACCCCCCTAGCAGGTTTGGGGCGCTTCGCGACCCTCAACCGGTGTCGGACTATTGGAAAATTTTGAGGACTAGTCAATTTAAATTGTTACTAGTCCAGTGGACTAGTACCCTCAAAAGTTTTTCGTGCCGACTGCTATTGAAACGAGGAATTTGTATGACAAAAATGGCGATTCGTAGTTAAATGCGTAACTAAATTTATATTTTGACTGCGTCGGTTATCTTTTTAAAAGATAGTACTTGTTTTAAAAGATACTTTCATTTTTCATAATTTTCGTTTCGTTTTGTTTCACACTTGAGAGGTACACAAATTTCTCTGCCTTTTTCGTAGATTTTTCATAATGGCTAATTTTCTTCCCAAAATCAAAGAAATGATAATTAAATTTTCTTTAAAATTTGTAGCTGGATTTCATTTAACATCATGTTTTACGAAATTATGAAAAGAAAATAGTATGTGATTAAATAAGATATAATGGGTTTGGATAAATAGAGGAAGAGAAACCACAAAATTTGGTGAACTCTGAAAACTTCCGGTTTGTATTACAATCCTTTTAAAATAAGTTAAATATAAAATGCATCTTTATCATGTTTATTCTGCAGTATTTGAAATAAACTGAATGTGTATAATTTTGTTCATTTTAGTTGAAGATATCTTTGGAAAAACAAAATGAACCACTGAAAAAGGTACAGTAATGAGTTAAGATTTAAGAATTTTGAAGCCAAAAGACAGCAGAGCATATTCAGAGTTTACATTTCTTAATTCTCATAAAGAACAAAGTTCCAATTTAATCCAATATCCAAGCATTCCCAGGATTTACCAGTAATTCCCACCATTTTACATTTGTCTTAGGCAGTAGGAGTGTTAGAATCTTAGAATCTATATTGTACAGTTTTTACAAAAAAATACAGATTTAAATAAACTCTATATGTTGGTGAAAGTGTGACATATCCCCCCCCCCCCCCCCCCCCCCCGGGGGGAGGTATATACATGTAGGTTTCATCCCTATCTGTCTGTTAGATGAAATATTTTGTTCCTTTATAGATTCTTGTGAAACTCTGAAAGATCACTGTATGGGCATGTGAATGTTACAAGGAGATTTAGGTCAAACTTTTTTTGACATTATTATGACCCTATACACTACAGCCAGAATGGATTCCGCAAAGTCTGTTAGTCCTTGATGGACGCCGATTGTAGAACGCGGCAATTCATGCTGGACAGCAATCTGTGGTCGCGAACGTTAAAGATATCACATCCCCAAATTGGTCCTTGTATTCCTCAATCAGTCCGCGAACGAGATATGTATTATGTATTATACTTAGGTATGAAGACAACATATTTTCCCTGTTTTTTAATCGCCCAGTTGTTTGAATCAAGGCTGTTTTGTCAGAAGAATGTACTCGAGGGTAAAATATTTTTGTGACAATTAATATTATTTTTCACATGATTAAATAGAGATTTTTTAAGCAATTCTAAAAGAAAGTTGTGACAAGTAAAAGTTTCTGTAACCTATTATAGGTAAAAATTTTAAGTGTAAAAGGTCGATAAAATGTTAATGTCTTTTCCAATGGGGCCCCAGTGACAATTTTGTTAAGAAATTTTCCTTTTTTGTCCTGTAACTTGAAAACTATAGTTGCTAGATTAAAACTGTAAAATGCACAAATGATCAGCAATAGAGTGAGTGAGTGAGTGAGTTGGTGTTTTACGCCCGTGCAACGCTATATAGGTTATTTACAGGCGATGAACATGAAAAGGATGATAAAATGAACATGAAATGATGATGATAAATGAAATATGGAGATGGGGTGGGAAACAAAGGACCGGTAAATTTTGAAGAACCACAGGAAAAAGGGGAGAGGTGGGTAGGGGCGGAAAATTTAGCCTATGTGGTGCACTACTGGGCGGTCCACAAAGGGGTCTTTTACGTGCATGAAGCGTGGCACTCTCCACACACGTTGGCCCACTATGGTCGGCGGTCAGGGTTTCCGTATTATAGACCTGACAACCCCCGCGGACGAGGGCTACCCTATTCAGCCACCTAGGGTACACACTTGGTCGCTCTGTGGGCTGAGCACTGACCCGACGTCAGAATCCCAAGACCCTTAGTCGCCTCTTACGACAAGCTAGGCTCTGCTGCGGGCCTATTCGCCACCCGGGCCCCGCACTACAAATGATTGATTAGTACAAAATTGCAAGATGACTCTTTATAGGAGTTATTGCCCTTTTATTATGAATTTGGACAAATGAACAGTTTTTTAATTATAAATTAGTCTATTAGTAGAGTAAAACTGTAAATTTCTAAAGTACCCTAAAGGACAATGCCTAAAAACCATTTAATTTTCAAAAATTGTCGATGGCACCTTATGGGAGTTATTGTATTTAACAAATGTTTTGAAGAAGTGTTTAGTTTTTGCACAGTAACTTAAAAGCTATAACAACTAGACTGAAACTGTCAATTTCAAAAATTTATTTGGATTCCAGGTGAGCGATAGAATCCTGGATACAGAGTTCTCTGTACATGTACATGTATGTATTGTCACAGTAATAAACAACCTGTATATTATTATTATTTTATTACTTGCAATAATTTATTTCTGAAATAACACCTTTTATCGATGTTTACTAATTAAGGATAACCACATAACACATGCCCTTAAGCATGTTAAGTGTAAAAGCTTTGACAAGAACTTTTAACACAAAATTGCACCCATACAGCACATCATGTGTACATTAAAATATTTACTAATAAGTGAATTTCTTTATGTAACTAATCTTTGTTTGAACAAGACAACTTCTTCGCTCAAGATGAAAATTTTATTCATATCCATCTGAAAACAAATGAATTCACAGATTATTTGTTATATACCACCTTACATGTTCATGTTAATTGCAATGCAGGTATTCCCATTGCATGTTGTTTGTTTAACTATTAGTACACTTGTAATATAATGGACAGCATGAAGTAGATGCATTCATTACATGTAGTTTCTTAGCATAATGGGTAAAGTTAACTATCAATTGGAGCAACTTATAGCTTCTTCAAGGCAGACGGGCCAAAATGTCCGACCAATGACGGACATTCTAAATTCCAGTGGATATCACATCTCGCGTCATTCTATCTGATACTGGTTCCAAGCTTTAGATTTGGTGGTTATATCCGAGCGTGGTGTCCGAGATGAACACAAGCTATTCAGGGGTCATCCGTAATTGTCAACATTTTTCGAGAGTTTGCAAAGAGCACTATAGGGGGGAGGGGGTTTCAATTTCAACATTTTTTCTGTACGTTCTTTAAACTTCCGGTAATGTGGATGTGCAGACTTGCATAAAATGTTGACATACTCTTTTGACAATTATGGAAGACCCCTACAGAAATTTCGGAAAGTCTCTATGCGAGATGCAGAACTAATCCGAGATCTGTTTGAATCTTACCCCTCCATGTCCAACAGGCAGATCCACTGAGCTCTCATCACCGATGGTGCCCAATTAAGCCTTTCAGCAACAGAAACCACTATTGATGCAGTGGGCTTTACCCATTCCATCAACAGGCCAAAAAGAGTAGAGTTTTGTCAGCAACTGATTGACGTTGATGAATCCTTTGATGACATTATATTTTCTGAATAATGTACTGGCCGGACTTTTCAAAATAGAAGTACAAATTACAGAGAAAAGGATTTGCTACAATGGTACTTGGTAAAGCGAAACACCCAATAAATGTCCATGTCTGGGGTGCCATAAGCAGAGAAGGTCCATCAAAACTGATAAATTGAGGACATCATGGAAAAAGTTTTTCACTAACTCAATCCTCCGAGACAACGTTTTGGGCTTTTTGAGGGCAAAGTTTCCACATGGTCATATATTTCAGCAAGATAATGATCCAAAACACCAGTCAAAGATGGCTAAAGATTTCATGCGAGACAACAACATTAATTGGTGGGATGTGTGGCCCTCGCAAGGCCCTGACCTCAGCCCTATTGAAGTGGCATGGAATCGGATGAAAAGACATATTGCCTAGGTTGACCCCAAAACTAAAGAATAACTGGTAGACGCTATCCAGACGTTCTGGTGTGAAAAAATGACAAAGGAGCAGTGCAACCTGTACATCGACCACATATATAAGGTTGCCCCAATATGTGTCGTGATGAAAGGTGCTGCAACTGGTCATTTAAGTATTCCATGAAAGATCCAGGGGAGAATCACTAGCATATTTCCAAAACAAAGTCAAGACAGACCCCATTCCCTAGATTATGCAGAGACTTGAAGGTCTGCAGATGCAGTAATTATCTGCACCCAAACAGTCCTTTTAAGGACCACCAAAATATTCTTAAAAGATTTTAAATTGTTGCATCGATGTTGGTTTAATAAACAATAAAATATCCAGATTTAAAATAAACTAAGCTACATTGTATATTAAATATGCATCATTTATTAATAGAAAGTTCCCCACGCTTTATGATTTTGATGCATTTTTGGTACATGTTTTGTCCGCAACTCCTACATTTCTTCATGGGTTCTTTTTAAATTGTATACAGTGAAAGTTCACTATATGGATTCAGGATATGTGCATATTTCAAGAAAATTTAGTTTGAACAATTGTTCACAAAATTTTGACCCTATTTAACATATTTTACGTACATTGCAGATGTTCGGTCTGCAACTCCTCTCACATCTTTTGATCAATTCTTTTGAAGCCCTGTATATTGGAAGACCACTATATGAACATGTGCATATTATAAGGACTTTCGGTTCGAACAATTTTTCACGAAGTTATGACCCCTTCATCATTTTTAATGCATTTTGGGTACATGTTTTGTCCACAAAGTGCCAGTCTGTGCCTGTAGCAATTAGCCCGAAGTCAGTGTCTATTAAAAATTCCTTCGGGCTAATAGAAATTAGCAATTTTTTATTTGAACTAAAAGTAAAATTTTATGAAAACACAAGATTTGGGCTAGTTGCTGAAAAAGTTTTTGGCACTGACTGAACTACTCCTACATTTCACCATGGATTCTTTTAAAGCTTTATACACTGAAAGATTACTATTACTATATTGACATATGAATTATACAAGGAAACTGAGTTCAAACAATTTTGTCAGAAAATTATGACCCTACGGACTTTGTCGTTTTTAATGCATTTTGAAGCACTGTTACTTCCGGTTAAAGATGGCTGCGCCCATGTTTTTGAGATGCGACTGAAAAATTAACTTTTTGCAACCTGAAAGCTTCAATACGAATTTATGAACTTTAACAAACAACAAAATATAAGTGTGAATTTGAAGGAAATTAATTAAACACAAAAGAAATGTCTGGAAAGGGTAATCCCAACACAACTCCGACCATCACGAGGTCTAAAACTGGGGCAACCCCCATTAAACACACGATAGGATCAAACCAAGCGACTTTTACGCTCAATGATGAGAACATATTTCTATGGAGAAGAGCTCTCTTGATTCGTTATTTTAAAATTCTAGAAAGCTCTGATAAAATGAATGTTCAGTGGAATGATTATGACCAAAAATCGAAAGTTCTGGAAACCATGGATGAGAAGGTCCCATTTAAGAACAAACTACCAAATAAAGAACTATTTAAATCTGCAGTGTCAGTTGCAATTAACAAACAAAAAATCTTTGTTATCACAATCTTCTACACCACCAAAAAGGCCACTATTCAGGGCCAGGGTACAAGTCAGTGGCTTCAAACAGAATTTAAACTGATAAATGACACTATAAACACTACAATAGAAAAGAAACAGAAATCAAGCATCGACAAATGGATAAATGAATTGAAATTCAAGAATGAACTATTAGATATTGAGGACAGTGACTTAAATGTGAATTTAAACACACCTGTAAATTCACCTATACGCCCCAAACAACAAGAAAATGATACAGAAGAAACCTACGTAAAGAGTGTAGATAATAATGATAAAGCTAATGACAGTTCTATCAATCCAACATCTAGTGACGAAATAAAAACCCTCCAAAAAGAAATGGATAAAATTAGGTCCGAACAGTCTCGTCACAAGGAGGAGGCAACTCAAATGAAAAAAACATTGCACGACCTAGAAAATGAACTGGTGAAAAAGGATACAGAAATACAAGAACTAAATTCTCATTATACAAGCTTACAAACCGATGTAAAGCAGATGCAATCGGTTTCACAACAAACCGCTACAATTAGAGACCAAATGACTAAATTTGAAGAAAGAATGTGGATCAAGTTAGACCAAAAGATCAAAGAATTGAAACAAGATATGTCAGATAGAAATGAAACGACAGTTAGAAAATTAAAAGAACTTGAAAGCCACACCAAACAAGAAATGTCTCAGAACATGTCTCACCTTGAGAAAAACATCCAGGAAATTCAGCGTAATCTAAAAAAGGATCACCACGATGCAAGTCACAACCAAACAGAATCTAGAAATATATCCGTACACGTACCCGAACAAGAAAGCGTAACAAAACCAATAGACTCTGAGTCGTTTAAACAATGTACACCCAGCATCATGTACAAACAGATCGGGTTGAAATCAACAGTGATTCCAAAAGTGAAAAGTCAACTAGAAAAGAGACAGAAGCTAACACTACTCGTCCGAAAACAAGAATAGACTATCAACGTCGTGAAACCAGCAATGAATATGATGTTTTAATAGTAGGCTCATCAATTATCAAAGATATAGATGGAAGGAGAATGTATAAATACAAAAAAGTCAAAACTCACACTTTACAAGACAAAACAGTGTATGGTGCTACGCAGTACATAAAATCATGTCAAGTTAAAGCAAATCATATTGTGTTCCAAATAGGTTCAAATGATATTGAATCTAAGACACCTAATGAGGTTATTGAAGAAATAGAAAATCTAGTCACAGTAACAAAGCGTTATTATCCAAGTGCAACCATCACGTTTGGAGAAATATTGCCAAGGTTTTATAACAACCGTTATCAAGCCAAATTCTACAATGATCACAGACAAATTTTTAATGTTCAATTATATGATTTATGTAATTATTTCAATTTACAATTTGTAAAGTATGACTTTATACACCCAAACTGCTTTGTTGATGGGATCCTCATCAAGGGAAAAGGGATTCCCATCATGGTTACATCAATCAAAAGTGTATTGAACAAACTTTTAAATGTTAAGATATCGTCGTGTCAATCTTATAGTGTTATATCTCCACTTTTTGTCAAAAATGAGTTATTAGTCCAACAGGACTTAGCTACCTATGGTACATCTCCCTATAAAGTTATATAGGATAAAAATGCCTGGTTTTGATATAGTTGTTATTGTTAAAATGTTACATCTCCAGTTTAAAAACAATATAAAGAACTATAGTGGTATAAGTCCTGACCAATCAGAATGCCTGATATAAGACCATGTGACCAAAGTAAGCAAATGAGGTAGATATGAAGCCATGACAGACATGTGAGTTACATTTTAAGCTATTCAAACTATTAACGAGACCCAATAACACAATAAATACGGTCAAAAATATTTGGTATTTCATAAATCTTATACTTGTGCATTTTAAAAAATACCAAATCTCTTAATTATCTAAAAAAAAAACACAAAACGGAGATGAAACATTATAAGATAAATATTTTTATAAATTGTTTGGAGTTAAAACAGTATAACATAAATATTTTTACATAGTTTTTTGGAGTTACAACAGTATAATTCTTGTGTTCTAAAAAAGCATGTAATGATTTTCGAAAGGGGGCGTTGACTGACCAAAAAAAAGGGGGCATTATCATTATTTTCTCTATAATAAACCAAATTTGTATTTCATAAGGGGGATCTCCTCCCTTAAATCAATCTGGTGATACTTCGTGCTTGAATTTAAAATTTTTTTTCACTTAATTGCTTTGATGTTTCTAAAAAAAATTATGCACATGATATGTTGTCTTTTCAGATGTTCCCTGACATTGGAAGATCTTCCCGATGTAGTCTTGATACGAATATTCTTCTTTATTGACTTGGAAGATTTGCTTCTTGTAATTAACAGAGTCTGCACAAAGTTTTATAGCATTATTACAGCAACACCAGTTTTATGGAACATTTTTGAATTTTATGGTCCTTTGACATACACAGAAGATGAATTGCCATATATTTTTAAATATTCAAGAAAGTTTAAAGTGTTCAACATAGCATACTCGTCTTACAGTGGCCCAATAGCATTGTTTGATTACTTTTGTACAACACAATTGAGTCTTGCAAAGAACTTAACCTGGTTGAATCTAACAGGAACTCCAATTTCAACCACCTGTTTTATAAAGTTTTTAACAAACTTAGAAATACTTGACCTTTCACAATGTGAACATTTGAACGACATTGATTTTCTTGTTATAGCAAGTTGTCACAAACTGGAATGTGTGTATTTATCATTTAATAATATTTCACCAAAGACTGTTGCACATATTGTAGAAGGTAAACCAAATTTGCAGGTCCTTGATATTTGTGGTATTTTTTTAAAGTACACCGATATAAGAAACATTCTCAGTAAATGTTACTGGTCATTAATGTCGCTTTATCTTAGCCTTGATTCTACTGTTGACGAGGACGATTTTAGCAGGTTTATGCACTTTAATTACATTGACTTGTCATATCACATCTACAAACAACGATAAAAATGAATTCTGAACAATTGCAGTCCGAGGCTGAGGTACATTATATAACAACCGAAGACGAGTTATCCGCAATATTAGCAAATGCAGATGATACTTCAACTGTTATTATCATTAATGAAGCAATAGAGAGCAACGAGCCGGCTTCAACTTTGAATCACGACCATGAAATACAAGAAAATACGGTTCAAATAACAGATACAATTGACAATCAAAACAAAAGAAGCAGAAAAAGGACAGCAGATACAAACAGTTGGAAACAAAACATTAGAAAGAGAAGGAGGCAATCAGGTTTAGAATATGTTGAATTCACGGGCAAAAAGAAACGCAAACGAGAAATTCAAACTTCAATGAAAGATTGCAGTGGAAAATGCAAATTTAAATGTAATAAAATCTCAAAAGAGGAAAGACAATCAATATTTAACCTTTTCTGGTCATACACAGACTCGGAAAAATCGGCATTTTACGCCTCTTATGTAGAGAAAAAGGAGAAATGTAGGACAAGAACCACAAATGAAAATTCAAAGCGTAAATTTTCTTATGCCTATTATCTTAGTCCGAAATCAGAAAAAGTTCGTGTATGTAAAGACTTTTTCCTTCACACACTTGACATAAGTGCAAGGAGAATACAGTGGTTCTTTGAAAAGAAATTTCCAACATTTCAAGACAAGAGAGGAAAGCACACGAAAAAGAAAGTTTCTGAAGAGGCAAAGGCATATATTCGAGAGCATATCAGCTCATTCCCCAAAGTAGAATCTCACTATTGCAGAGCCAATACAAAAAGGGAATATCTTGAACCATGCCTTACTTTGAGCAAGATGTATGAATTGTATGTTTTCAGTTGTAACACTAACAATATCTCACCAGAGAAAATTCATACATACAGAAACATTTTTAATAAAGAATTCAATTTAGGTTTCCACATACCAAAGAAAGACAGATGCGACATCTGTGAGGAGTACAAGGCAAGTGCAAACATTGCTCAAATTAGCACTGAATTACGACAGAAGTACGAAGCTCATATCATTGGTAAAACACAAACAAAAGAAGAAAGAGATAGAGATAGAAGTAGTAATAAAGCTGTGCTCTGTTTTGATATGGAAAATGTACTTTCATGTCCTAGAGCAAATATTTCAAATTTCTTTTACAAGCGAAAACTAAGTGTTTATAATCTTACAGCTCACTTGTCTACAAACAAGAAAGCGTATAATGCGATTTGGAGTGAGCATCAAGCTGGTAGAGGTGCCAATGAAATTGCCAGCGCTCTTCTGAAGATTTTAGAAAAGGTTATGGTTGACTATCCTACACTAGAAACGCTTACACTATGGTCTGATTCTTGTATACCACAAAATCGAAACTCAATAATGAGTACAGCTTTGCAGCATTTTTTACAGAACTCATCAAGTCTAAAGCAAATTGAACATAAATATTGCGAACCTGGCCACTCATCTATTCAAGAAGTAGATGCCATTCATAGCCAAATTGAGAAATCCTTGAGTTTAAGTGAAGTCTTTAGTCCAGTGAGCCTACTTAGAGTGTTGTCGAAAGTGAAAAAGAGGTCTATGTGCATAATACAGATGCAATCTGATCATTTTTACAACTTTCAGTTGGCAAGTCAATCCTACAAATTTAATTGTATTCCATTTACCAAAGTTAAACATCTTAAATATGATCGTGTAAAGCCTTTAGAGGTGGCTTATAAAGATTCACTTTTGAGTGATTTTCAAAATGTGTCCATATTAGCACAATCCACGAGAAAGAAGGGTAGCAAATTCATTGCTCCTAAAATTTGTAATCTTGTTCCTAAAGCAAATGCTCTGTCTAAAGAGAAGGTCAAAGATCTCAAGGACATGCTCAAATACATGCCTTTGGATGACAGAAAGTATTATCAGGCGATATTCAAAAATTACAAATGAACATTAAATCATGAATATCTTATTAACATTATTAGTAAAAAAATGTTGTGTTCAACTGAACAGCTGCTAGTGTTAAGGTTTCAAAACACAAAGCTTTTGTATACAGAATAATTATGATTATAATTTCATATTTTGTCATAAGGAGTCATGGTTATTTTTTATAGTTTGATTATCCAAGAGTTCAAAACTTAAATAATAATGTTTGAATATTAACTAGTTCATGTTTCATTAATAGCTATACTTTTTACGTAAGGTTTTAGAGTAACCTTAAATTCACAATTGAAAGTTCTTTGAATTTTTAAAATTATAGTTCATTTTTAAAGTTTGTGGAGAATAACCTTATTTTTTTTATTTTGATTGTTCCATTCATGTTTTACTTTGTACAAATGTTGTATGTAGTTACATTTTACTGAAACCTAAAGAGGGTATACATGCGTTTTGTTTTCATTATTAGATATTGTTATTTTGTTCTTCGTTTTCTTTTGTTAATATTAAAAGAATGAAAAAAATCCAATTTTGTTTTAAAACCTATGAACATGTTTGAGTATTATAATGTTGCAAGTGCAAAATCATTTTAATAGTTACAAAAATACTGACCTTTATTATTGAAATGTTACATCTCCAAACACAAATATCGATTTCACAAAAAAACATATCAAATTACACCATTTAAAATAGCAAAAAACTATTATTTAGAACCCATTGACTTGCTACAACTTCAGTCCTGTATCGGTAGGGGCAGCTGAAATACTGTTATGATTTCTGAAACTTTAACTTTAAATATTTTGATTTATAAAAAATGTGAGATACATCATTATAAGATTGACACGACGATATGGGAAAAATCAGAATCAAATCTTAAATTGAATGTAAATGAGGGGAACACTTTTGTCAACAGAAATCAAAAGTCTTTTGACCAGAAATTTAACCATCACAGTAATTATTTTGGGCATGAAAGTAGGGAAAATGTTGTATCTGGTAAAGGAAAAATTATGAACATGTTAGAAATTATGCTAAAGGAACTTAGAAATGGTCAGTGGTAAATGAGATGTTTTAAAACATTATGTCGTTCACACATGGATGTGCATTTTGTGTTTAGTTACCAATTTATATGCAAAGGTTCATTTGTATCATACTATAGTTTTGATTTTAAGAAAATAAGATAACAAGTTTATGTGGTATAACAAGTTATTTAGAAATATAGATACTAATATGTAATTAGTATAAATGTTCTAGTCATGGATGGTAAAAAGTTAAAAACAAAATATCTTAGCTATAATGTTAATATAACATTGTTTATCATGTTACTTATATTATTGTACAATTATAATTATTCTCCTATATGTTACATATAGTTTCACTGTATGTTGTACATGTTGTACTAGTCAGTATTATATATATATATATGAATGACATTCAATTTACCCAATTTTTTGTCTTAAATAATGGAAATAGTTAGTATTTACATATATGATATTATAAGAAATTTACTTCTCTTAAATGTTGAAAATATTTTGTAGAATTGAGTTATCTCTCTTTAAACACTATTTTAGATTTCTCTTATGACTATTGAGGTTTTCAGGTTCCAAAAAAAAAAAAAAAAAAAAGAAAAAAAAAAGATTACAATTGAAAGTTATCCTAAAATGTTAAAAATAGTAAAAAATCTTTCTATTTCATCTTGGAATATTCATGGTCTTGGAGACAAACACAAAGATGAGACATTTATGAGTAATTTTAAAAGTGACATCAATATTCTCCTAGAAACCTGGAAGGGAGAATCAGCAGATTTTAAATTGGAAGGTTATACCATAATTTCAAAAACGCGAAAGCGAATTAAAAAAGCTAGAAGATACAGTGGAGGTATAATTGTTACTGTTAAAAAGACCTATATGAAAGGCATCACATACCTAAAAGATTTTACAGACTCGCCAAATAGATTGTGGCTCAAGTTAAATAAAAACTTTTTTTGGTTTTAGTGAAGATATTTTTATTTGTGCTCTCTATATACCTCCTTTTTCTTCAAACCATTACGAGAATGACTTAGATATCTTGGAAAATGAAATATCTTGTTTATCAAGAAAAGGACAGATTGTCCTTATTGGGGATTTAAATGCTAGGACTGGTGAAAGGGCAGATTTTATTGCCAACGATTCAAATTTCATAAATAATTTTGATGGTATGGATCTACCTCCTGAATGTTATATCAGTGATACCGAATTAAAAAGAATAAATCAAGACAGTTTAATAAACACATTAGGTTTAAAATTATTAGATCTGTGTTTGTCTTCAAGGCTGCGTATATTAAATGGAAGATATTTAGGAGATTCTTTAGGTTATTATACATATATGTCTAGTAGTGGTTTTAGTACTGTTGATTATGCTGTAATCAGCGAGAGTCTCCTGTCCTCAGTAAAATATTTTGAAACAAGTTCATTTACATATTCATCAGATCATGTTCAAATAACATTACATATGAAATGTTCTATAAATTTAGATAAGGAAGTTGATCTAGATGAAAAGAAATGGCACTGGATAAAGACTTTTAAATGGTCAGATAAATCAAAACAAAAGCTTATTGATGCACTTTTAAATGAAGATATTATAAATGACATAATTGATTTTGAACTTGAAACTTTTGAAGAAAATCAAGTTGGTGTTGATGGAGCCACAGCAAAATTGACAAATATTTTAGATAATATATCAAATATTTCTTGTAAAGTCCTTCCAAAAATGAAAAAGAAGAAGAAGAAATATAAACAAGCTTGGTCTGACAATATCATTTACGAAACCAAGCACCAAATTAATGCTATTGGTAATAAAATCAAACATAACCCAAATAATAATAGTCTAAGACATAAATTTTTTGAACTCAAGAAAACCATGAAGAAACTGGTGAAACAGAAAAAATATGAGTATAAACAAAAAATTTTCCATAGTCTAAGTGAAAATTTACAGCAAAATCCAAAAGAATATTGGAACATCTTAAAATCTTTAAAAACTAGAACAGAAAATGAAAATAATATAATAGAATTATTAAAAGATGAAACCGCTTTGATAAAGCATTTCCAAAACCAAGGGAATCCTTTAACACCAACAAACAGTACAAATGTAACAAATATTGAATCAGAACTGAAAATTTTAGAAAATAACTTAGATATTAAAACAGATACTGATATTCCTATTACTTTTTCAGAAGTTAAAAAGGTAATAAACGACCTTAAATTACACAAGTCGGCTGGACCAGACAGAATTTTAAATGAAATCATAAAATACTCAAACCAGGTTATCATTAAGTCAATTGTAAAAATATTTAATATAATCTTAAAAACTAGTATTTATCCAAGCACATGGAGAGACTCTCACATAATAGCACTTCACAAAAAAGGGGATAAAGCTGACCCAAATAAGTATAGAGCTATATCTTTAATAAGCAATTTACCTAAGCTCTTTAATGCTGTTTTAAATAATAGACTTATCAAAGTGATTGAAAAACAACTTAACAGCTGCCAATTTGGCTTCAGAGAAAATCACAGAACTGCAGACAGTATATTTATATTAAAATCATTAATAAATAAATATTTAAACAAAGATAAGAAACAAATCTATGCATGCTTCATTGATCTAAGAAAGGCCTTTGATTCTGTATGGAGAACAGGCCTTCTTTATAAACTATGTAAAATGAATATAGGAAAGTCTATGTACTCAATAATAAAACAACAATATTTTAATACTAAATCTGCATTAAAATTTAAAGATTATACATCCGAATATTTCGACATTAACAGAGGTGTTAAGCAAGGGGATTCACTGAGTCCTACATTATTCAACATTTTCATAAATGACATCACCAACGGTTTAGATGAAGAAAATTCAAATCCATTATGTCGTATAAATAGCAAACTAGGATCCCTCCTCTTTGCAGATGATCTTCTTCTCCTTTCAGAATCACAGGAGGGACTTCAAAATAGTCTAGATAAAGTTGCAGTTTTCTGTGATAAATGGCAGCTTTCTTTAAATATAAACAAAACAAAAAGCATGATCATTTCAACAGGAAGGAAAAAGGTAGAGCAATCCATACTTAATTTTAATAATGAGACAATAGAAAATGTCTCAGAATATCCTTATTTAGGATTACTTATTAAGTCCAATGGCAACATGAGCCATAGTACAACAGAATTAACCAAAAAGGCAAAAAAGGTATTATTTTCTATAAAGTCTTATACCAATTCTCTGAGTAATCTTCCAGTAAATGTTTCCAATAACCTCTTTGACACACTAGTAAGACCTATCTTAACATACAATTCTGAAATTACATTTTTAGACTCATATAGTTGCTACTTTAATGCTAAAAACCGAGCCCTGGTTTCAGGGAAAAATGTAGACCCTTTCCATTTTATTGATAAAAATCCTATTGAAAATCTGCATCTTGCATATTGCAAAAATGCACTTGGCATTAATAAGAATGCTTCAAATTTTGGAACTAGACAAGAACTGGGTAGAATGCCCATTGAATGTCATATCAAAATATTAACTATTATGTATTTAGCACGCTTTTTCACTACAAATCTAAACCCTCTATTAAGTGAATCTTTCCAATTAACTAAAATACTGGATGAAAAGGGAACGTATACCTGGTATACATACGTAAAAGACATACTTTTTGAAACAAATATTGATTTAGAAAGACTGGAGACTTGTACGGAATTAAAACAACTGAAAAACATTAAAAAATATGTAAAAACTCAAATAAACTCATTCTATGAAAATATTGTAAAAAACAAAATGAATAGTATTGATGATAAAAGTAAACTAAATTTCTATAGAAAGTTGAATCCAGACTTAAAAATAAAACCATATCTCTCAATTTCAAACTTTGAATTCAGGAAACTGATTACAAAATTAAGAATCAGTGACCACAAACTATTAATTGAAAAAGGAAGGCACTTTAAAATTCCTAGAGAAGAAAGATTATGTCAAAAATGTCAGGTATTGGACGATGAGAATCATTTTTTACTTAGATGTACTTACAATGCAAACTTAAGAGTAACTTATTTTAACTTTATATCTTTAGAACACATATCATTCAATAATCTGAATGATGAAGAAAAAGTAACTTATTTGTTAAACCCCTCAACACCATTGCAAGTAAATAAACTAGGATCCTTTATAAAAAAGTCTTTTGAACTGAGGACAGGGGACCCTTAATTTTTTCTTTACTTGTAACTATGTATTACTGTGTGTTTTAGTTAGTTTTATATCTGTGTATGTTTATGTGTCACAAACTGTATAAAAGTTTAATGACAATAAAGATTCGTATTCGTATTCGTATTCGTATTAAAAGAATGCTATATGGACATTTTTATATTAGAAGGAATTTCAGTTCAAACTTAATTTCCTTATGTTCTTATCTACTTAATTTATTGGTTTTCGTACAGAATATGTTCAATATAAGCAAATGCATAAAAAGCAACTAAGTCCATATGGTCATTATTTTGAAACATTCAAATGCCCATATAGTCCACCATAGGCTGCATGTGACAAAGATATTTTGCAAGTCCACCATGGGCCGAAAAAGGTCAAACAGGAAAAGACTATTAATATTGTCCCCAAGGTACAGGGTTCAAATATGCTTCACGGGGGGTATTTGTGCTGCTCAGCGGTAAGTCTAGTTATACAATACATTCATTTTTGTGCTTTACAGAAGAAATGTTCACCGTTGGGCTGGGCTGAATATTGGTGCCAGACTGGACTCGACCAAGTAGGAATAGAGAAAGCTTTCATCTCAAAAAATATTGGTATGTACATGTAATCTGAAGTTGATGATGTGTCAGGCCTTTAACACTGAAACGACTATTAACGTTGATTCTATATCACGA